>WNWU01000025.1:15395405-15412612 GCA_012654045.1 Ptyas mucosa | reverse complement strand
TATCTATCTATCTATCTATCTATCTATCTATCTATCTATCTATCATCTGTATGTCTGTCTGCCTGCCTACCTATCTACCTACAATATCTATCTATAGTCTATATCTCTCTATCATCTATATCTCTCTATCATCTATGTATGTATCTATCATCTATCTCTCTCTATTATCTATCATCTATCTATCTATCTATATCTCTCTATCATCTCTCTATCTATCTATCATCTATCTATCATCTATCTACAGTATCTATCTCTAGCTCTACACCTGTCTCTATATACATGTATACACACACACACACCGCAAGTATAAACTTACAGCAAGGAAAAAACGTAATTACCTGAGTGATCTTTTCCGAGAAAGGATTAATGTGGGACTTGCTCTCAGAATAGAGCCCTCATCTTATGGCACCTACAACACAAAGCCCCACCTTCAGCCTCTCCCAATGGGTCCCTTCCAGATGTGAAGGGCCGGCCAGACCAAGGAATCTGGTTGTGGAAAACCTGAGTCGATTAATTCCTTATGGGACATTGTAGCTAGCAGGTGCCTCCAAGATGCTTCTCTACATGGGGAAAAGGAGATTCAAGCAGGCTGCTAAGTTCCCAACCTACGGAATGGCGCTTGGACTCGGGAGTGATGGAGGGGCTTCACTTATGCAGCATCCTTCTCTTCCCCCAGGGCAACATGGATGGAGCCCAGGGCATCCAGCAGCTCTAAAACCATTTTGGTGCATAAAAGCACCCACCACCATTAAGGCAGGACTCTTACTTGCAGGCAGGGAGTCAGGGCTGTGGCCCTCCCTGGGGCAAACCTGGTGTGGAGGGAAGGCTACTTACTGTGTTGAGAGTAGTGTGGGCCACGGCCTGTTCCTCCATCCCGGATCTTTCTTTCCTCAGACTGAGTCGAATTGCCTTGCAATTCCAGAGCTCCCAGTTAGAAACCCAAGAATGTGCCCAAGGAGAGCCAGGTGAGCAATGTCCCTGGATTCCCAGCCTGGGCAGAGGCATGTGGAGGTGAAACTAGACTACCTAGTGGGTGGAGGGAAGGGGGGCTGCAGAGAGATGCTGGCCAGGCCCCAGTGATGCTTGCCCTGCCCTGTCCGGAGAGACAGCCAACGCATTCATGGGAGCACAATCGAGGGCTTTGTGTCAGGGACCTTGATGCTGGCAGATGTTCCAGGGCTCCGCAGCCCTTTCTTGTAGGAAGGAAGGAACCTGGCTGGGGGAGAGCAGCTGTCTGCCCCCCCAGGCCCAGAGAGCAAAGGTTGGAAGGGGGGTGTTGAATGCCCTGCTTGCCTACCAGCTCCAGAGTGTCCTCTGATCTCCATCTTCCACTGCCTCTGGAGAGATGCTCTTTGCTCCCATCACTTTCACTTGCTCGCTTATTTCCATGCACAAGGAAAGGAGGTACCCAGTCCTGGAACTTCAGGGACAAGAACCCATCAGATAAGGAAACAGTTTTCTCCCACAACTTTCATCTTGGTAGAGCCCATTTGGCTGGGGTGTTTCGTTTGATTCGTTTCAAATGGCTTTTGGATTAGTTTATGGTTTGGTTTTCATGAAAACCCAGAAACTGGGTTAATTCATTGACCAAATTGAGAAAGTTGTGTGAATTGCAATCAATGCATCACAAAAACGTGTTTGTTGTGAAATACAGTTACTTCCTTTGGTTTCCCCCACCCTTCCTCTTCCTCCCCCCCCCTCTCTTTCTACCTCCTTCAAGATTGCAAGACGCTTGTGGGAGGAAAGGTCTACATTTCCTGATTTGAGAAACAGAGAACAAATTTCCTTTCCAAACGTGAAAAGGCGCCTTGATTCTTGGTTCGTCCATGGCACAAAATGTAACTGTCAGGACAGCAACGTGGAAGGGTCTTGCCTTGTTCTGAGATGATTTTGATTTTGATTTCCCAATCTAGCTCACAACTTAGCTGTCTGATCTGAGCCTATAAGAGGTTTTCAAGATTGGCCACAGGTTAGCTCCAGGTGCCCAAACTCTTCTCGGCTGGAGTTGAAAACAGAGTGATGCAAACCCAAAGCTCACGATATCTCCATTGTGCAGAAACTCTCCAGCCACACTCTACACGGACACGAAGTAAACCTTCAGCAGGACTGGTCAGCTCTCCACATTCCTTGGTGTCCTTAACATATAAACAGAGTTGGAAGGGACCAATGTAGGTCATCTAGTCCAACCCCCCGTCCAAGCAGGAGACCCTACACCATTTCTGATAAATGGCAGCCCAGTCTCTTCTTGAAAGCCTCCAGTGATGAAGCTCCCACAACTTCCAAAGGCAACTTCTGTTCCATGGGTTGATTGCTCTCTGTCAGAAAAGTCCTCGTTATTTCCAGGTTGAATTTGTCCTTGGTCAGTTTCCATCCATTACTCCTTGTCTGGCCTTCGGGTGCCTTAGAAAATAGCTTGACCCCCTCCTCTCTGTGGCAGCCCCTCAAATATTGGAAGATGGCTATCACATCTCCCCTGGTCCTTCTCTTCACTAGACTAGCCATGCCCAGTTCCTGCAACCGTTCATCGTATGTTTTACGTAGTCCCCTAATCATCCTGGTTGCTCTTCTCTGCACTCTTCTACAGTCTCAACATGTTTTTTATAGTGTGGGGACCAAAACTGGATGCAGTACTCTAGGTGTGGTCTTACTAAGCCTTTATAGAGTCCTGATAGAGGACTCAAGAGATTCCAAGGCAAGCCTGCTCTGAGATCTGGGCCACGGGGGCCTGTCATTCTTTGTCATCTTTCGTGGCACACCTGCCCTTTTCTCTTGCCAAGCAATCATACCTGGCAAGAGATCACAGCAGCCTTCCTCCTTCTTCTGAGACCCACTGATAACAAGAGGTGGGGCGGAGGAGAGGAATGCTTTTATACCAAGCCTTCTCATTCTCCACCTTCAAACAAGCGTATTTTTGCACATCACAGCTCCAGTTTAAGACTGGGCACCATTCCCTCAGCCCACAGCCCTCACTCTGTTAGGTGAGCTCTGCAATCCTTCTAGTTTGCCAGTGAACTGAGTATGTCTAGTCTAACAAAGGAGTAGGGGTGACATTGGGAGCTTTGGGTTTGTAACTGTGGATCAGCTGGGTCCTTTTGTGGGTGCAAATCTCTCTGGGCCAGGAAGTTCCTTTGCTGATAAGACACCAGTGCAACCCTGTTTTACAGACTTCTTTATTTCTCTGCTTCAGACAAACCTCTTTGGCCTCTGGAATTGCTTCTTGGCTCCTTTGGGGACTAGGTGGAGTACAACTGGGGTTCATGACTATTGAATGTGCCTTTTTACTCAGTGACCCTATGCCGATAGGGTTTTTTTTTTTTTGAAGGGACCTAGGATGTAAATTGGATGCTAGCATGTATTGGATGTAAATTGGATGCTAGCATGAATTCAGATGGAATTCATTTGGAATTGGCTGATGGAGGGGGAGATAGGAAGATGGCATTGTGGGTGGGGGTCTTGCAAGGAGTGCTCCAAGTCCAGTAAAATACAAGTCTCCTCCAGATGCCCCTTTGGATAATCTGGACTTGATTCTTTTTCTTTGGAGGCCCTTGTCTCCAAGGCTGGAGAATGGTGTCCCAGATATTCTGTTTGTTCTTTTCATGCGGTTTTTTTCTGTCCTGCTGAAACAACTGAACTTGTTGGACTCATCAGAGCTGTGACTCGGCATTTAGCCGAACTTTTATTTTTACTGTATGGATTCAAAATACCCTCATGGAGTTTGTAATTCATTTGGAGGAAGAGAAAATTCCTAACTTCATCTGCAATTTCCATCTCCCACACTTCTCTTATTTGTGCTGTTAATTATTGCAAGCTTTTGTTATCGCCTCCCAAGAACGCTCCTTTGGAGTAAGGCACGTCAACAGTTGTTGGAAGGCGCTAAGGGAAACAAGAGGTTGAACATGCTGACCCCACGTTGAGAAGCACCACCATTCTGGATGCAATTCAATGAACTATGGACTTGACTCAAACCCTGCCTCCTTTGGGGGATGGGTTACATTGAAAACTACAGTATTACAGGAGACGGATTGGCCGAGTTAATTTAAAACAAGCCAAGTTGAGGCCTTGATAATTCTCACCATCATCCTTCGCTCATTCTACACCTCGTTCATCACCATTTTTCTGAAGGCCAACAGGGAGATGGGCCGGTATCTGGGGAGGGACTGGGGCGGGGGGGAGAGAGTGGTTTTGTAAGATAGGCACCGTAAGAGAGAAGACCCAGCCTCTACCAGGAAGACCCATTACACAAAGGGGAACTGGAACATGCCTACCCTGGCCAGATCTAGAAGGATGGGCAGAAACCGTTGTGGAAAAGTGATCTCAAAATTCCCTTGACCCCATCCCTTTAAAACAGGTCTTCAAACTTGGCAGCTTTAAGACTGGTGGACTTCAACTCCCAGAATTCTCCAGCCAGCTACACTATGCTACGCTGGCTGGAGAATTTGGGGAGTTGAAGTCCACCAGTCTTAAAGCTGCCAAGTTTGAAGACCTCTGCCTTAAACTGAAGACTGTTAGATTGTAAAGATGACCACCTGAATTTTGAACTGCACATGGACCAGACACAGTGGGGGCTGCCTGGGCAAAGAATCATGTCTTTAGGGTCTTATGAAAGGCCAGCGGTACCAGGGCACCCTAACTTCTGGAAGGAGAATGTTCCATATGGTTCACATGGAGTGCATTGCTGTGTGATGCAACCAAAAATGGAAGTGATAAAATTCTCATCTTTGTAACCCCAGCCCTGTTCCAGGTTTGGCCTCATGATCTCTCCTTATCCAACCTATCAATAAATCAATTTATACATCAATTTAGCGGTGCCTTGGGGTCTCATTTAAAATACTCTTAAGGGAAAAAGTTTCCCTTTAGTGTAAAATGAAAAGATCAGACACACAAAAAGGAAGCAAGAGTTATGTTTAATATGACTCAATGTCTGGATTGAAGATAGGTAACAGTTTTATGGTGCCCGCTTGAGAATTTGACAGCGCAGCTTTGTTAAGAAAAGATACAAGGAAAGCAGATGGCCGGTTCCACTTTGTGGCCAGCTTGTTTGAACAACTGCTCTAACCATCTAAGCATTTAATGTAGATTTGACAAGGCCCTGAATCTCTCTGGAACTGTCTCAGAACAAGTCCTCCCAAGAGATCCGTTTTGGTTTTTTTAATTGGTTCACAGACTTTACATAATCAAAAGAAGAAAACAATCTTTTAGACTTGCAAATGAAAAGCTGATAAAACTTAAAAGAAAAAAAGAAAAATTATTTGAAGACATAATAATCTATCTTTCAGCACTTCAAAAGAGGTTGAGAGATTAATATAATTTATAATCACAGAATGCCTTCTGCTATACATAATGCAATTATTGCTGTATGAAAAAGTGAGAAATTTCAAGCACCTTCAATATTGAAAATGCTGCCCACGCAAGATAACTGAAGCAAAAAAAAGAAGTATCCTTCCTTGCTTCCCAATTTTAAGGTGACAATCTGGCAACTGATTCTGAGCACCTGAAAAGTGCAATTATGTTTACTGCAGATCGACAAGGCAAAAATGGTTCAAACACTTGTTTTCAGCAAGTGCCAAAACAGATCTGCAAAAGATTTTTCTTGTATCCTACCATCAACCCAGAAGATTTCAACAGGAAGCACTAAATATGTTAATATAGTTGCTTCATCAACACTGACTTCAAAATGGCTTTAGGAAAAAAAACTCTGCATCTTATTTATGATACTGAAGAACAAAATGTTAGTAAATTCACTGTTGCCATGAAGAATTCCTACTATCACGGACTGACAAATGAACTCAGCATTCTATCCTGACAGTTAATCAAGTAATTAAAATATAATTCGCTCTGATGATCTGAATAATGGACTTTTGTTACATGCTTCTTGACCAATAAAACCAATTTGCAACATGTTTTTAAAATAGGTACCGCAATCAGAAATTCTACAGAATTTCTAGAGAAACATATGAAGCGTGATGGTGTAATTCTTGTTTTGCATATAAAGCAGTGCAAATGCTACTGGGCAGGAACAAAAACATTACGAATGGATACACAATGATTTCCATTCCCCTGAAATAGCTGAACCAGAACCCACGTAATCATAAAAACCAACTTTAACATCATGTCTCAGATACCAGAGCAGCTGCCCTTAAACTGCTCAATTCCCTGAATTTCCAAAGATTGCATTACAAAATACCACAGTGCAAGGTTTAAACAGAAGCCTGCTCAGTCCTTCAGCTCGGCTGAGCAGGCCTCCACCCTGATATCTGAACACCAGCCAGACACAGCTTGAAGTGTCTGAAAGCTGATAGACACACACACACACACACTTCCCTCTTTCTCTCAAAGTGCATTTTTAAACAGGAATTTGTAAACAGAGAACTCAATTTGAATGTTGCGCACGAAAATCATCTTACTTTTGCAAGCAGCAATTGTCTGCACCGCAGTAACTGAGAAAATACTACCAGCCTGAAGAGACTGCGGGTGGCTTGGGGTGAAGAAAGACCTCTGCAGACCTGGAACGTCTCCCTTCCTTAATCAGTGAGAGCAGGGAGGAGGTCCGCTATGCTATCGACGTAGTAATCAGGGACCAGGCTTCTACGCTCAGGACAGTCGCTGTTGAGGTGGCCCTTAACCTCATCCAGTGTCGTGACCCCAGTGAGAGTGAGGAGGGTGGTCAGGCCGCAGGTGTTGCCCATGAGGATGTCTGTGTCCAGGCGGTCACCAACCATGATTGTGCGCTCAGGGTTAATCTTAAACTCGCTGGCCACACACTCAAACATGAAACGGCTGGGCTTGCCCACAATGAAGGCTTCCCGCTCCGCAGCTGTCTCCACTGCCTTGACGAGGCAGCCCGTCCCTAAAGGAGGAAAGACAAAAAATATATATGAAGAACTGGTGCAAACCTGAGCGGGCCATACAACTTGGTCTTTAGTTTGCTAATGAGGGGAAAAAACCCTGTATGGCTGACGTTGGGGATGTCCTGCCCCTTTGGGCCTGAAGTTGAAACAACTTATGTTTGCATCGCTTTCACTCAAGCTTTTGTTTTGCCGGATTTCATGGCCACCATGCAATCCCAGAAAATATGCCTCTTTTTATTGGAGGCAGCATAGAAGTGGTGTGCTTGAACCTATGCCTGCTCTGAACAGCTTTTTCAACTTCAGGTCCAAAGTCAGCACATCTCCAGATCCAGGGAATGAGGGCAACACCAGAAGGAAATACATATATAAGAGGTGACCCAATTATCATTCCGAACATTAGCTGAGCAATGAAAAAACCATGATGCAGCAAACAGGCTTCAGAACCACAGAATTTAAGTTTCTGTGGACAGAACCCCATTTCTGTTATCTGGTGAATATTATCCCAGGGGAAAAAAGAACATGTATACACAAAATGGGAAATTAATTCTGTTTTTGAATCTGAAATAAACAATTGCATTTGGCAGGTCCTGGGTGGACTATCATCTAGTTGAACCAAGGTCATTTGATTTATTCTGGGTTTCTGCTAAAACAAAATCTAACTGGTTTTATGTAGATGAAGGCCTCTCTCTCTTCCCCTGTTCTCAGTGCCCTATATGCCACCCAGCACCTTTCATTCCCTACTTCTCCTTAGTTATTTCCAATGTTTCAAGCACAGAGGACTTAATATTCTCATGTGCACATCACTCTCTCACTCTTCCTAGCCATGCATGGAATGTTTTATATACCAACACAAATGGTGGAAGTGGGACAGGATAGCTTGTTAAATGTCCTATCAATTAGACCAAAAGTAGTTCTAAATGGTGTTTACTTATATTTGAACGTCATGGATACTGGATGGAAAAGCAGGATACAAACCAATTAATTAATAAGTGATTATTACTCTACACATGGCTTTAATCCAGGATCCGAGAATGGGGCTTTACTGCTTTAGGGGGAAGGGGGGGCTGTATGCAGCTTCCAGTTGCACAATTCCGATAAAGAAACTCTATTCCCAGTATAATTAGTACAAGGTTGTTTAGGGATTGTTACGCCTTTCCCTCTCAGGATTAAACTGTAAGAGGTTTAGCGTCTAAGTCACCAGCTCAACCTAAGATTGTACAAGTAGGAAGGCAAGAGATGTGACCTCAGAGCTTCAGAGTTAGCTGAGCCAAAGAGGCTTTTGGGAGGGTCCCAAGTACATGTAGTCCTCGACTTACAACAGTTTGCTTAGTGACCATTCTAAGTTACAACGGGCACTGAAAAAAGTGACTTATGACCATCTTTCACACTTCTGACCACTAAAGCATCCCCATGGTCACCTGATCTAATTTCAGCTGCTTGGCAAGTGACTCAGATTTATGACCGTTGCAGTGTCCCCTTTGTGACCTGACAAGCAATGGAGAAGCCAGAATCACTTAACAACCCCAGGGGGTTATTAGTTTACCAACTGCAATGATTGCACTTAACAACTGTGGCAAGGAAAGTCGTAAAACGGGGCAAAACTCACTTCACCAGCGTCTCGCTTAGCAACATAAACGGTGGCCCTAAAATCGACGACCACCTGCACGAGTTGCTCAGAACTACGCCGCCCCGTCTTTCCTGCACCCCTTCCTCAAAACCCCCTTTTCCTGGCTACCAGCGGGATGGCAAAAGTGGACCGCTCGGCGGAGGGTGCGAGTCGGGGTCCGTACCGGGCACGGCGCTGCCACCCTCGAGCGGGAGCCGGTTGTCTCGGTTGGTGCCCACCAGCAGGCAGCCATGCCCGTCGCCGTCGCCCCGCAACAGGTAGCGCAGCGCCAGGCACAGCTTGCCGTAGGCGAAGTGCTCGTCATAGCCCACCAGGACGGCGCGCACGGCGGGGTCCAGCGGGGCGCGCGCGCCAAAGTGGGCGGAGCCGGGCTCGGGGGCGGGGCCGACGCCCAGGTGGGCCACGCCCAGCGCCTCCAGCTCCGCGCTCAGCGCCGGCCCGCCCAGCACGTAGGCGGCGCCGCCCGGCGGGAGCGCGCGGCTGAGGTGGCGCGCGGCGCAGTAGGCGGAGCCGAAGACCTGGCTGGACTCCGCGGGCGGGAAGCCCAGGCGCCCCAGCTTCTCGGTGTAGGCCTGACGCGTCCGCGAGGAGTTGTTGGTCACATAGCAGAGCCGCTTCGCGCCGCCCGATTCCAGCCGGTGCAGCGTTTCGGCCGCGCCAGGCAACGCCGCCTCGCCCCGCCACAGCACGCCGTCGCAATCGAAGAGCACCGCCTCCGTCTGGGAGAGCAGCTGCCGGGCCAGCGCCGCGTCCAGCCGCCGGCACTCTTTCGCCGCCATCGCGGAAGGGCGGATGAGAGGACGGGCGCCGCGCCTCACGAGCTCTGCCCGTGCCGATTGGCTGGGAGGATGTGCCGCCCCGCCTCCACGGTGGCCCCGCCCCTTGCTCGTCCGCGCGCCAGGGCTTCAGCGAAGCCTCCGGAAACAGGACACTCCGCCGCTGATTGGCTGCCCCGGGCAAAAGCGCGCGTCGGTTGGCCGAGCGGAGAAGGAACTGTCCCGCCCTCACTAGCCCATTGGCTGTAACGCAGCGCAAGCCTCGCCCCCGCAGGTGATCCGCCCGCAGCCGTCCTCGTCTTCCCGTTGGCTGAGCGCCTGGCTGGCCGCGCCTGCCCGCCCGGCGAGGCTGCGACGAGGCTCGCGCGAACCCGCCTACCCGCGGCGCCGGCCCGTTGTTATGACGACACGGCCGTAAAGCCGCCATCTTGGTGGTTGCGGCGCCTTGCGACATGGAAGCCGCGATGGCAACGGGCGCTGGGCCGGCGGGGCTTACGGCAGCTGGGCCACGGGGACGCGAGGGCGCTGCTGAGGCGGCGGCGGCGACGGGCGGCCTCCCTCAGTCTCCCGCCGCCGCCGCCTTCCTCAGCCTCCCGACGCCTTTCGAGGAAGAAGGTACTGCCGCCCGGAGGAAGGCGGGGGAGGGGCCGCTCCGTTTCAGGGCCTTCCGGGAGAAGCGGCGCCTCGTCTTCGCCGCGGGGACGGGCCTGTCCTCTGAGGGGCCAAAGGCGCCACGGCTGCGGCTCCAGTCCACGTCACGATACCGGATCGAAGCCCAGCTCTCTCCGTCTCTATACGGAACCTTCGGGGGGGGGGGGATGTCGAGCTGGGAGATTTTCTCGACGCTCTCTGAGGCGACCTACCTCGCAGGAGTGTTGTGGGGACGGAAGGAGGGAGCGCAGGCAGACGGGCCCCTCCCTAGGAATAGGGGACGGCGATTCTTCTCTGTGGTGGGGGAGAGGCTTCCAGGGCAGGGAGGGAGGGATCTTCTGCTGAGGGTTTCCCTGCTTTGAGCGTGCCCCGCCCTCACCCGGGTGCAGGTGCCAGGAAGGGACCTTGGAGCAGTGGTGAAATCCAAACTTTTTTACTACCGGTTCTGTGGGCGTGGGTTGGTGGGCGTGGCTTGGGTTGGTGGGCGTGGCAGGATACTGCAAAATCCCCATTCCCTCCCCACTCCAGGGGGAAGGATATTGCAAAATCTCCATTCCCACCCCACTTTGGGACCAGCCAGAGGTGGTAGTTGCCGGTTCTCCAAACTACTAAAAGTTTCCACTACCGGTTCTCCAGAACCAATTGGATTTCACCCCTGCCTTGGAGGTCATCTAGTCCAACCCCCTGCTCGGGCAGGAGAGCTGAACTGGTTCTGATAGGTGGCTGTACAGTTGGAGGAGGGGCAGGGTGCTCTTCCGACGCTTTCTGGGCCTGTATAGTGGTGGCTGGCAAAGGAGCCTTTCTCCGGCATCCCTTTGTGGAGATGGAATCCCAGCCTGGCTGTAGTTGTACGTGTGCCAGGTTTTCTGATTGTTCAGGCAGGATCTTGATCTGGTCTTAAAAAGGATGCTCTTTAAGAGGTATTAACTCCCGTGGTTTGCTTTGAAATGAGTGACAATTGTTTAAACGGCTGCTACTGTTTTATTATCCCAAGCCTGTAAATACTAATGTTGGAACGAATACAGTTGTTGCTGTGGTTGGTTATTTGGGAATCTCTTTTTCACGCTGTCCTAAAAGTGTGACAGGGTCCTTAATTTTCTTGCCTTCTAGATGAAGATGACAGGCACAAATGTGGTCGCTGCCAATCCGAGTTCACTTCTTTGGAAGAATTTGTGCAGCACAAGTTGCAGAAGCTTTGCCAGAGACCTCAGGATGCTACCGCAGCAGCAGCAACCCCGGCAAGTTTCTCAAGGCAGCATCTAAGCTCTGCTTGCCAGACATGTGATCTTACTGGGAACCAGGCTGAGGGGTTGCAAGCTGGATAAAAAGTAGCTTTTGTAGGCTCAGATGGGTAATTTTTGCAAAAATGCATCACCTCAGCCTTAGAAGAAATATTAGCATAAGACATCATGGGAGATGCTTTTTTTACCACTTCCAACCTTGTAAATTTTATTTAAAAAATATTTTGGAACATCCCTATCACAAGAGGTATTTTCATATTAAAGCTCCATTTGTTCCATCAGGTGATTTCGTCAGTTGAAGCACCTATAACTGTAGCTCATATAGTTGTTGAAGCAGCTCCAATAACAGAAGAAATCGACAATGTACCTGAAATTGTAGGTAGGTCCACCAGCCACTTAAAGTTATTTTAGGCAATCAGTAAGCCTACTGCAAGATTTTAAGGGGGAGGAGTATAACAAAGTAAGAGTGAGTCCTTTTCACGCAGAAGATCCCAGGTTCAGTTCCTGGCAACTCCAAGTATTAGGAAGAAATTCTCTTGAAATGGTGCTGCTGTCAATCAGTGCTGGCAGTAATGGATTAAAAGATAAATAGGATGGTGCCATGTACAGCAATTTGTGCGACTCAGTACTTTTCCATTATTTTGAATAAATGTAACCATCAAAAGTCAGGTCCTCTAAAGGTTAAATAAAAAATGCTCTTCACGCAAAGTGCAGAGAAAAGGAAAATGTCATGCTACGAATTATTAAGATAATATCTTAAGTTGTTCTATAAATCTATATTGATCTACGTTTATTGGGAACTGGGGAAAACCCAGGAGAGAGAAAACAAAATGATTATTTTTCCCTGAAGAAAAATAAAGATTTAAAGCTTTTTAATTTAGAAAAGGTATGACAGAACATTCTTAGACTAGTTTATGATTAAAGTGGAATGAATGGGGAGGAGTCATCCAGGTACTTTTCTCCTGCTAAAATTTGAGCATTGAAGTGCAAGTGGTTGCTGGAATAGAATAGACAAAATGCTTTTGAGAATACAGAATAATGTCTGATTGTTAGATGAGATGAAATGTATTGGTAGATTCACAGAGCGTTATTTGTCTACTCATAATATGTTTTGATGTGATCCAGAGTAAATATGAACATTGCATGGAAGTGCTTTCTCTACTGACAGAACCTTTCCTGTTCTGCCAAGGCCTACAGAGGGATTTGCTTTAGTCTGAATTTAATGGCAGAAACCACTCCATCATGGGGGTCTGTCCAATATGGCCGTCCAAAAAGTACCAATAGCTGGTTATGGAACATGATCTTCTATAAAGAATCTAACTGGCTTTGGGCCTCTTCGCAGGTAGTGGGCAAATCAAGGAAGTCGTTGTAGGTGAAGATCATGTCTTTGAAAGCCCCAACGGCCACAGTGATGAAGACGATGGACTTACTCAGAGTAATCCAGGAGGCCCAGGGGAAGGTGCTTCTCTGGAACTTATCAAAGTTAAACTGCTGGTTAATAAGGAAGGTCGTTATGTCTGCGAACTGTGCCACAAGACATTTAAGACGGTATGTTAAGGATTTTAGCAATGCTCATGGTACTATTAGATAAGTGATAAAGAAGATGATGCTATTGAGACACAACAATTCTTGCCTCTGGGTAAGAAAAGGCAGCAGCGTTATAGTTTGAAGCGTCATGTTCTTAAAACTAGCTCTATATCTGGCAGCACCACAAACCTTTGTATCCTTTGGTTCCAGGCCAGCATTCTCAAGGCTCACATGATTACTCACAGCAGCAGGAAGGACTACGACTGCAAGTTATGTGGGACATCGTTCAGGACCAAGGGCTCGCTGATCCGACACCATCGCCGTCACACAGGTGAAGAGCGGACTTGGTCAGCTGTATGTAGTGACTCAATTATTAAGCAACTTTCAAAAGTAGGACTAAGAAGAGCACAGGGGAAGACATTGGGGGTGAAATGGTATTTGAACAGCTAGGATGAGGGATTTGCATAAAAGGATTCTAGGATTAATTCCTGGTGCTTAAGCATTACCTTGTCCTCCATGCCCCTACTATTGAAAAGCTATATATAGGCCTCACAGCCAGTCTATCCTTTTCAGAAAGGTTGGCAGCAGAACCGTCACCTAGAGACAATGGAGCCACGTTCTTCTACAAAGTAATTTTCCTTTGGTTTCTCTAGATGAGCGTCCTTACAAGTGCAAGAAATGTGGGAAAAGCTTCCGGGAATCGGGAGCCTTGACTCGACATTTGAAATCCTTGACGCCATGCACTGAGAAAATCCGCTTCAATATGAATAAAGAAATAGTTGTCAGTAAAGAGGATGTAGCCTCAGGTCAGTGAAAAAGCTCAGGGCCTCTCCTGCTCTTATCCATATGGCTTGCAGGATGTGTCAGCCTTGCCTTTGGGGGGATGGAATAGATTTATGCAATAATAATTTACATGAATCATTTATGCCAAAATTCAGTGGAATATCACTAAATGAGCAAACATTATTTCACAAAAGGAAAACTGACTGATTAGTATAATGCCTGATAGAAAAGGCATGTTATGGTATTCAGAATGAAAGGAGGAGTTAGGGAATTACGACTTGGACATCTACACAGATGAAGTGAACCGTGGCTGTTGGTGGGAAGAGATAACACGTTGGTAGGTCACAGATGAATCCATTTGGATTGAACACGTACTCTGAAAACCCCATAAATCTTCTGGATCTTCTGAGTCATTGGTCTCTACGCCAGAAATGAACTTGGAGGGTCTGTTTTCTGCCACTTTCCATAATGGGATCCTGAAAGAACTGGCCGTCCTAATCACACCATTTATGGAAGCAGGCTTTAGGTTCAGGAAGCACGTTGCCAGGGCTTCAGGTGAAGAGTTCCTTCTGGATTAGCAAGGCAATAAATAGCACCAAAAAAGAAAAGGTGAAGGATTTTGATTGGTGCTGGTGACAGAACAGAAATAAGCCCTGGGTCATGCAGAGCACTCTGGAGGACACCACGCATTCAGCAGAGACGGATCTTTATACTTCTAGCCACTCTAGTGGCCAGTGTACTGGGTTGTTTTTGTTAATGTGCTGTGTGAACCCAGAAAATTTGATTTCGGCATGTTGTGCAAGTCTAGAACATGTATTAATTCAGTATCCAGTTATTCAAATTGATGCACAGGCAGCTCAAGGAATGAAGAGACACGGCCCAGAATTAACCCTCATCAGCCCAACCATAAACTAGTCTCCCATGCTTAGCCAGGCTTTGTGCAGGGTCCCGGCCTGTTGGGGGAATCTCTTAGGGTTTACCTTGTCATAGTTCAGGTAGAGTCATACACTCTGGACAGGATTCTGCCATGAACTTGTGATGAGGCCTTAGGCAAACATTAATCTCTGGTCCCCTAAAGAACAGCACTGGTGTCCCATAAGGTTCATGTGAAAGCATCCTCTGAAGGCTCAGAGGTTGCCTTGTGTGCCTCTGGCAGGGCAGTAGCCCAAGTTAGCCGGAGGGAGCTGCTGAAGTGCTTGGCGTGGCTTGGCTTGGCTTCCCTTGAACCCAGCCCCTAGTGGCACTCTTAACTCTGTGCTGCTTTTCTTGAAGGGGCCAGTAACTCCAGCAGTGAAGCCATCCCCTCGCTGGCAGCTCCGTCTGTGGAGACCTCCCCTGTAATCCACCTGGTGACAGATGCAAAAGGGAATGTCCTCCATGAAGTCCATGTCCAGATGCAGGAGCTCCCCGTCTCAGAAACCAAGGCATTAGGACAAGAGGTTAGTGCAATCTGTGTTGGTGGGGGAGGGGGAGGGGGGGGAGAGGAGATGATCTTGTACCACCAGGAGAAATGATGGAACCTACTCTGGTCAGTACCTCAGAAAGCCCAAACTCATTACTTGAAGTTCGTCTTGAAAAGGATCTTTAGGGCATTTCAAACATAAGCTAGCCAAACAAAACTCTCAGAGCTCCAGACCTAAGTTAGGAAGGAGAACGACATTTCAAAGGGTTCCTGAAGTCAAAAGTATGAGAAATGTTGATTGGAAAGAACAGTTTTTGGCACCTTGTAGGATTCTAGGTTAAAGGAAAAAAGTTTTTTCTTTCTGCTAAGCTGTCAGCTGTCATCTCACACTTGTGCTTTGCTGCCATGAATTCTAGGGGGACTGAATGGGAAGGGGGAGGATTCGAGGAAAACAAAACATTCCCTGCATCTCCCTGAGACACTGCTCCACAGTCAACCAGCTGGGAACAATGCAGCTGCATGCCAACTCACATTTGGAGTGACGCTGCTAAAAACATCTTTGAATTTGATTGGACATGGGGTGGGGTGGGGGGGCAGCACCAGGAGGTATCTAAGGGAGGGAAAGTTAGACTTGGGGATTTGGGTGTGCAAATTTCAGTTCTGGCTTTGTATGACTGTATTTCACTTGACCTCTAGTAAATGATACTTTTCTCAGCAAATGGAGTTAAGGATGGTTCTTTCTTAGAGGTTCAGGCTGACGTTGGCAGTCATTGTTGCTTATTTCCTTTAGTCGTCCAATCTTGAAGAGCTGTCCCCTGACCAGGAGGACAATGAGAACTTACTACGAGAAGCCATGAGGAATTCTGGGATTGTGATCGAGCGAGTTTCCATAGAGGAGGGTGCTAATTCCGATGAAAACGGCATTGCTGGAGCTGCTGAGGATTTAAAGAACAAAGAGGTGGAAACACCTGAGAAATTGTGCGAAGAGCAATATGTGGAAATTGAGCACATAGAAGCTGTAAGTTCCTCCTTATTAATTTAAATGCCGCCTGTTTGGTTTGCTGCCAGAAGCGTCTTTCATAGTCTGTGCTGTGTTGTGGTACGGCTGCGTATGAGAACAGGACTCTTGAGTTTGCTTTAACTTTCTCTTGTAATCTTCACACAATGTTGATTCAAGACTTCTCTCGGTCAAATGCGCAAGTAATTTATGCTGGGCTCCCTTTGTTTCATAGCCAGATCCTGAAGCGACCCATGAATGTAAGCGACACGCGTGCCCTTATTGCAGCGAAACCTTCAGGGAGCAGAGTAGTCTCGACCTCCATATCAGTGGACATCTAGGTAAAATGACATCCTTCTAGGCCTCCTCCTCCTCCAGGGTCCTGCAGGCAAAGTCCTTCCTTGGGTTCCCTAAAGGCAGCATCTTTTTTTTTTGTACAAGCTGAAGTTGATGTTAAGACACATTTAGGCCAGGGGTGTCAAACTCAATTTCATTGAGGGCCACATCAGGGTTATGTTTGATCTTGGGGGGTGGGGGGGATGGCCAGGGTGGGTGTGGTCAGATCGACGTCACACATGTCAGGGGCACCTGTGGTGGCCTGAGCGCTCTGCCAACAAAAATGGGCTCACAAGCTCCATTTTTGGCTGCGATGGCCTCCTGCAACCCTCTGCCAGCAAAAAAAGAGCTTGGGAGGGCGGAGGGCCAGTGTTTCCAGGGCGGCCCTGTGGGCCAGATCCAAGTGCCCCACAGGCCGGATCCAGCCCATGGGCGTTGAGTTTGACACCCCTGCTTTAGGCAGTACAGGCAATCCTCGACTTACAACCATTCGTTTAGTGACTGTTCAGAGTTATAATGGCAGTGAAAAATGTGATTGGCCAGTTTTCACACTTGCGACCATTGCAGTACCCCCCATGGTCACATGATCAAAATTTGGATTGCTTGGCAACTGACTCGTATTTATGGCGGTTGCAGTGTCCCCGAGTCATGTGACCACCTCCTGCAACCTTGTGACAAGCCAAGTCAACGGGGAAGCCAGGTTCACTTGGCAATCATGTGACTAACTTAGCAACGGCAGTGATTCCCTTAACATCCAGGGCTAGACTCGCTTAACAAACGTCTCAGTGTCTGAACTTTGGGGCTCAGTTGTGGTTGTAAGTCGAGGACTATCGGTACCTGTATTACGGTTTCAGTACTAATGTTTCTGAGGCACTCTTTACATCATTTCACAGTTTGCATAGACTTACCGAGGTTACAATGTAGTACAGGGGCCTCCAACCTTGGCAACTTTAAGACTTGTGGACTTCAACTCCCAGAATTCCTCAGCCAGCGAAGCTTCGCTGGCTGAGGAATTCTGG
>WNWU01000025.1:15365092-15395005 GCA_012654045.1 Ptyas mucosa | reverse complement strand
AGTCCACAAGTCTTAAAATTGCCAAGGTTGGAGGCCCCTAATTTAGTATACCTACCTGTCCAGGGCAGCATTCCTGATGGATGGTCCTGAGATTCCTCCAGGGAAGGGAGCCTGCGGACCAGCTCATATGGTAAACTTTCATGGTGTCCAACTGAGATCTACTTCTCTTATAATTTAAACAGATCCTTTCTTATCCTGTCTTCTGAAACAGCTGAACAATTCAGCTCTGTTTCTACCTGTCAGCTCTTCTGATATTTGAAGACAGTAATGAGCCCCTGCAGTTTGTTTGCTCCAGGGTAGCTATACGCAGTGCTTCCAGTCATTTTTCCCCCCCACCCCGATTTTTTTTTTCTTTTCAGCCTCTTTACCATCTTGCTTGCTGTCTTCTAGATATGCTCCAGTTTATTAATTTCCTTCCTAAAATGTGAAGCTTAAAACTGGGTGTACAGATAGTCCTTGACTTACGACCCGGGTGCTCGGTAACCAAAGTTACAACGTTTCCCAAATTCAAAGTTCCAACAGGAGGCAGGAGAACTCTGCGGTCACGTGATCACATTTTAGATGGTTGGCAACACATCTGCATTTACAGCCACTTGCAGCATTCTACGGTTATATGACCACAATTTATGATTTTTTTTGCTGGAAACTGGCATTTACTCCCTGCAAATGGATTTGTTTAACAAACACTGCAAAAGTCATAAAATTGGGTTTGGTCACAGGGAGACTCGCTTAATGACTGGCATGACTTGTAATTACACACTCAATGGTTGTTATAAGTCAAGGATTTCTTGTACTGTATTCTAAATGGGGTCTAACCAATGCAGAATAAAGAGGAATAATAAGTTCTTTTGATCCTGACACTGTCTTTCTGTTGATTCAGCCAATCATATTTTCTTTGTTTGTCGTTATATCACTTTGTAAGTTCATATTTAGCTTATGATCCACCAAGATCCCAGACCTTTCTCCTTTTTGGTGTCTTTGAAGCCCTTGAAGCTTCCTACCAAGTTTCGGGATTTTGCATTTATTCCTGTTGAAATCCCTATTTCTGGCTTTTGCCCTTTGGGTACTAAATTGTCCAGATGAGTTTTAAGATCCCTGCTTTAATATCCAGATATCTGTCATCCAGGTGCAATTTTGCTAGCTTCTATTGGTGCAAAAAACCTACTTCTAGGAGCAGTTTTAAATCTAGTTGCTGCACAGCCATGTTTATGTTTAAACCAAATATGTAGTTGTCTGCTTGGGCTAAGCAGTGATTCATACCTGGGCAGCAATATTTGGGTAGTATCCTCCCAAGATTAATCCAGATCTTAAAATTAGGTATGGAGGAGTTCCCTCTTCCCCTGCATCCTTTCACAGGGCTATTGCTGTCACCTGCCTTAGAAGACCGGAGTGTTTCTTTCCTCACCTTAGCACTTAACCTACATGGCCCTTAATCTGCTGTTCCACATGTTTAGAGCAATCAGCCACCCTCAGATAACTGTTCCTTTGTCTTGTCCCAAAGGCATCTGGACTTCCTTTGTTTTTCCTTGACAATGTTTCGCTTCTCATTTAAAATGCCTCCTACTAAGGCAGCATTTAACATCCAGCTGCCTGCAATTACTGCGAGTTCAGTTCTCACCAGGCTCAAGGTTGACTCAGTCTTCCATCCTTTTTAAGGTGGGTAAAATGAGGACTCGGTTGTGGGGGCAATAAGCTGACTTTGTATAAAATATACAAAAGTATGAAGGCTATTGCTTAATGCATTATAAGCCGCCCTGAATCTCCGGAGAAGGGCGGCATATAAATAATTTTTTTTTAAAAAAAGCTTCAATTCTGACTGAATGGCGGAGAATGGAAGGATTTATATTCCTTGCAATCATCTGGTCATTAGCATTCTTTCTGATGGCCTCAACGACTCTCAGAAACAGTCCTAATGACTAGATGATTGCAAGGAATATAAATCCTTTCATTCTCCACCATTCAGTCAGAACTGAAGATGAAAAGCGAAACATCTTCAAGGAAAAACAAAAATCCAGTTGCCTTTTGCAAAAGCACCTTTGGGACAACCATGACTGTCTGGATGACTGAGAATCTTCAGAGACATTCCTTTTTCTTGGTTTGTGAGGAATGTAGGTAGTGCAGTCATACTTGCTTGGCCAGGCCTTTGTGAGCAGGCCCGTAGAAACTCATCTTTAAAATTGATAACAGTCCTGGAACTTCCATTTGTAACCATTTTATTTGTGTACTATCTCCTTTCATTTCTCCCCCCTCTCCCCCCAGATTACAAATCTTTTACATGTGATGAGTGTGGCAAAGAATTCACCAAAGGATACTTGCTGAAAAAGCATCAGGAAGTACATGTGAACGAACGGCGGTTCCGTTGTGGGGAGTGTGGCAAGCTGTACAAGACAATTGCACATGTGAAGGGGCATAGGCGAGTGCATTCAGACGAGCGGCCGTATCCTTGCCCCAAATGTGGGAAGAGGTACAAGACCAAGGTAGGAATTTAGTACCTTTGGGGATTCCTGCTTTCTAAGACTTTGTGGGTTTGGGCCTTAACTGTTGCTGAACCTGTCAATCTTAGATGTTAGTCTGTCTTAGTATCGATAGCCCTGATCAATTGATTTCTATCCTGTTTTCCCCAAAATAAAACATCCCCTGATAATAAGCCCAATCGGGCTTTTGAGCACATAGCAATAAGGCCAAGCGCTTATTTCAGGGTTCAAAAAAATATAAGACAGGGTCTTATTTTCGGGAAAACACAGTATCAGAAAGCAGAAGGGGGAATCTCATGAAAATTGTGGCTTTTTTTGACTCTACTCCTGTAATCTGATCAACCCCTCTCCCCACTCAATAAGAAAATTATGGCCATTTCATGATGCTTTGGGTTTTTTAGACATACTTATCTCTCTCTCTGTTTGTTTGTATCCATCCACCCACCCATCCATCCATAAAAACCCAAATGGTGCTCAGCGATACCTGTTCCAGCAAGATTATTTGCACTTGCTCCTGAAAGATGGGAAGTTTCTGTCCTAAAACTGAATTGCATTTTTACTTTGTAGGGGTTTGGGAGGGAGTATATCGGTTTTGAAAAATCAGTTTTGGAAAACTATCTGTTCTGGAATTCAGGCTGACTCCCCCGGTCTTCTTTCCCACAGAATGCACAGCAGGTTCATTTCCGAACGCACCTGGATGAAAAGCCGTTTGTCTGCCAGTTCTGCAACCAAGGCTTTCGGGAAAAGGGTTCTTTGGTGCGCCACATCCGTCACCACACGGGCGAGAAGCCATTCAAATGTTACAAATGCGGCCGTGGGTTTGCAGAGCATGGCACTCTCAATCGGCACCTGAGGACCAAAGGTGAGATGGAGGATAGTTTGTCTCCAAAAAAGGTGTGTGCTCCTACCTCTCTCCTGGCTTCCAGTAAAGAAGCTGGGTTTGTTGCACTTCCGTCTGTCTCAGTCCCCCTGATCTCTTTTAAGTGCTACAGAACTGCTGCTATGAAGCATTTGAAGCTTTGTTAGTCCCAGGGGAAGGTGAGTAAAGAGGCTTTTAAGATGTGGAAAAATCTAGAGCCTTAACATTATGTTAATGCACAGTAAAATATTTAGAATGAGAAAAAAGTTAGTTTGCATATATAGCTGTGATGGCGAATGTATGGCACGTGTGCCAGAAGTGGCATGCTCTGGGCACGTGAGCCATCACCCGTTGCTCTTCCAGGTTACGGTACGCTGACCAGCTGGTTTTCATGCGCTCAGGAGCGCTGGAAACCAGAAGAGCAGCTGCCCGGTGCACATGCACATGCCTGGAAGATGATCTTCTGATTTCCGTCACGTGCATGTGCACCGGCCAACTGGTCTTCGTGCGTGCCAGAAACTGGAAGACCAGGTAGCCACTTGGTGCCGAAAAGGTTTGCCAACACTGATATATAGCAATGCCATAAATGTGGTATGCCTTGGTACAGATAGTCCTCAACTTACAAGTATCCATTTAATGGCCGTTTGAAGTTGCAAAAGCACTGAAAAAAGTTATCTATGTCACGTTAATGACTGCTGCAGCATCCCCGTGGTCACGTGATCAAAATATGGGTACTTAACAATTGGCCTATGTTTGTGCCCGTTGCACTGCCCCAGAGAGATGGGAATCACCATTTCTAATCTTCCCAGCTGGCTTCCAACAATAAAGACAAAGGGAGAAGTCAGGCTCACTTAAGAACCGCATGATTCACTTCACTGCAGTGGTTGCTTAACAACTGTGGCAGAAAAAGTCGTAAAATGGGACACAACTCGCTTAAATGTCTTGCTTATTTTTGGAAATTTTGGGTGCCATTGTGATTATAAATCGAGGACTACCTATATCGAATGACTTAAGGGTCCTGATAATAATAATAATAAACATTATTACAGTCACAGTTCAGCAATAGACAAAATTATCACTGTTTACAATAGGGTTAAAAGATATTACTAATAAAAAGTAATAACGTCCATAATAATAAAATACATGGTATCAAACAGTATGGCTCTTACCCTTGTTTACCTGATGGAGAGCGTGTATGTATGTGTGTAAATATAGATTCTCTAAAAATTGTTAGAGATATCTACAAAAAATTGGGTATAGTAAACATAGTAAACATCTTTAATTCTGTAATTGGATTTTCCTTGTGGTAGTTGCAGCTGCACAGAATTTTGCTACTGCATGTGTGATAGCCGGGTTTGAATCCCAAAGGAGATAGTCTGCATAAAAATTTCTGCCCTCCCTGGTAATCTCTCTTAATAAGGGGAGAATATGCCTTGACCTAAAAACTCTGTATAGACAAACTCCCAGTGCAATGAAACGTGTGTGATATCTTCGACTTCTCCTTTACCACATGACTTAAGGGTCCAGTTCAGTGGTGAAATACGAACCGGTTTACTACTGGTTCGCTAGCCATGCATGCGCCAAATGTGCACTGCACATGCACAGTGCGCACCAAGTGCAAGCTGTGCACGTGCAGTGTGCACCAAAAGGAGGCTTGGGAAGGTAAGTAAAACAGTGCACCCGGGGGGGGGGGGTGATCAGCTGTGGCGTGCATGGGGAGCTTTTTAAAAACTTTTTAAAAGCATTTTTTACTACCGGTTCGGGCAAATAGGTTGTAAAAAAATACTTTAAAAAAGTAAAGAAAAGGCTCCAGTGATCGCACGTTACAGCTGTGATCGTTGGAGCCTCTTTTTTTCTTACTTTTTTTAAAAGTAAGGCCTACAAGACCGTCTTTTGCCACCAATAGCCTCCCACCGACCAGTTTGTTCTCACAGGGAGGGACTACTCAGGATACCGTCAGTCAAATCATGCTGACTGGGACTCCCAGGGGGAGGGCCTTCTCTGTGTGGGCTCCAACCCTTTGAAATGAACTGCCCCCAGAGATACGGAATATCCCTGATCTCCGTGCTTTCCGCTGTGCCCTCAAGACCCTGATGTTCCAACAGGCGGGGCTAAACATATGAACATGTGAATGATCTTTTAAAATGTACACCGCCTTAAGTCCTACGGGAGAAAGGCGGTATAGAAATATAATAAATAAATAAATAAATAAAAGCATTTTTACTACCTATTCGCCTGAGCCGGTAGTAAAAAAAATGCTAAAAAAGTTCCCACGATCGTACGTAGGTCAACTGATTGTCAGAAATTTTTTTTTAACATTTTTTACTACCGGATCGGCGAACCAGTAGGAATTTTTACTACCTGTTCGGGCGACCCGGCCCAAACCAGTAGCATTTCATCCCGGTCCAGTTATTTAGGTAAGCAGCTGTTCTGCACCTTGACGTTGAAACTTCTTAATGGGGAAGTGTCTTCCTGCTGTTCTTTTCATTGCTGCTGAGCTGTCTGTTTTCCTCCACCTTTTCCCAGGTGGCTGCCTGCTTGCCTTGAAAGAAGCTGAAGAAGCAGTGGTGTCAGAGGAGGGCCAATCGGCTGACCATTTGGCCGCAACGGTAATTTCGGAAGACCCCCCAACAGTCCTGGTGGAGTTTTCCTCAGTGGTGGCAGATACACAGGAATACATAATTGAGGTAAAGACGTCTCACTGGGGAAGGCAGAGCCCTTTGAAAGCAATTAATACCTCAGCACTGGAGGCCTAATATGGGCCAAGAACTATGGAGACCCATCATGCACGCTCCCGGACAGACTAGGAAGTGCATAAGGGTTGTGGACTGTGACTGCAGTGGAGCCCTGATCTGTCTTTGAGTGGCTAAATTGTTGCTGTGCATTCTTTCTTAAAGACAGCTGCTGAAGACCTGGAAACCAGCGAAGCTGCTGAGATCATCGAAGGAACCAGGCACGAGGTGGGTTGCTCTAAGGAGGCTTTCTAGCGATCGCAGCGACGACTGTTTTCAGCGCTGCAAGGAGCGAATCCTTCCCCCAAGTCCTAAATCCCCAAGTAACGGGACCTGCGTAGGCAAGCACAGCTTGTAATGGATTTGGCCCTGCCAACTACATAGAGGTAATCTCTAGCTTAGCCTCTTCATCCACCAGCTCGCGGTGGGTCTAGGATGCCTGCTGCCAACCACTTTCCTTCAGGGAAATTCCTTTCTGCCCCTGGTTTATTTCAGGAGCCAGCTGAAGATGGATGGCCAGTAAATTTTAAAATTTAATAATAAAATACCTGGAGAGAAAGAGGCACATTAAAAGGCTGATCCCAGGATGTTTGCTTTTTTGTTAAGAATTCAAGTCTTAATAAATGTAATAATCTGGGATGAAGAATTAGAAGAGAATCGAGGGGGAAGGGAAAAGGTGAGCAGTTGTTCGTGAAGTGACTAATATCATCACCAATCCCATCCCCCAATCCTGGATCTCACACAACGCAGACACACAACAAAGTTTCAAGATTGAAATTTTTGATCCCAAAATTGGATATCCTTCCTTATTTGGCCTGGCTTTCAGAAATGGAATTGCATCTCATTCACTACATTTCAGATTTGGTGGGAGTGTCTTGGAAAACAAACAACATTAGGGAATAGGAAATTATAACGAAACCTTTGTTGATTAGCTACATTTCAGTTGAATATGGTGCTGGAACTGAGGTGGGGCCCCTTTTCTATTTTGGGGGTTGAACGCACGGGGCTTTTGATTGAGCAGTACTGATACCCTGGGAACCAGAAATGTACTGCAAGGAGTTCAGCCTTAGAGCGAAAGCTTGTGCATGGACCAGTTTTCCTCCATGGTGAGGATGTTAAACTGCACTAAGTAGCAAGATGCAACCCTGATCCGAAGCGCTGAATCCTGATTCATTGGGATAAGCGAAGACAAACGTATTTTGCAGATAACTAACAATCTGAACTGGTCTCTCTACACATCATCCTTAGTGAAGCGTGCAAACCAGCATCTGCATTTCCTGCATCGGATGAGGAAAGGACATCTTTCTCCTTCTGTCCTGGCCCCTTTTTACAGAGGCATGATTGAGAGCATTTTAACACGCTGCATCACTGTTTGGTTTGATGGCAGCACTGTCTCAGATAGAAAGTCCATACAGAGAGTGATGAAGACAGCAGAGAAGATTATAGGAAGCTCGCTTTCCATTATTTAGGATACTGCTTATAAGCACTATGTGTGTAGAGCTCAAAGCATTGTTAATCACCCCACACACCCACTTTAGGGTCTGTTTCTGTTGTTCCCCTCTGGGAGGAGGTTTCAAAGTATTTCTAGTAGGGCTACCAGATTTGGAACAATTTTGTTCCCTATGCCATCCGTTTGGTACACTCGCAAGATTTGTTTTTCTCGCCATGTACAGGCATACATCCGGACTAGACTGTGGTGTTTCTCTGGGTCATATAATATATGTGGGAATGTACGTAATTTTATATTTATTTAGTCTGTCATGTTCATGTAGTGTATATTGGAGGTGGAGACTCTTTTGAGAGCTACTGTATGTGCAATAAATTTCATTTTAATGCATGCCAAAGTGACAATAAAGTTATTCTAAGTTCTTTTTTTTCCCCTGTGCAGGTGGACAGTCATATAATGAAGGTGGTTCAGCAGATCGTAAACCAAGCCAATTCTGGCCATCAGATAATTGTCCAGAATGTCACGGTGGCAGACGATTCAACCATGACGGCAGAGGGCGTGGACCCCGACACGATTGCCATAGCAACTCCAGAGAGCCTGACGGAGCAGGTCGCCATGACCCTGGCTTCAGCAATTGGGGAAGGGGCTGTGCTGACCACGGAGGGCGGTGGGGAGGTGGAGGAAGCCACCGTGACCATGGTGGCATCCGAAGACATTGAAATAATGGAGCACACAGGGGAGTTCGTGATCGCAGCCCACGAGGAGGACGATGACCTAGAAGTCCAGACTGTGATTGTCTAGGGCGCAGGGAGAGTTGGTGGGGGGGCTTTTCAGAATGGCAGCCTGGCTGCACCCAGGTCCCAAATAACGTGAAGTTGCCCTAAGAGCCGGTTTGGGTGCTGCTTCTCATGGCATGTTAACTGAGCTCTTGGCCACCTGTTCTGGTCAGGGACCTGACCCTTCTGGACGTGGCAGCCTGTTGAAGCCAGGCAGTTGTCAAGTAAAGCACTTTAGAGGAACAAAAAGTATTGTGTGCAGGGATAATTAATGATGTGGCGGTGAGAGGTTCCAGGTGTGAGAGGAAACATGGCTTGCTTTTCATAGGAAATGTGGGTTTTATCACTTTAAAAAACCAGTGGCTTTAATTTGTATTGCCAGAATACTCAGAAAAGGCCACACTGTACTTTTTTGCAACCATGTAGCTTTTAATTATCTATTGTCTGATTTAACTTGTAGATATTTTTTTAAACAAACGATTTTTTACATTACTGTATTATGATGTAATTAAAGGAGAGTGCTGAAGGCTTCAAATGTATTGGTGGTTATTTCTCTCCCAGGAATGTCTGTCGGTGTAAGTCAGCAGGAAAAGGAATTGTGCAAGAGGGCAGCTTCGAGGCCTCAAACAGAAATTTAGCCCTCATCATTTAAGAATGGAAGGAACCCAACCATATGCAGGGGTCTCCAAACTTGGCAACTTTAAGACATGCTGGCTGATGAATTCTGGAAGTTGAAGTCCACAAGTCTTAAAGTTGCCAAGTTTGGAGACCCCTGTCTTAGAAGTTTCAAATACCCACATAATGCAGTTCAGAGCTTTGCATAGTTCCAGATACCTGCAGAACTGGCTCTGGAGTGAGATTTCCCGGTAATTTACAGTAAGAAATGAAATAGATGTAGGCCTCCATTCATTTTACATCACCAAAAATACGTAGTAATAATTGTAACAATACAGACAAGCAGCTGCCACATAACACTCCAAGACTTAACAATTAAGTCTTTTATGGACAATTGTCCATAAAAAGACAAGTCTGGATAGTGGACATGGCAGAATTTGGAGACAGCAGACTAGAAGAGAAAGAACTGGAGAAAACCATAAAATACAAAGACACGCAAATTAAAAAACTGAACAGCTGTGGCAAAGGAAAACGAAGATAGTCCCAATAGTAATTGGCACCTTGGGTGCAATCCCAAAACCTCTGGAGCAACACTTGGAACATGATTGACAAAAGTCCCATCAAGTCAATTGCAAAAGGCAGTTTGGCTCAGAACAGCTTAAATCCTGCGATGAGACCTTTTAACACCATCAAACAGCATCTGCTTTTCCCAGGTCCTTGAGAAGTACTTGATAGGTGGATAAAAATGCCAAATCATATTTAAACATTTGCCTAACTGCAACCAACAGCACATCACCTCCTCCCCAGGGCTTTTTAGCAGGCAAACTTTTAAAAGTGCAAACAGTAGCACTCGGTGCTCACATTAATATGTTAACTCATTTTCTACTTCTGAATAGTCCTTCAGTTAAAATAAAAATTCATTCTACAGAAGATAAGTTTGTATGGTGCAAACTCTGTTTTTGCCAGCTCCACGTGTGCAAGGATTCACTTCCTTTTCTTTGCAGGAGTTGTCAGAGGCGTCACAATTTCTGCCAGATTGGCCCAGACGCCTTTGGAGTAGATGTTTCTATAGCCTTCCTGCCTGCTGTATGGCTCCGAGCATGAGGGCGTATATCTTGCTGATTTCAACCATTCGTTGCTCGTCTGGTTGGTCAGTACAAGGTACAGGATGAAGCAGAAATAGGAGCCCAGAATGACCAACAGAAGGATTACGAAGCCCAGCATGAATACAATTCTAGGAAAGGTCAGGAAAAGTTGCTGTGAAGAGAAGGGGAAAGGGGTTAAAATCCAAGTACTCAGGATCTCCAGGTCCCCTCCTAGCCTGTAATTCTGGCAATACCACTTGCAAAATCAGAGCTGGAAGAGACCCCCGAGGTCATATAGCCTAGCCTTCTGCTGAAGCAGTTTGGTGATATGGCTATCTCCTGTGAAGAAACGCCACACAATTACTGGTTCTAGTGGTGGAGAGCTCTTATGACAGAACTGCCCTCAAGATTGTATTGACGGTGATTAAAAAGTAAGCAAAACCATTTAAAACTAATTCCCACAACACTGTCAAACTACTAAGACTGTGTTACTATTATTCTTCTCATCCTTCCTATAACCTATCTCCTTTTCTACTTATGACTATAACCGTGTTGCTTGAATCTTTACAATTTATATTGTTTTATTTAGTCTCCTAGTATGATTTTGATTGCTTATTTAACATCCTATGACTATCACTGTTGTATCATATGATTCACGATGAACGTATTTATGATGACTATGATCATGATTTATCACTTATATCTTTTATGTACACTGAGAGCTTATGCACCGAAGACAAATTCCTTATATGTCCAATTACACGGCCAATAAATAATTCTATTCGCTCCTCTCCTCTCCCCTCCTCTCCTCTCTCTCGTCCCATTCCATTCTTTCATTTAATGTCCTATCAATGTTTTCATGTAGTGTCTGAGACAGAGACATGATTTCAATCCATTCTATACCCTCTCGGGCTTCTGAAGTCCAGTCTGAGGCTCTGTACCCTCCCCCTCGTGGAAAATGCATGAATCGGCAGTTAATATTTACCTGAATCAGGAAGAAGGTATCAACTGGATGCTCTTGACCTTGGTCATCAGTATAATGTCCCCATGCAAGATTTGACAAAAGGACCATCTGGATGAGAAAGCCAGCCGTTACAGCTGCAATAGAAGCAGCCATGGAGGTCAAAGTCAGCAGGTAGCAAAGGAAGAACCGGATGTTGAAGGCTCCAATACAGTTGTTGACCCAAACACAGTGGTGATCAAAACGATGTACGCAGCCACGGCACACGCCTGAGCAGAAAACGAAGGAGGGTCAAAATGTTAAGAAATCACAACGAAGTCGAAAGCCAAAGAAGGCAGCGTTTCGATCTATGGCAAGGGTGTCAAACTCAAGGCCTGCGGGCCGGATCCACCCTGCAGGGTGCTTAGATCTGGCCCACGGGGCCACCCTGGAAGCAGTGAGGGATTGGCCTGTGGTGCCTCTGCCAGCAAAAACGGAGCTCAGGAGGGCTGCACGTGGCCCTCCTGAGCTCCGTTTTCACTGGCAGAGGGCAGAGGCCATCAATGGGGAAACGGAGCTTGGGAGCCCATTTTAGCTGGCAGAGCTCTAGGGCCACCACAGATGCCCCCGACACGAGTGATGTCGAGCTAGCCATGCCCCCCCTGCCCCCCTCCCCCAAGGTCAAACACAACCCTGATGCGGCCCTCAGTGAAATGGAGTTTGACACCCCTGATCTATGGGCAATAGTGAAGAAGGTTTGCATTGGTCTATGAGGAAAAACTTGGCATATCAAACTGCATTGATTTTTGATAACTGCAGATTTAATTGGCTCTCCTCTTTTCTGAATATGTTTTCCCAGTTTTGTAAGAAAAGAGATTTAATAACGAATTAAAGAATACTTCGCAGTGGAAATGAATTAATTACCGTAAATACTATAGTAAATACCCTCACTTAAAACCTGTCCGTTTAGTGACTGTTACAACAGCACTGAAAGAAAGGGACTTATGACCATTTTTCACACCACCGTTACAATATCCTTATGGTCATGTGATCAAAATTCAGGCGCTTGGCAACCGGCTCATATTTATGACGGTTGCAGTGTCCCGGGGTCACGTGACCCCCTTTTGCGACATTCTGACAAACAACGTCCATGGGGAAGCCAGATTTACTTAACAACCGTGTTATTAACTTAACAACTGAACTGATTCACTTAACAACTGTGGCAAGAAAAGTAGTAAAATGGGGCAAAACTCACTTAACTGTCTCACTTAGCAACAGAAATTTGGGGCTCAATTGCGGTCGTAAATCAAGGACTACCTGGACTACACTCCTTTCCATACAATCCCATTGTACATTAAAGCCAGTAATACAAAGTTCATTTGGCAGCACAGATTTAAAACCTGATTTAGAGGATCTGCAAAAGGATAACAAGTCAGGATATATGAGCTGTGTGGTGACGCTTTCCTGGAGAAGGTTTCTGATCCTTCAAGTTAGCCCCTCCCTCCCCTCCCCTTCCACTGGACTTTTGGGCAGGGTCCATTCCAGGTGGTCCTTTATGGGCAAAAGTTCCTGATGTCTATCAAGCTGTCGTTGAAACAAACAAACAAAAACAAAAGAATCTGACAAAATGTTGACCCAGCCTCCCAGGCAGCAGAGGAAGCAATGGCTGGAGGGCACATTTTCTATGGGAAAGGATGCTCTCGCGAGACAGAGTTCCTTTGCTTTGGAGGCAAGGCAGCTTCCCCACTAATCTCACTCTAAATCAGGGGTGTCAAACTCAAGGCCCACGAGCTGGGTGTTTAAATCTAGCCTGCGGGGCCAGCCTGGAACTATCAAAGGACCAGGCTGCAGTGCCTCTGATGGCCAAAATGGTCCCCGGGGGAGGTGGGTGTTTGTGGACCCCGTGCAGCCCATTTTTGGCCTCCGCGGCCTCCAGCAGCACTCTGCCGACCCAAAAAAATTTTTGGTCGGCAGAGTGCTTCTGGAGGCCGGGGAGTACAGTGGAAAGAAAGAAGGGAAAAAGCACATCTTGAGCCTGTGTCAAACGCCTACCATGACCACACCCAACCTTTCCATGCCCACCATGACTACGGCCATCCCCCAGCCCCAGCCCTCTGAGGTCAAACATAACCCTGATATGGCCCTCAATGAAATAAGAATTTGACACCCCTGCTCTAAATGATGGCAGGGCCTGGATCAGAAGCTCCGAAGCAGATTGTAATGCATAAGCCGGCTTTCCAGGGACAAATGCTACACCAGGACTCTTACCGCAATGCCTGGATCTGGCTGGTTTTCTCACTGCGCAGGTAGGGCATTCAGCATCTTGTTGAAACATCAGACCGTCGTATGCATATGCATGAAGGAAGAGAAGCTGGTTGGATTTGGTGATGATGCCTTGTGGGGAAAAAGCAAAGATTCTTACTAGCAGGATGACGAGGGCTGCAATGTCTCTGCTGTTGTGAGATTTCCTTCCAGTCACATGCCTGAAGTACCATCAAGTTAACCTGAAGGGTTCAGATCAGAGACACGCTAGAGCAGTGATGGCTAACCTTTCTACCGTCATGTGCCAAAAGTGTGGGGAGCACATGAAGGGGTCGCGCGTGCGCCCACACCCATAATTCAATGCCCCCTCACACATGTGCATGCCCCCCCCCCCCCCGCTTTTGGCATGCAACGGCAAAAAGGTTACCGGTGGGCCCAGTAGGCTCATTTTTCGCCCTTCCCAGGCTCCAGAAGCTTTCTTGGAGCCTGGGGAAGGTGAAAACAGCCTCCCCCACCCCCTTCCGAAGGTCGGAAATGGCCATTTCCCAACTTCCGGTGAGCCCAGAAGGCCTGAATATCAGTGTGCCATAGGTTCACCATCACGGCCCTAGAGATCAAAATCCACTGTTTTCCTCTGAAGCAAATTTTTCCTGCTCTGTACTAAGAGAAACATCTGTGGGCTGCTCCTCACATCCCTTAACTGTAACAGAGATATGGCCAGTGAACTGCTTTTATGCATCATGCCTCCGTCTGATTCACTTAACAACTGTGGCAAGAAAGGTCATAAAACGGGGCAAAATTCATTTAACAAATGTCTTAGCAACAGAAATCCTGGGCTGAATTGTGGTCGTAGGTCAAGGGCTACCTGTAGAGCAGCAATCGGGCCTCTTAAGGACATACACGGGGTAAGACTCCAAGCAGTATTCAACCCTTAAGGTTCAGCTTCTACTGGTGTGGAAAAAGAACAAGCTTTCCCCTAAACCATCGCTTGCTCAGTGCACAGCCAGCCAGCAGGCAGTGGGGCACCATCCACCGCCCAGGAGAGTGCCAGTATCCAAGAGCTGAGATTGCAAGGAAAAGGGCCTCACCTGGGTTACTTCTGGAGCAGAGGATGAAGAAAGCTGCATTCACAGCCAATAGGAGGTAAGGGAGGAGGAGGACGAGCCTGCTGAACTGCAGCTCTTGGCAGTAGCTGAACACCTCCCAGGTATACTCGCCGTAAACCAGCCCTTCCAAGATCAAGTGCAGGACCACAAAGAATGAATTTCTGCAGCAAGGAGAGAATGAGATGCATTTCTTCTCCCCGCTTTTAAGGGAAAGGGAACTGCCTCTGACCTGAGATTGCCCATCAGGCCTCAAAACTTGTTCTATGGTTTACAATCCTAACTCGGAATTCAATACAGACAGCTTAGGTCAGTGTTTCCCAACAGTAGCCATTTTAAGATATCTGGACTTCAACTCCCAGAATACCCCAGCCAGCAAGGGGTATTCTACTTACTACCACAAAATTCTAGGCAATATAAAACTAGGAGGTGAGTATGTAGAAGGGACGTTGCATATTTGAACAACATGGGAAGCCATTTTACCAAGCTAGGATGTTCCAAGGGCCCATTAATGCCAATATTCACAAATGCCAGAGAATGGAGCCAATAAAGAAACAGACGGCAATACCGGGAATGGAAGAGTCCATGAATGGCCTTCTGAGATGCTCTATGAACTGGTGCTGGAATTACATAGGAGAACACCTGCATCAAAGGAGAAAAAGGCAACAAAATTATTTTTAAAAAGGAAAGGTGGGGAGCACAGATAAACTCAGTCACAAAACCTGCAAGGTCATTGCTCCAGGAACCGAAGGCGGGAGCCTCTAGCAAACTGCCAAATATCAGCCTCGATGCTAACCTTCAAGTTAGTTGTCAATCAGCAATTAGAGGCCCTAAGATGGAAAGGGTGATTGCTGAATCAATCTTCCACATCTTTAGAAAAGGAAGGACAACAGGGAACCATGGTCCCATCAACAAGGAGGGACTGCCACTACCCCACAGTTCTTCCACGATAGTTTGTTTAAATTAGGATCCAATGTCAAATGCTGTCATCTACTGAAACAGCATCTCCCAAGAGACCCATACAGTTCCCATCCTAATAATATTCTTGACATTTAGACAGCACTGGTCATTGTTGTTGGTAATTTCTGGCAGTGCTTGGATAGGTAAAGTCAGGCCAACCTGATTCAACTTGATCTAGCAGCAATTTTCAGTATCATCAGCTTCTATATTATCTGCAAGGGTTGAGAATGGAGTTCATGGGGTTCTCCCTTTTCTGTGGATAGGTCTAGCTGGAGATGATAAGTGGGGGGAGAAGAAACCAAGAGACTCCTCTTATGTTGGGTACCACAAGGCTCAATGCTCTCATCTCTCTTGTTCAACATCCATGAGGCCACCGGGTGAGGCCATTGGTTTGTGGGATGCATGATACTCAGATGTGCATTTTAGCCAGATTAGCCAGGTGATGCTATCAAGATATTGTCCCAGTGTTTGAAGGCTGAATTAGTCTATATGGGGAGAAACAGCCTTAGAAAACAAGTCCTCTCTCTCTATTCTTTAAAAATACCGTCCCTCCTGAAATTTGCAGGGACCTCCTCCTGCCCCTTTTCAAACAAGCTGTTTGAATATCATTGTATGGTATTGTTTTAAAATGGTTTCTCCCCTGGCTTTGTGATTTCATTTGTGTTTTCTTACCGTAGTATTTATTGTTGTACTTTGTAAGCTGTCCAAAGCTGAAACAGATTGGAGCAGCCTGTAAATTTCATAAATCAATAAGTTCATTTCAGGAAATGACATACAAAGAAGCATTTCAATCTTCTTCCACGAAAGGGACTGATGTCCAAGCTAAAAGAAATGATTCTGGGAACTTTGCTTTTACACCTTACTAGAGCAAGGGCTGCAAATGAAGGATGGGATGAAGGCTGACATACAAAATGCTGGAAGGAGGAGCAGCTATAATGCTGGGCCTTCCTTTCTTTCTCCCCCAGGGGAAAATTAACCATCCAAAGGCAAGCGTGATGGGTGGTGTAGAAATTTGATATAAGTATAAAATAAGTGATTGGACTGGGGTCCAAGCTAGATGTGTGGAGATCGGTGCTGGGGGGGGGAGGGCAGAAACTGGCACACAGCTGGATGCTCCTTACTTGAGTTGTGCCCCTGATGAGCCTCCAAGAGAAGCTTTGCTCCCGTCGGGAGGAGATGCAGACTGCCACGCTGAGCAGCACCAGGCCGAGATACAGGCCGAAGAGGATCACGAAGTCCATCTCGCCCTGCAAAATCCATGCGCGCCTTAGCAGGTTGTGGCCCACCACCTGACTTTGCCTTTGGACCCAAGGAGACCCACTGGCATGGCTTCCACATCTGTGTCCCTGGGGAGTAGGATCGGCAGGGCTCTGTCTGGGCACACCCATAGCGGGGGGGGGAGCAGCAGGCTCGGTCTTCCTCTCCTGCAGTTTGCATGGTGGAAATGGGCTGCAGGGCGGGCAGCAGTCTAGGACAGTGGTGGGTTTCAAAATTTTTTACTACCGGTTCTGTGGGGGTGGCTTGGTGGGCATGGCGGGGAAAGGATATTGTAAAATCTCCATTCCCACCCCACTCCAGGGGAAGGTTACTGCAAAATCCCCATTTCCTCCCAATCAGCTGGGACTGGGGAGGCTGAGAATAGATGGGGGTGGGGCCAGTGAGAGGTGGTATTTACCGGTTCTCCGAATTACTCAAAATTTCCGCTACCGGTTCTCCAGAACCTGTCAGAACTTACTGAAGCCCACCTCTGATCTAGGGGAATACAGATAGTCCTCAATATACGACCACAATCGAGGCCAAAACCTCAGTCGCTAAATGAGACACTGAAGTAACATTTTGTCTCATTTTACAACCTTTCTTCCCAGTCGTTAAATGAATCACTGCAGTTCTTAAGTCACACGATCTGTTAGGTGAATCTGGCTTCCCCCTTGACTTCGCTTGTCACAAGGCCGCAAAAGGGGAGATCATGTGACCCCCCCAACCGTCATAAATAGGAGCCGGTTGCCAAGCGGCTCAATTTTTGTTCACGGGTCCCATTACAGAGGATGCTGCAATGGTCTCTTAAGTGTAGAAAACGGTCATAAGTCACTCTTTTCAGCGCCCTTGTGATTTCGAACGGTGACTAAACGAACTGTTGTAAGTCGAGGACTGCTTGTATCTGCGCTCCCCAAACCCCGCCGTTCCTGCCAGTTATAGCTAAGGGAATCAGGAGGCGGGCGGCCTCGCATCGAGCCAGGCCGCTTCCTCCCCGGAGGCCCCCAGAAGGACCCCGCAGATCGTCTGCGGCTGCTCGCCGGGACCGGAGATACGTCCGCCGCCGCTCTTATGGCGGCAGCTACGGCGAGGCCCCGCCCCTTATTTCGAGACCCCCTTCCCTGCAAGCATCCGAGAGGCAGAAGAGCCTCCAAGAGGAGACCAGGCGCCCCCCTCCCCGCCGCGTCGCTTAGCAACGGGCCCGCTACCGGCAATTTCGCTGATCCCCGGAACGGGCGCCGCCATGACAGTCCGAGGGACGGGACAAGCGGTTATCCAATCCGCGAGCGCCAGAGACCTGGCGCCCTCGTGACGTCACGCGCGCGAGAGAAAAGGCAGGATGGGAATTGTAGGCGCTCCACCCGAAACCTCCCGGACCGGTGGCTTGGCTGAGTCTGAATCGGGAAGGGCGATTGGAATTAGAGCAGCCGGTGGAATGGTCGCTTTCCTTTCGGCCTCGGTCTGCGCTGTGCTTCCGCGGCCGTAGCACCACAGGAAGGAGAGTCTCCGGGAGACCGCAGCATCATAAACACACAATGTTTAAGTCAGGGGTCTCCAACCTGGGCAACTTTAAGCCTGGAGGACTTCAACTCCCAGAATTCCCCAGCCAGCAAAGCCTCCAGGCTTAAAGTTGCCCAGGTTGGAATCCTAGTTTAAGAGAATAGAATAGAACAGAACAGAACAGAACAGAACAGAATTCTTTATTGGCCAAGTGTGATTGGACACACAAGGAATTTGTCTTTGATGCATACTCTCTCAGTGTACATAAAAGAAAAGATACATTCGTCAAGAATCATAAGGTACAACACTTAATGATAGTCATAGGGTACAAATAAGCAATCAGGAAACAATATCAATATCAATATAAATAGTAAGGATACAAGCAACAAAATTACATCATACAGTCATTAGTAGAAGGAAATGGGTGGTGGGAACAATGAGAAGATTTATATTAGTGCAGGTTTAGTAAATAGTTTGACAGTGTTGAAGGAATTATTTGTTTAGCAGAGTGATGGCTTTCGGGGGAAAAACTGTTCTTGTGTCTAGTTGTTCTGGTGTGCAGTCTCTATAGCGTCGTTTTGAGGGTAGGAGTCGAAACAGTTTATGTCCAGGATGCGAGAGGTCTGTAAATATTTTCACAGCCCTCTTTTTGTCTCGTGCAATATAGAGGTCCTCAATGGAAGGCAGGTTGTTAGTAATTGTTTTTTCTGCAGTTCTAATTATCTTCTGAAGTCTGTGTTTGTCTTGTTGGGTTGCAGAACCAAACCAGACAGTTATAGAGGTGCAGATGACAGACTCAATCATTCCTCTGTAGAACTGGATCAGCAGCTCCTTCAGCAGTTTGAGCTTTCTGAGTTGGCGCAGAAAGAACTTTCTTTGTTGTGCTTTTTTGATGACGTTTTTGATGTTAGCTGTCCATTTTAGAACTTGCGATATGGTAGAACCTAGAAATTTGAAGGTCTCTACTGTTGATAAGTGTGAAAAATAGTCATGAGTCACTTTTTTTGGTGCCGTTGTAACTTTGAACAAACACTAACTGTTGTAAGTCAGGGACTTAACCTGTCTTTGATTTTAAGCCATGTCTACTGGATGGGAGAAGATGAGGACTTACAGTAACAGAGGACATGTCCTCTTTTGCCAGATGTCTGGTAACTCTACTTGTGTGTGGCTGCGACTGAGCTGGGCCGATGGGATGGTCAGCTCCTCCTCTGCCCTTCAGCCCTGCAGATGCTTTGGCTGTGCTTTGACTCACAGGTGGCTCCATGGCTCGCTCACTTTGAAAGCTTCTGGCCATCACAAACGTGTGCCACTACAATTCCCATAAACTGTTTATAAGGCATAGCTCACAGTGAGTGTGCAGGGGAGCAGCCTCTCCATCTCTCTCAGCTGCTGAACCTCTCAAACCCTCCTCTCTGCTGCCTGTCCAGCCCAGGCCATGCCTGCTTCTCCCTGGCTAGGCTGGGCTGGGCTGCAAAGGATGGCCCTATTAGGTTACTGCCCTGGAGACCATTTGCCATGGAAACTCAGCCGCTTGCCCCATGGGTCTGTAACTGATCCAGGAGTGCTGAAGCTCTGCCGGAGTGCTCTTTCCCAGCTGCCGGTGCTGTTGGGCCTTGCAGGAAACAAGTAAGCTTTCAAAGGGGGAGGGGGAGGGGAGAGAGAAGCGCTTGGCAGACTTCGTCTTCCAAAATTGGACTTTTCCACCTTAAGTCTCCCTGAAGTTTTCCAACTGTATCATTTTCTTGGCAACTGGACATTGGCTTCTTGCGACTTCCTGCCTAGCTTGTCCACCTAGCCAGCCTTGATCCAGCTTGGTTGCTGAGCCTAGCCAGGTCCTGTCACCTGCTGAGGTCCTGGCACTCGGCACTACAGGTCGTCATAATTTAGCAACCACAATTGTGACCGGCCACCTTGTCGTTAAGCGAAGTGGTCATTGAGCAAAACCGTGTTTGTGTTTAGTTTGCTTGACAGACCTGTGAGGGTCATGAATGGGAGTCATAAAAGTTACTGTACTTTTTCATCACCCTCATAACTGTGACCGGTCACTAAATGAGGACGACTGGGTGTACATCATTGAGTTATCCACTTGGCAATGTGGTCTTGCAAGAAGCTGTCCTGAGGATCGTCTGTGTGCAAAGTGCTGAAGAGCAGGCAGATAAAAATGCCATTGATGGACTAAGCTCTTGAGGTGCTTCAGGGCTGAAAGGGGACATTCAACGCTTGAGGAGGAGATTCCAGCCTCCTGATGCACCCAGATGATCCGCATGCCCAGTCTCAGGCAGGAATGCTCCCTTCCAACCTCTTAAGCCCTAGGAAGCCAAGGTTTGGTGGGACCGGTCTACCAGGGCAACCTAGTCTACCCAATTATGGGACGGAACCTACTGCTTCCGCTTTCGCCTTTCAGCCCCAATCCAGGAGCCTTCGCAGGCAGTCACTTTTGTGACAAACTATTTTTGAGTTGAATTTATGTTTTACCAACAAAGAAATAAAGGGAGACTAGTAGAGATCTATTTCAAGTTATTTAGCTCTCATCAGCTAGCTATACCCTTCTGGGATTCTGTGCTTAGAGGTTAATAGAGGTTAATCTGAAGTCAAATTCCTTGTATGTCCAATCACACTTGGCCAATAAAGAACTCCTATTCTATTCTATTCTATTCTATTCTATTCTATTCTATTCGCTTCGCTTCGCTTCGCTTCGCTTCGCTTCGCTTCGCTTCGCTTCATGACAATGTGTTAGTGTGGGCCTTTGCATGCATGTATTTATTAGATTTGATTGACCCCAAATCTCCCAGGGCTCCCAGGGTTCTAGGGTAAAAATCAGCCTCATACTTGACCGTAACACCATAATACCAAATAATAAAAAACTAGTAATTAAAGATAGCAGTGTAGATTTTAAGCTATAATTTTGTAGCTGGTGAACAATCCGTTCCCAGATTTCAGTTTTAGCTCTGGGGCAAAAAGAGAAACATCACGTCCTGAGGAGAAATGTGCTGAAGCAGGGGTCTTCAGTCTTGACAAGGTTAAGACTTGTGGACTTCAACTCCCAGAATTCCCCAGCCAGCACAGTCCACAAGTTGTCAAGGTTGGACACTCCCACGCTGAAGGTTATATAAACAGAGGGATAGAATCAAGACCATGTGAAGTCATAGTACTACTTTATAAAGCCTTAGTACGACCACACCTGGAATACTGCATCCAGTTTTGGTCACCACATTACAAAAAAGATGTTGAGTTTTTGGAAAATGTGCAGAGAAAAGCAGATAAGATGATTAAGGGCCTGGAGACAAAAACATATGAAGAATGGTTGCAGGAACTGATTATGGCCAGTTTAGAGAAAAGAAGGACTAGGGATGACATGATAGCAATTTTCCAGTATTTGAGGGGCTGCCACAAAGAAGAGGAGAGGGTCAACTTATTCTCCAAAGCACCAGAAGGCAGGGCAAGAAACAATGGATGGAAACTAATCAAGGAGAGAAGCAACCTGGAACTAAGGAGAAACTTCCTAATAGTGAGGACAATTAACCAATGGTTAATTGCCTCCAGAACCTGTGGGTGCTTCATCACTGGAGGTTTTTAAGAAGAGACTGGAAAGTCACTTGTCTGAAATGGTATAGGATCTCCTGCTTGAGCAGGGGGTTGGACTAGAAGACCTTCAAGGTCCCTTCCAGTTCTATTCTGACTGAAAGACTGCTGAGCCTCCTCAATGGCTGTTGCGTTCAGAGGATTGCTCCCGCTCCCAACCCAATCTGGCCCAGACTGCAATAACTGGGGAAAATAAATGTAGCTGGCTAAATCAGCGTTCCTAATTAATTAGATGACAGATTTTAAATTAGACTTTGGTTTTTCTGTAATATGAAAATTACTGCCCAATTAGGGTGGAAGAGAGATCTCTCCCCCCTTCACTGTTTTCTGAAAAACAAATCTTGCTTTTCTTGCATCAAAACGATGCGCATTCATGAAAATCTGATTAATGACTTTAGCTATTGAACTCATTTATAAATGAAATAAAACTTGCAGAGCCATAGTGTTTAGCCTGCAGGGGTTCAATCCTCGCCGTTGTCTGTTTCAAGCGCAGAGAAGTAACTGATGGATGATGATTTTCTCAGCTGAAGATCCTGGAGGACCAAATGTCAGATACGTTCTTCAGATGGATGTTCCCATCAACATGCAACTTAGTCTGTCAGTGGCCAGTTGTACCTTGCTGGGCATGAGGATCTCCAGATGCAGAGAAGGAGACAGGCTGATTCTGGTGGCCATTCTAGAGTTTTATGCTTTGTTTCATTTCTGCCATCCTTCATAGAATTCTTTATTGGCCAAGTGTGATTGGACACACAAGGTGTCTTTGGTGCATGACTCTCAGTGTACATAAAGATACAAGTGATAAACCGTGATCACACAGTCATCATAATACATTCATTGTGAATCATAAAATACAACACTTAGTGATAGTCATAGGATACTAAATAAGCAAGCAACATATTAAATCATACTAGGAGACTAAATAAAATAATATTAATCGTAAAGATACAAGCAACAAAGTTATAGCCTTAAGTAGTGTTGGAAGAAATGTCCATCTGGGTTCAATTGTGGGGAGAAAGACACTGGAAACATGGAAGGATGGTTTAATGGAGCAGAACCATTAAGCACATAGTCCTGGTACAGTTGAACACATGGAGTGGAGAGTGAGATATATTTATACCCTCTCTTGGGCCTTGCAAGAAATGTATCTTATTGGTTGTCAGACTCCCAGGGGGGGATATGCAGTCATAGCTGAGGTTATCTGTGTCCCAGGCTTGGTGGAATCTTGCTGGGTGATACAATGAAGGGCAATTTCCTATTGTGGCGGAATGGCTTTGCCCTGAAGGATAATTCCATCATCCTGGAGCTGAGGTCTTTTGTTTTGTAGATAAGCTGGCCCAGTCTTTTGTCTTGTAGATAAGCTGGCACCAAAATATCTGTTGGAGGCAGGGAGCAGAGCTCTTTTGTTTCTGTTTCCTTTAAGATTTTTATTTCTCTTTTAGGGGAAATATTCTGCCTTTTTAATATTTCCTAGAATATTTCATTCTTCTAGGAGAGGGGTGGGTGCTAACTTTCTACAGTAGAAGTGGAGATAGGTAATAGGAAGGATGAGAAGCAGAAGAATGTTTCACAGTGACCTTGTTCCTATGATTTCAGGATTGGATCATCTTTTAATCAAGCATACGCTCCCTTTGCAAGATAATTGAGGATCACTTTTCACCCATCAAACCCTTCTTTGTAGCAGGAAGGTGTATTGTCTTACATTCCTCCTTCAAATTTCTGATTCCCTCTCTCCCCTCCTTCCTAAATACTGGATCCCCCTCCCCTGGCATTATTAATTTGCTGGCCTGTATTGATCTGGTGCTCTGAGACTTTGGCTTTGAGTCCAGTTTACCTCCTTCAGATAGGAAGTCCCCTACAAGGGCTGCAGCCTGCCATTCCAGTTACAATTCAGGCCTCCTTTGAGCTGGCCTGTCCTTCCGGTCATGGAAATATTTCCTTGAAATGTGTCCAAAAGATGAGAGCAGGACTCGATTTACCTGACTAAGCAGGAAAATCCATTTTGAGGCAGCAAGAAAGTGATGTCTGGACATTTAGTCCTCTTCTCCAAATTGGGCAAATCTTTCTGTTGACTTTGATACCGACATGAGAGAAGATTGTGGCCTAAAAGCAGGGGTGAAATGCTACCGGTTCACTCCAGTTCAGGTGAATCGGTAGTGATAAAAACTACTGGTTCAGGCAAACCGGTAGTAAAAAAAAGCTACTGGTTTGGGCAAACCGGAAGTTAGCTACTGGTTCAGGTGAACTGGTAGTTAAAAAAAGCTACAATCTGACAATCAGCTGTGCCACGCGGTTTAGCTTTCCTAGAAAGCAGGATTTCCTGCTTTCTAGCAAAGCTAAAACACGTGGCACAGCTGGTCCACCCCCTGTTCTACTTACCGTGTTTCCCTGAAAATAAGACCCTGTCTTATATTTTTTTGAACCCCAAAATAAGCACTTGGCCTTATTTTTGGGGAGGTCTTATTATTTTGGGGTGCGTGGAGCAAGATGGGGCTCCTCTTGCCATTTTATCTGATTTTTTTTAAAAAAAATTGATTTATATGCCGCCCTTCTCTGGAGACTCAGGGCGGCTTACAGTGCGCTAAGCAATAGCCTTCATACTTTTGTATATTTATACAAAGTCAGCTTATTGCCCCCACAAACCGGGTCCTCATTTTACCCACCTTAGAAAGGATGGAAGGCTGAGTCAACCTGGAATGAGCTGCCCTCAGAGATTCGGATAATCTCGGATCTTCGTACATTCCGCCATGCCCTCAAAACATTTCTTTTCAAGCAGGCTGGCCTGACCTAACCTCGTCTAAAAACTACTTTAAATTTTATATTCTGAATCTGCCCCAGAAACTTGAAATGATCTAATTCAATACTATATCCGAACCTAACTATTTAATTATATTTTAAATCGGTTTTTTCAATTCCTTTATTACATGTATATTTCGTTCAACTGTACACCGCCCTTAGTCCTTCGGGAGTAGGGCGGTATATAAATTTAATAAATAAATAAATAAATAAATAAACCTTGAGCCTGGTGAGAATTGAACTCGCAGTAATTGCAGGCATCTGGATGTTAAATGCTGCCTCAGTAGGAGGCATTAGCCTCCTACACCACTCAGGCTCCTTTATTTGATTTCCAGCTCTGTCTCCCTAATCCTAACAAGAGGAAATGGCAGAGACTGGCTGTGCATGTGTTTAAATATTTTCGGGGAGGGCTTATTTTCAGGAAGGGCTTATTTTCTGGGGGGCTTATTTTAGCACATGCGCTCAAAAGACCAATTGGGCTTATTATCAGGGGATGTCTTATTTTCCAGGAAACAGGGTATCTTCCCAAGCCTCCTTTTGGCACGCATTGTGTATGTGCACACATTGCCCGTCTAGTGTGTATGCACATGTGCAGCACACACTTGGCATGCAGCGTGCATGTGCAGTTAGCAAACCAGTAGGAAACCAGTTCAGATTTCACCACTGCCTAAAAGCCTACCTCTGGTAAATGCTTTTTTTCTGGAATAAAGCTGAGCTTTAGGGAAAAAAACTGCCCATGGGAGCCTGAAAAAAGCTGGAAAAACATGAGAAATGACTAGGAGTGTGGACAGGCCTAAGTCTTTGAAATCCCGAATGCTGACAATTTGTGTACATGTGTCTTCAAATGGAATGATATTATAGGTGGAGCATCTCTTTCCCTTAATGTGCATCTTTGTTCACACATGCCACACGTGGGGAAAGATCCAGGGATTCCAACTTTGGGGTCAAGGCATCTGTCTTTGTGCTGAGCTACAGCAGGATTATGGTGCTTTGTGTGGTCTATTTCCCATGAGCTGTTGCTTCGCAGGGGCGCAGTGGAAGCCTTTCCCAATTGGCCCTGGGAAACCACCAAAGGGATCTTGGATTGTCACATCTTGGCCTTTTGGCTAAGATCGGGCGCAAGCATCCATCGCCAAAAATTTGCTCAGCTCCTGGCCTGCTTTCCACTCTTGAAGGTGTCACATATATATCGAAGGACAGGCGGAAGAGTTGCAGACACAGCAACAATCAGACAAGGGTGGCTTGTGCCCAGGCCAAGAAAATAATTAGAGTCACCATCTTGGACAGGCCCCTCAGCAATGAAGGTCAAGAGAAATAGGGGGAAGCAGAGGTGGGTTTCAGCAGGTTCTGACCAGTTCTGGAGAACCGTTAGTGCAAATTTTGAGTAGTTCAGAGAACCGGTAGTAAAAATTCTGACTGGTCCCACCCAGGGGCGGGTTCTAATTTTTTTTACTACTGGTTCTGTGGGTGTGGCTTATTTTGTGGGCATGGTTTGATGGTCATGTGACAATTCTTTAGGATTTCGCAGAGGTACTGGTCTACCAGGCTTTTAACTGCTTGCAGAGCCGTACTGGTCTACCCTGTTTTTGGAGCGCACTGGTCTACCACCACACTGCCTTTTACCGCTGATCAGCTGTAGGGCGGCCCTCTGAAGCTCCGTGGTAAGAGTTTAAACAGTTTTTTGCCGCTCTGCCACCACCGAGAGCATCGGAAACTGCTTTCAGACAGCTTGGCCTCAATTGCCAATCTACCACCACTGAGCGGTTTACAAGGAGCGGATCGGTTCTAGCCGATCAGTTGGGAGGCTTCTTGGCTTCTCAATTTAAAGCTAAGGTGTGTTGTTTTTTTTTCTTTTCTTTGTCAAGTGAGCCCTGATTTTTTCCTTCTAGCCGATCAGCTGGGACTCGGGAGGCAGCAAATAGATTGGGGGCGGGGCCAGGCAGAGGTGGTATTTACCGGTTCTCCGAACTATTCAAAATTTCCACCACCGAGTTCCCAAGAACTGTGGAGAACCGGTAGCAACTCACCACTGGCCCCGCCCCAATCTATTCTCTGCCTCCCAAGTCCCAGCTGATTGGGAGGAAATGGGGATTTTGCAGTAACCTTCCCCTGGAGTGGGGTGGGAATGGAGATTTTACAGTGTCCTTCCTCTGCCATGCCCACCAAGCCATGCCCATAGAAATTGAATTAAATTGAAACCCACCACTGGGGGGAAGCACATCCAGATTTCCCAGATTCTGTTAATACAGCTGTTTTACCAAAAGTATTTTTAAAATCAACCCATGGAACAAAAGTTGCCTTCAGAAGTTGTGGGAGCTTCGTCACTGGAAGCTTTCAAGAAGAGACTGGACTGCCATCTGTCAGAAATGGTATAGGGTCTCCTGCTTGGGCAGGGGGTTGGACTAGATGACCTACAAGGTCCTTTCCAACTCTGTTAAATCTGTTAAATCATTCTTGTTGCTCCTTTCTACCCCAGAATGAGCAACACAAGGCCAATGAAAGCAGAAAACTGCCCGAGAGGACACACACACACCCCCCATTTATATTAAATAACTCTCTTTAAGAACATTTTGGATTCAAAAGTGGGAGAGGAATCAAGTAATAAAATAGCCAAATTGCAAGGCCAGATATGATTTTATAAAAGAAAGTCATCCTCTGAGTAGCTTCCATGAAATGGAGTGAAAATATCCTTCTGTTCCTTGCATTTCTTGGGAATCTACTAATTTATTGGGCTGTCACAAAGGGCTACGAATACTGTGATAACCTTCACTGAAAAAAAACCTGCGTCAATGAGAAGGAAGCGGGACACAGAAAAGAACTTCTCAATTAGCTACAAGATCCTGCAAGTAAACAGCTATACTTGGAAGTGCGAAGGTTAGGTGGGAAAACATCAGTCAAGGCTATAAATGGTAAAAGAGCCTGTGGCACCTTCCAGACTAACACTTCCCGTATTATGGCATAAGCTGAAGTGATAGTCTATTTCACTTTTGTAAGGGAGAACTGTCCTAAAAAATATTTTGCATGGAAGAGAAGGAGGAGGAGGAGGAGGAAGAGGAAGATGAGAAAAAAACAAAGAGAAGGAAGAGAAAGACGAGAAGGAGAAAGAGGAAGAGAAGGAGAGGAAAGAAGAAAACAATCAACAGGGGTAAATAAGAAAGGAAAGACAAGAGGCAGAATTAGCAGTCTGTCAACTTGCAAAGCTTTCAAGTTGCCATGAGCAGGAGGGAGGGAAAACTGATGGAGCTGATAGATTTCCCTAACTGAAACTACATTCCACAGATGCCTTTCTACCGCAATCAGTAGGAGAGCTTTGGGTTTCACAGCTAGCCAAAGTGGTTAATTGGAGAATGTGCTTTATGACATGGCCAGGGAGGAGGGGAGAAACGGGGTCCTAGGGGAACGTAAATCTACGTGGGATTAGTTCTAACTGCATCTGAATATTGCGGAAATAGTGCTTCTAATAAATGACTGTATTTCTTTTGAAGTTTGGCTTGTGGCTCATGAATTTATTAGGGCATCTTTCGGAAACTTCACACAGTCAATGACTGTAGACTCCATGATGCTGGAGCCTTTTGGTGTGAATTGGGGGGGGCATCTGCTCCCATCCCTACTTTTAAAACTCTTTCAAAAATATAAAATGGGCAGACCAACAAATCAGCTGCCCATTATCCCCAGATTGAGTGGCAGCCTTCATTCACCCAGTGCTGCCCTCTTCGGCTGTAAAAGAGGCCAAAACAAAGCAAGTGCAACTATTAAAAAGAAGACAGACTTTTTTACAACCAAGAATTTATCCATCTCTGGAGGAATAAGAAGCCCTCCTCTTCATATGCTCCAAAAGCGGTAAAGAATTCTAGCTTCAGAAGTCTAATTCATTTGTCCTTTGGAAATGATCTGCCTTCTGAGGAGTACCCAAGAGCCATTTTGGGGCTGTGCCTAAAACACCAGGCTAGAAACCAAGAGGCTCTTGAGTTTTCATCCCACCTTAGACACAAATCCCCCTGGTGAATTTGGAGGCATCACACTCTCTCTCAGCCCTAGGTAGAAGACGTTTGTGAGGGCAAAACACTTCTGAATATTTTGTCAAGAAAGCTTGCAGGGACTGGCCCAGGCAGTGTCAGGAGTCAGCACTGGCTCAAAGGCGCAAAAACAAACGAATAGTGTGGTCCAGCACATAAAATGTGTTGCAGGAAAGGTTCTCCATGTCTCATTAATCACAATAACAGAGTTGGAAGGGACCTTGGAAGCAATCTAGTCCAACCCCCTGCCTAGGCAGGAAAATCTACACCACTTCAGACAAATGGTTATCCAACCTCTTCTTAAAAACTTCCAGTGTTGGAGCATTCACAACTTCTGCAGGCAAGTTGATCCACTGATTAATTGTTCTCACTGTCAGGAAATTCTCCTTACTTCTAGGTTGCTTCTCTCCTTGATTAGCTTCCATCCATTGCTTCTTGTCTTGCCCTCTCATGCTTTGGAGAATATTGAATCCCTCTTCCTTGTGGCAGCTCCTCAAATATTGGAACACTGCTATAATGTTTGCCCCTAATCTTTTCATTAAACTAGACATACCCAGTTCCTGCAACCGTTCTTCATATGTTTTAGCCTCCAGCCCCCTAATCCTCTTTGCCACTCTTTTCTGCACTCTTTCCAGAATCTCAACATCTTTTTTATAATATGGTGACCAAAACTGGATGAAATATTCTAAGTGTGGTCTTACTAAGGCTTTATAAAGTGATACTTTATAAGAGCCTTGGATAGTACAGTGGTCTAAACCCCTGTTATTAACATCAGCTGCCTGCAATTATTGCAGGTTCGAATCTCACCAAGGCTCAAGGTTGACTCAGCCTTCCATCCTTTCTAAGGTAGGTAAATTGAGGACCCAGTTTGTGGGGGCAATAAGCTGACTTTGTATAAATATACAAAAGTATGAAGGCTATTGCTTAGCACAGAGGTTCCCAATCTTTTTCGGTTCGCGGCTCCCATAGCAATCCGACTTGCAACTGCGCATGCGCACTAGACGTTTCAGAAATGGCGCATCAGCGTTAGACCCAGCGGGCGGAATATTTCGCGGCGCCCTTATGACGATAGCGCGGCTCCCCAGGGAGCCGTGGCTCACACTTTGGGAACCACTGGCTTAGCACATTGTAAGCCGCCCTGAGTCTCCGGAGAAGAGCGGCATATAAATCAAATTTTAAAAAAAATACTACTACTAATACTTCAAGTATTGCTGAGTCTATCCCTCTGTTAATGCAACCTAGGATTGCATCGGCTTTCTTGGTTCCCCATGTCTGATTCATCAATTGTAATCTCCATGTCACTGATAGTGAGGCTAGAGAATAGAATAGAATAGATTAGAATAGAATAGAATAGAATAGAATAGAATAGAATAGAATAGAATAGAATAGAATAGAATAGATGAATATGGAATGGAATGGAATGGAATGGAATAGAATATAGAATAGAATAGATGAATATAGAATACAATAGAATAGAATAGAATAGAATAGAATAGAATAGAATAGAATAGAATA
>WNWU01000025.1:15340145-15355160 GCA_012654045.1 Ptyas mucosa | reverse complement strand
GTGAGATTCGATCTGCCAAACTGCTGGCAGCCAGTGATCAGCAGAAGCCACCTGCAGTACTGCATTCTAACCACTGCGCCACCACGGCTCATGTTGATGCTCCAATATTACAAGAATAATATTAAAAATTCACCTGTCCTCTTTGTGCATTATATCTGAAACTTAATCAGGAGGAAGATGCAACAGCCATCCGGTCTGGCTAAAATGAGGGTGCTGGTTTGCCAGTTTTGTAGAAAGAATCCTCATTTTCAATGGAAAGCAGCTTTTGAGGTGACCTTGCAAAAATTGGGATGGGAGGAAGCCTTGTTCAGATGGAGGACAAAGTTCTGCAATTCGCTGTCTCATATTTATTTCTCTTTTAAGACTATCAGGGAGACTGATGTTGCATTAACAGAGGGATACAATCAAGATCAAGGAAGGCACTGATACCACTCTATAAAGCCTTAGTAAGACCTTACCTAGAGTACTGCATCCAGTTTTCATCACCACACTATAAAAAAGATGTTGAGACTCTAGAAAGTGCAGAGAAGAACAACCAGGATGATTAGGGGACTGGAGGCTAAAACATATGATGAACAGTTGCAAGAACTGGGCCTGGCTAGTCTAGTGAAGAGAAGGACCAGGGGACACAGGATAGCAGTCTTCCACTACTTGAGGGGCTACCATAGAGAGGAGGGGGTCAAGCTATTCTCCAAAGCACCTGAAGGTCAGACAAGGAATAATGGATGGAAACTGACCAAGGAGAGATTCAACCTGGAAATAAGGAAACATTTTCTGACAGTGAGAGCAATCAACCAATGGAACAGAAGTTGCCTTCAGAGGTTGTGGGAGCTTCATGACTGGAGGCTTTCTAGAAGAGACTGAACTGTCAGAAATGGTGTCCTGCTGAGCGGGGGGTTGGATTAGATGACCTACAAGGTCCCTTCCAACTCTGTTAATCTGTAAGGTCCCCCAATGATCCTTTTAATTTCCACAGATGTTCTTTTCTTGGAAATTCCCCTCTGAAATATCTCCCTCCCTTAATAGAATTGTTCAGGGTCTCCTGCTTGGGTGGGGGTAGGGGTAGGGTTGGACTAGATGACCTACAAGGTCCCTCCCAACTTTGTTAATCTGTAACTTCTTGCATGCTGAGTAAGGTTTATGTATGAGTGTAACTATTGTTTTTAATAATAAGTAAATGTCTGGAGAAGCTGCAGCTTCTGTTTATTCTTGGTGCTCAGGAGGAGGAAGAACACAATGTTAAATCCTCTGCCTTTCAGCCTGTGTTCTGTGATCAAAAGGGCCATTCATTCATAAGGGGCAGGATATCCTGCACGAATCCCCAGGGACGGATCGGTTGCTATTTTTCCCTCTTCTCTTTCCAGCCTAACATTATGAGTAACTAGTCCGTTCTCTTACGAAGTGCTTTGCCTTTGGGCCAGATTGCAGATTAGCTGAGCAGATTCCAAGCTACCACCTGGGTATCCAGAGGCCCTAAAATGCCATTTGTGTGAAGGTGTGAGAAGGAAGAAAGCATTATGGTTTCCAGGCAGTAGAAGAACTTCAGCTGCATTGCCAGCCTGGACTTGGCAGGGATGAGAAGAAAAGAAGGACTAGGGGAGACATGAGAGCAGTGTTCTAATATATCAGGGGTTGCCACAAAGGAGTAGGGCTCAACCCAGGGGTGAAATGCTCCTGGTTTGGACCGGATTGCCCGATCCGGTAGCGATGGTGGCAAGTGGTTCGGAAAACCGGTAACAAAAATCCCTGTGCCCCCCCCATGCCCAGCTGAGCCGTGCAATCATTAGAGGCTGTTTTTTCTACTTTTAAAAGCATTTTTTTTCTACAACCTCTTCGGCCGAAAAAATGCTTTTAAAAGTAAAACAAAAAGCCTCTGATGATCGCGTGGCTCAGCTGGGATCGTCAGAGGCTTTTAAAAGCATTTTTTCTACAACCTCTTTGACCGAAGAGGTTGTATTAAAAAATGCTTTTAAAAGCCTCTGACGATCCCAGCTGAGTTGCCTGATCATCAGAGGCTTTTAAAAGCATTTTTTTTCTGCCACCTCTTCAGCTGAAGAGTTTGTAGAAAAAATGTTTTTAAAAGTAAAAAAAAAAAAAGTTAGCCACACCTACCCAGTCACATTATCACCCTCCCAAGCCACGCCCACAGAACTGGTAGTAACAAATTTTACATTTCACCACTGGCTCAACCTATTCTCCAAAGCACCTGAGGGCAGGACAAGAAGCAATCGATGGAAACTAACCAAGGAGAGAAGCAACCTGGAAATAAGGAGAGATTTCCTGACAGTTAGAACAATTAATCAGTGGAATAACTTGCTCTAACACTGGAGGTTTTCAAGAAGAGACTGGACAACTATTTTTTTTCTGAAATGGGATAGGGTTTCCTGCCTGAGCAGGGGGTTGGGTTAGAAGACCTCCAAGGTCCCTTCCAACTCTGTTATTCAGTTATAAGCATATTGATGATGCCAGACCTCAAATTCTTGGATGACCTCTCCCAGAGTCTTCATGTATGTGCTAAATAGAAGTGGGCAGAGGGTTTGCCTCTGTGGCAGCTCACCGGGGAGTAGCCATTGCACCAACCTCTCCTCCTTCCAACTAGAATTGACCACTGAGAACGGATCAGAAGCACTGCAACGCAATGTCCCCAAACCCAACCCCCCACAGGTGGTCCAGAAGAACACAATGATTGATGGTCCTGACAGCTAAAGCGAGGTCTATATAGGACCTCCTTTGCAGATTGGAATCACGTGGCAGATATACAACATATGGACTTAATTTTAGCAGGCAAACTCATGAATTATTAAAGTTGGGGATAAATGAAACTCAGGCATCTCAGATTGTGACAATGCAATTAGCACTTGGTTGCATGCCGGTCAGCACAGCCTTTAGTGGGATGAAGAAACGATCGTGTTTGTTCAGTCCCCAAAGTAATGGAATCAAAAACCCGGATCATTTCTAATTGTGCAATTCCCCACTGGAATCTTCTTTTAATATTACTGTGTAAGAGATTAATTTCTCTTTTTAGTTCAGTAGCACTCGGGGGAATCGAAGCCCCATTTCATCAGCGAAAACCTCTCTTTTTAATGTAAAATGCAACTCGGTTGAACTTTCTGCATGGAGACTGATGCTTTATCCTATCTAGGAGACTGAAGAGCTTTGGTGAAAAATCAAGTCATAGGTCAATGAAGATAAGGAGGCAAATAAATCTAGTTTTTGGGGCCTGGGAGTTTCAGGGGCACCCTCATGGCCATCCTTTTCCTGCTCCCAAATTAGGACAGAAGCTCTCTAGTTGCCAGCCCAGATGCCAGAGAGCCCAGAGCAGGGGTGAAATGCTCCCGGTTTGGATCGTATCATCTGATCCGGTAGTGATGGCAGCGGGTGGTTTGGAGAACCAGTAGCAAAAATCCCTGCCCGCCCCCATGCCCAGCTGAGCCGCGTGATCATCAGAGGCTTTTTAAAATTCTTTTTAAAAGCATTTTTACTACAACCTCTTTGGCTGAAAAAATGTTTTTAAAAGAAAACAAAAGCCTCTGACGATCAGGCAACTCAGCTGGGATCGTCAGAGGCTTTTAAAAGCATTTTTTCTACAACCTCTTCTGCTAAAGAGGTTGTAGAAAAAATGGTTTTAAAAGTTAAAAAAAAAAAGTTGGCCATGCCCACTCAGTCACATTACCCCCCCAAGCCACGCCCACAGAACCGGTAGTAACAAATTTTACATTTCACCACTGGCCCAGAGTAAGCGAATCACACAAAGGGGAGCCAAAAGCAAATGCAAGACGTATCTTACTTTCCCATCTGCCTTTCTCAAGTCCAACCCAAAGAAACAAACTCATGAATTAGGTTGAAGAAAATGTTCAGAACCCTTCGACGTTTCCATGTGAGAAGAACCACAAAGCTTTAAACCAGTGGTGACATTCAATTTTTTTCCCCTACAGGTTCTATGGACGTGGCCTGGTGGTGGTGGTGGGGTCATGTGACTGAATAGGCGGGGCCAACTTGATGTTACTCGTGCCCACGTCCACTCAGTCACATGACCTCCCCTCCCACCAAGCCACACCCACAGAACCCGGTAGGAAAAAATGTGTGTATGAGCATCAGAAGAGCTCATAGTGAATGCTATGGCAAAGAGAATCCGAACTTTTCTCCCGCCATTCCCAGAGGAGCTGCTCCTCCTCCCTTTATGGTCCCCCCTGGCCCTCTCCCTCCCGGGGACGACCTTAAAGGGACAGGCTGCAGCATCTCCGCTGTGAATGAAGGGAGAACAGTTTTGGATTCTCTCTGCTGCAGCATTTAACGTTGAATGGGTTGAGCAGCTGAAAGGGGCAAGCGAGTGGCTGGAAGGGGTGAGCGGGCAACTGGGCAAGCAGGCGGGCATGGGTGTGGCCAACCAGGGGTGGTTTTTACCAGTTCGGCAAACCAATTCAAATCGTCCTTACCGGTTCGCCCGAGCCGCTCCGAACTGGTCGAATTTCACCCCTGCTTTAAACTGAGCAAGAAGTAAATACATGTCAGGCACCATTGATTTAAACCCCTTCTTTTCAGGGAGAGTCTCTGCTCAAAAGAGGCAGGATGACACCTCTGCTGGCAAATACAGCACAGGCAACAAGCAGGTGGAGCTCAGAGGCACTCCTGTGGCTGCCATCTTGACTTTATTTGACCTTTCTTGACTTATGGACGTCCTGGTTTCCTCTCATTGTCCCAAAGGTGCTTTTTCAAAAGGCAATTGGGCTGGGTTTTTTTTCCTTTCGCTTCTCAACCAAGAAGCTTCATTGGTTCTGCCAAGATGGGGGTTGGAAGAATCCTATTTCTTTGCAGTCATTTGGTCATTAGCATTCTCCCTGAGAGCTCTTGAGGTCACTTGAGGGTTAGTGGGGTGGGACAGTGAGGTGGTAGGAGAACCTAACCCCGAGGGCACAGATTAACCGTCAAGTGACCTTAAGAGCTCTCAAGGAGAGTGCTAATGATCAGATGACTGCAAAGAAACGGGATCCTTCTACACACACACACACACACACACACAATCCAGTCAGAACTAATCCTTCCATCACCCCCACCGTCCTGGCAGAACTGATGAAGCTTCTTAGATGAGAAGTGAAACATCTTTTTCAAGGAAAAAAAGCCTAACCCCCACAGGTGGTCCAGAAGAACCCCATGGGGAGGGGGCAGTTGGAAGTATCCTATTTCTTTGCAGTCTTCTGGTCGTTAGTACTCTCCCTAAGCGTTCTTGAGGCCACTTGAGGGTTTATCTGGGCCCTCGGAGTTACGGTTCTCATACCACCCCATGAACCCCCTAGTGGCCTCGAGCTCTCAGGGAGAATACTAACGATCAGATGACTGCAAAGGAATATTATCCTTCCAACCCCATCCTGTCAAAAACTAATCCTTCCGTCGGCCCCACCATCCTGCCAGAACTGATGAAGCTTCTTGGATGAGAAGCAAAACATCTTCTTCCTCAAGGAAAAAAATACAATCCAGCTGCCTTTAAAAAGCACCTTGGAGACTGGGTGATTGAGAAACTCCACAGACACTTCCTCTCATTGCATTGAGGGCATTTCCCTGCTTGCCTTCCACCCTGGCAGAAGGCTGCTGGCCTGCAGCAAAAGACTCTCCCACCCAAAGATTTCTCCTCTGTGGTGTTTAGCAATCAGAGCCAAACCAGGCCAAGCCTGGGTGGATCATGCTTTACTTGGGAGCAGAGCTTGGCCAGGGCTCTCGAGCTGAGCAAAGAGCCAGCATGTGGCAGAAGCCTCTTTATCTTTTCTCGGGGTGAAACGATCGATGTCATTTCCTCTTTCAAAGAAAAGTTCCTCCCATCTCTGTTGGTGGGAAGAGCGCCAGGCAGTCCTTGCTCCAGATGCAGCAACCTTGAAATCTCCGGGTCTCCTCTGGGCTTCAGTCCCAATCATGTTCCCGTGTCTTAAAGGGGGCAGGGGGTCTTGTGGTTTCAAGATCTAGGCTAAAATTGCCTTTGGGGAGCATCAAAGTGGGGCAAGCCTCTCTCTCTCTCTCTCTCTCTCTCTCTCTCTCTTTCTCTCTCTGTCTGTATGTGTGTGTAAGAGAGAGAGAGACAGACAGACAGAGACAAAGAGACGCACATACAGAGAGACACACATACAGAGAGAGACACAGAGATCGAGAGACAGAGAGAAAGAGAGAGACAGAGAGAGACACACAGAGAGTGACAGAGAGGCAGAGAGAGAGAGAGAGACATACAGAGATACAGAGAGAGAGAGAGACAGAGACAGAGACAGAGAGAGAAAGAGACGGAGAGAGAGAGAATGAGACAGAGATGGACAGACAGACAGACAAAGAGACAGAGAGAGAGAGAGAGACAGAGAGAGAGAGAGAGAGAAAGAGACAGACAGAGAGAAACACAGAGAGAGAGACACACACACACAGATAGAGAAAGAGACAGAGAGAGACAGAGAGAGACACATACAGAGAGAGACAGAGAGCAAGAGAGACAAAGTGACAGAGAGCGAGAGAAACAGAGACAGACACACAGAGAAAGAGACAGAGAGAGAGAGCGACACACACACACACACACACACAGAAAGAGACAGAGAGAGAGAGAGAGAGAAAGAGACAGAGAGAGACAGAGTGACAGAGAGAGAGAGAGAAATCAACTGTCTCGGTGCTGGATTTAAACCGGGATGTAGGTGTATGTGTCAGCAGGTTCTAGAGAACCGGTAGCAGAAATTTTGAGTAGTTTGGAGAATCAGCAAATACCAGCTCTGGCTGGCCCCAGAGTGGGGTGGGAATAGGGATTTTGCAGTATCCTTCCCCTGCCATGCCCACCAAGCCACGCCTACCAAGCTATGCCCACAGAACTGGTAGTAAAAAAATTTGAATTCCACCACTGGTATGTGTGCATGTGGGGTGTAAACAAGTTTGTCTAGCCTCTCTCCTGCCTGACCAGGGGGTTGGACTAGAAGATCTCCAAGGTCCCTTCCAATTCTATTAATGTTCTATGTTAACCTCATAGGCTCAAATGCTTGAGCAGGGGGTTGGACTAGATGACCTATAAGGTCCCTTCCAACTCTGTTAATTTGTTATCTGTTACCAAATGTGTGGGTGACACAGGACCGGGGGTGATAGGTAACAAGCAAAATTCCAGGCAAACCCGAGAGGGCTTAACAGAGAGGGGTGGGGTGGAGACACAGTTGAAAACAAAACAATGCAATCCAAAACAAACAAATGAAGCCCGGGTGTGAATCAGCAGAGTGACATAGCTGCTAAAAAGGCAAACTCGTTTTAAATCTGTGTCAATGGAAGGGTAGTTTGCAAATCACGGGAAATTCGTTTGTACTGATCCAACTGCAGTTCAAGCTCTTGGTTCAAGAGATTCGGAGAAACCGGAAAGTAGAGGAAAGCACAGGTAGCCCTCAAGTTACGACGGTAATGGAGGCTGCCCATTATGGTTTTAACTCATAACTGGTCATGCTGTTGAGTGTATGACCAACCCAATTTTACGGGTTTTCTGCAGCGGTCCTTAAGCTTCTGTATACCAGTGATTGGCTATGGACAATGGTTTTGCTGAAAACCAAAAGGAACTGCCAATTTTTGGCAAAACTGCCATATAAGGCGGTCATCTGACTTTGGGACACCCCAAATGGCCACCAGTGCATCTGTGTTGCTGAGTGCCTGAAGTCATTTGACTGGGGTGGTGATGGTAGAAGCTGACCATTGGAGCTTTGGAGCCAAGATCCTAAGTCCCATTTTTTTTTCAGGTCGGTCATAACTTTGGACAGTTGCTAAATGATTAGTCGTAAGTTGAGGACTACCTGTATTGCAGCTCAGAAGTGGCATAATTGGCAACAAGGCTGCAGCAGTCAGGCTGAGCCTCCTGACTGCCCCCTCTCCCCAATGCAAATGAATTTCCCGTGATTTGCAAACTCCCCTTCCATTTGACACAGATTTAAAATGAGAAAACCCATAAAATTGGGTTGGTCATACACTCAACACAGAGGTAGGTTTCATCAGGTTCTGACCAGTTCTGGAGATTCAGTAGCGGAAATTTTGAGTAGTTTGGAGAACAGGTAGTAAAAATTCTGACTGGCCCCACCCCCATCTATTCTCTGCCTCCCAAGTCCCAGCTGATTGGGAGGAAATTAGGATTTTGCAGTAACCTTCCCCTGGATTGGGAAGGAATGGAGATTTTGCAGTATCCTTCCCCTGGAGTGGAGTGGGAATGGAGATTTTACAGTATCCTTCTCCTGCCACGCCCACCAAACCATTATTATTATTATTATTATATTATATTTATATACCGCTCTACTCCCGGGGGACTCAGGGCGGTGTACAGACAAATGATAAAATACATATAATACAAATATTTTAAAGAATTGATTAAAATACAATTAAATAATTTGGTCTTAAACCTAAAATTAAAACTCTAAACCGTGCCACGCCCACCAAGCCACACCCACAGAACCAGTAGTAAAAAAATTTGAAACCCACCACTGTCTCAACAACATGACGAGCTATGACTTAAAACTGTAATGGGCAGCCTCCATTACCATTGTAACTTGAGGACTACCTGGCCTTCTGCCAGGGCTTCTTCCTCCAGCCTGGCTCCTGGGAAATCAGAAGGGAAGCTGCTTTGGATTTTCTATCTCAAAGCCCAGAAATGATCGAACAAACCTTGAGCTAATCCTAAAACACGCATCTGCAGAGCCACACAGACTTTTGGGGCGGGGGGCGGGGGGGAGATTGTAAAAGGGAATTTACCTTATTAAAACGGAAGCCAACTTTCTAGTTATAAAAAAGGACGCTGAGCAAAGGAGAATGTAGCAAAAAGAAGGAAATTCTGAATAAAATTAATACCGTTATCTTAGTTAAACCGATGGCTTATTGCTCCTTTCAGTAAGATCTTGGCTCCAGAGTTCACGGCAGAGAATAGATTAGATTAGAACAGATCAGAACAGAATAGAACTGGAAGGGACCTTGGAGGTCTTCTAGTCCAGCCCCCTGCTCACGCAGGAGAACGATACCATTTCAGATAAGTGACTGTCCAGTCTCTTTTTAAAAACCTCCAGTGATGGAGCGCCCACGATTTCCGGAGGCAAGCTGTTCCATTGGTTAATGGTCCTCACTGTTAGGAAGTTTCTCCTCAATTCCAGGCTGCTACTCTCTTTGATTAGTTTCCATCCACTGTTTCTTGTCCTGCCCTCTGGTGCTTTGGAGAATAATTTGACCCCCCTCTTCTTGCTGAAGATGGTTGGAAGAGACAATGTGGCCCCTGTCTCCGAGTCCTTCTGGAGTATTCTCTGCTGTTTTAAATTGCGGACTGCGTGAAATGGGAAATATTTTGCCACATAATGTCTTGGACATTTGCCCCAACCATTCCAGATGTGTTGCATCTCAGCCCAGTTGACAGCTGGAAAACCTCAATTGGTCTCATTTGGGCCAGCAGAAACTCTGGTGGGGCCTTGCAGGGCATGGTGGTGCCTCCCAGCCATCTTCGCCTGGGGAGCCGCCAGTGTCCTGTCTGGGGCCTTCCTTGCCCCTTCTCTTCTCACCCACTGCTGGTACACTTGCATTTCAGCATGGCTGACTCCAGTTGCCTTAATGAATCAGAATAGAGCTGGAAGGGACCTTGACGGTCTTCTAGTCCATCCCCCTGCTCAAGCAGGAGACCCTATACCAGTGATGGCTAACCTTTTTGCCATCGCCTGCCAAAAGCCTGAGGAGCAGGGGGGGGGTTGCTTGCACGTGTGCCCACACCCATAATTATAACCCTATAACCCTAACCCTAACCCTCCCATGCATGCACACAAAACACCCCCCCGGTCCTCCCCCCGCTTTTGGCATGTGATGGCACGGTGTGCCCGGTAGGCCTGTTTTTTGCTCTCCCCAGGCTCTAGAGCCTCTCTAGGAGCCTGGGGAGGGCGAAGTCAGCCTCCCCCCCCCCCCCCCCCCCCCCCCCCGCCCGGAAAGGGCCCCTTTCCCCCCTTCCGGGGGGCCCAGAAGGCCTGAAAATTAGCTGGCCGGCGCGTACATGTGCGCCGGAGCTGAGTTCACATGCCCACCGATATGTGTCTGTGTGCCACCTGTGGCACGCGTGCCATAGGTTCGCCATCATGGCCCTATACCATGTCAGGCAGATGGCTGTCCAGTCTCTTCTTGAAAACCTCCAGTGATGGAGCATCTAAAACTTCTGGAGGCAAGCTGTTCCACTGGTTGATTGTCTTCACTGTTAGGGAGTTTCTTCTTAATTCCAGGTTGCTTCTCTCCTTAACTATTTCCATCCATTGTTCCTGGTCTTCTTGAATGTCCCCGGGACACCACCCCCACCCCAGTTCAGGACTCACTGCAGTGAGGTGGAAGGCCAGTGAGCAGGCACAGAGGGCTGTGAGATAGCCTGGGAATGCCACCATTTCTCCTTCGTTGCTTCTTACGCAGGTGCAGGAGATCCTAGGTGACCAGCCCGAAGTGAGAGAGAAGATGTTCACCTCTCTCAAGCAGTTTGCTGCGGAGCGGAAGGTGGACTACTTGGCTCATGCCCTCTCCCTCATCCTCACTGAGGATTCCCACCAGCTGCTCTTGGACCACATCAGGTATGGCTGCTTTTTTGTGGGCATCCTGGGTGCAGCCCTCAGACAGACTCTAGCTTCCAAATGTTGCCTGATGGCTCTTCGAGAGATCCTTGGCAAGGGAGTCATGTGGCAAAATAGACAGCATCAGGGATGAAATGCTACCGGTTCACACTGGTTTGAGCGAACTGGTAATGGCGGCGGGTGGTGGTTCGGAGAACTGGTAGCAGCGGCTGCACAAGCTTCACCCACCCACCCAGATGTCGTTACTTCCTGGTTTTAACCAGGAAGTAACTAGTTTTTTACCCTCTGCGCATGCGCAGGGGGTCCAAAATTGCACATGACGCACGTGCATTTCCGAACCGGTAGGGAAGGGAAGTAGATTTTATCCCTGGTCAGCATAGTTGATCAAAGCTTTTCACCGTACCTCATGAATGCCCCTCTCCTTGGCTTGCTCTGCCGTCTTGCATCAGTTGGGTGCCTGTCTCCACAGCAGTGGTGTGGTGGGTTTCAAATTTTTTTACTACCAGTTCTGTGGGTGTGGCTTGGTGGGCGTGGCAGGGGAAAGTTAATGCAAAATACCCATTTCCTCCCGATCAGCTGGGAATTGGGAGGCAGAGAATAGATAGGGGTGGGGCCAATCAGAATTTTTACTACCGGTTCTATGAACTACTCAAAATTTCTGCTACCTGTTCTCCAGAATTGATCAGAACATGCTGAAACCCATCTCTGCTCCACAGGTGCTTTCACGCCCTCCCTCCCACAGAGACCTTGTAGTCCAGCTTCTTCTCCACCAGACTACTATGCTTCTGGGGCTGAATGGGAAGGGGGGCTGGTCCAGGGTCTTCCAAGGAGCTCCTACGGCTGAAGATCATGACTTAGACTTGAAGGCATTTGTATGGTTCTTTGCTTTCTTTCCTATGGCATGGTTTCCTGTGCTTAGCAATTTTATTCTTTTTATGAAGTCTTCAATTCACAGCTCAATTAGCATAATGAAGTATGTATTCAAAGGGATAGAGGTAGGTAGGTGATTAGCTAGCTAGCTAGGTAAATAGGTAGATGGAGAACCATTCCCGAGAACCGTAATATTCAGAAAGAGAGTTTGGGGTGACTGGCTGAACAGATTTGCTTCGGCTGATACGTTGGTATTGCTGGAAATGGACTCTGGGATGCAGGCTCTGCCCCACAGCCAGGAAGATGGGCCAGGCATGCTGTCCTAACAGGAGGACCTGGCAAAGGCAGGGCAGAGCTGGCCGCAGCTATGGTCACCCCAGAGTGTGTTGGGGGAAAGCTAATAGGGGTGGGATAGGATGGGATGGGAGCAAAGATTAGCCAGCAATCTCAGCCCCCAGGCTGGCCTGCCGCAGACCCTCCGTGCCAGCTGCAGTCTCCCTTAACAACAGCCCCTCCCCTTTCCTGCAGCTGACTGGATGTTCGGGTCGGAGAGCTCCAGACAGGGAAGTGGACTGTCTCGCCCATCCATTCTAAAGATAGACGGGCCGTGATGGTGAGGAGAAATATGTACGCTTCACTTCAGTCCCAGAGTATGAACGGGGCAGGGAGCTTCTCAAAGGAGCCTGTCTGACAGAGGCTTGTGCAGAGATTGCTTTCAGCACCGTTTCCACAACAGGCAAATCACAGAGCCAAAGACCAGAAGTAGGTCTTCAACCCAGGGGTGAAATGCTCCCAGTTCGGACCGGATCGCCTGATCCGGTAGCAATGGCAGTGGGTGGTTCAGAGAACCGGTAGCAGAAATCCTGCCTCCCCCCCATGCCCAGCTGAGCCGCGTGATCATCAGAGGCTTTTTTTTTTACGTTTAAACGCATTTTTTCTACAAATGTTTTTAAAAGAAAACAAAAGCCTCTGACAATCAGGCAACTCAGCTGGGATCGTCAGAGGCTTTTAAAAGCATTTTTTCTACAAACTCTTCGGCCGAAGAGGTTGTAGAAAAAATGCTTTTAAAAGGGGGGAAAAAAAGTTGGCCACGCCCACCCAATCACATTACCAACCCCCCCCCCACCAAGCCACGCCCACAGAACCGGTAGTAACAAATTTTACATTTCACCACTGCTTCAACCTCAAGTGCCACCATGCGCTCAACCTGTCTCGTTTCCACCCGTAAGAGGGAAACAGCTTTATGGTGACAGCAGGGATGAGGAGAATGGTGCCTGGGGGGGCTTGTATGGCAGACCACAGTATCTGCCCTCAACCCAGCCCAATCAGATATGCGTGGGACTGCTGGAAAGAGATGTCCTTGCAGTTCCAAAACTAGGGAGGGTCTCTAGTTGAGCAAAGACGCCTCAGCATCCTCAAACCAAGCTTGAAAATCTCCATAGAACAGTGACCTAAAGGGGCCCAGAAGCCTGGCCTGCAGGCACTGACCCTTTTGGGCTTTCTTGGGGGTCGAACCCCTGGTTCCAAGAGGAGTCTTTCTAAAGCAGGGGTCACCAACCTTTTGGACCTCAGGGACCACTAAATTCATAATTTTAAATCCCACGGACCACTAATACGATCTGCCTAATGACCGGTTGGGTGGGCGTGGCTAGGTGGTCATGTGACTGGATGGGCGTGATCAACTTGATGTCACTCACATCAAGGGGCGCCTCGTCAGCCTCTACTTGCCCCTCCCCACCCAGTCACTCCTCGCCTCCCCACCTGGGCTCCTTAGGGTCCCAACAGGAAGCAGTTGCTGAATCTAAGCAGCCACCATGAGAAAGAGTTGGCAAAACAGCTCAGTTCAAATTGGATCTGTCCGAGAAGGAGGCTCAGCAGAAGCACCTCACTGAGGACTAGGAGCATAGGCTTTCCAAGAAGAGGGAAGACCTGCGGGAGTGCAAGGCCAGGTACCAGCGCCTGGAGGCTCAGCGGGCTGAGATGGTCAGCCAGTTCCAGGCCATGATGCAGTCCCACTGGAACAAGGCCCTCCGGCTCTTCGCCACCAATGGCGCTTCCCTCCAGCCTTTGCCCAAAGCCCTGCACCAGGAGGCTGAAGCAGACCCCAAGTCGGAATTTCTGCCCCCCTCCGACCCACACAAAAAGTTCCCGAAGGGGGAGACTCTCTGCAGCAACAGAAATGTTCATTGCATGTATCTGTCCCAGGGGCCGTAGTCTGAGGACCCCTGATTTAGTGCAATATAAAAAATGCAAATATTTTTCTGCGGACCACCAACATTTTCTCGCAGACCACCAGTGGTCCACAGACCACCAGTTGGTGACCGCTCTTCTAAATGACAAGTAGTCCACCTTCCCATCAATCACTCCCCCCCACCCCTCTTCAGGGTTCCTGCAGGGAGGAGGGGATTTTTCTCCTTGGGACAGTTATTCGGCTCCCAGGGAGGAGGGGAAGCTGGGGTCCCCCAGCCATTTGGAAGCAGAGCCATTTTCCTACACTTGACAGTCAGGCAGTGAATTTCCGGGGAGCCCAATCCACATGCATTTGTTAGAGGGGCACTTATCTGCATGGTGAGGCATCCAAACAGCTGACGGTAGAAGTATCTGCAGGATGGCAGGCAAAAAAAGTCAAGATGGCAGCCATGACACAACAACTGAAGCTCCACCTGTTTTCTGCCCTCTTGTGGCCACCATTTTGGCTTTTTGGCTGAACCTTGAGGACGTCTGGCTGATGGGCGGCTACCAACGGTTGCCCAAAGAGTTGGGCAGAGCTTGCCAGTAGCTCTTCAGGATCACAAGGGGATGAGTGGACCTTCCCATCAGCCGAAGAAGCCCCTGGAGATTGGTACAAGATGAATGAAACCAAGACGGACTTACTTCCCAAAACGGACACAGGACTTGTAGGCAGAAGGTTGAAGAAGAGCCTTCGGTCTAGGAACAGATGCAGGTCAGTGAGATCTCCAGCAGGATGAAGAGCTTCTGCTCTGTGTGTGTCCAGATAGCATTGAGGCAGGGTGGAGAGCAGATGGCATCCACAATCATGCAGTCAAGTGTGCTCAGCTCATCTAAAAAAAGGAAGACGGGACTTTGACTCAGTGGTTGTGTCCACCATCTTGACTTTTTTGACTCCCTCGTACGGACATCTCTGTCCTGAGGTGGCCCTGATCTCAGCCAGCCTTCTGGAAAACCCAGCTCCCTTAGAACTGTATTCACAGTGGCTTAGATCATCCATCAACTAGAATTTTGAAAGACAAACCCCATTAAAGATTTACGGTATAGGTTTTATGTGCAGCCACCTTCTCCTCTGCTCTATGGCACAGTTAGCACTGCAGCTGGGAAGAGCCAATTGCAAAGAACCAGAACAAACTTGCTGCAGCAAAGCTGGCTTTAAAGTAAAAGCCTGCCAAATCAAGTCATTCTCAAACTCGGGAGGTGTGTGTTTGTGGGGTCCTTTGGCGGAAAGGTATTTTTGGGTGGTCCAAAAGTCCCTGAAGAACAATACCTCCCTAAAGCTGGAACGGAACAGAACGGAACGGAACGGAACGGAACGGAACGGAACGGAACGGAACGGAACGGAACGGAACGGAAC
>WNWU01000025.1:15307740-15338641 GCA_012654045.1 Ptyas mucosa | reverse complement strand
GCCAAGCCAAGCCAAGCCAAGCCAAGCCAAGCCAAGCCAAGCCAAGCCAAGCCAAGCCAAGCCATGCCATGCCAGGCCTGCCAAGCCACACCCACAGAACCGGTAGTAAAAAATTTTGAAATCCACCACTGGTGTGGTGGATTTCTTCATGTTATCTTGATTTTACGTCTCTGTTTATGCAACCTAGGATTGCATAGGCTTTTCTGGCTGCTGCCGCACACTTCTGGCTCATATTTAAGTGATTGTCCATTGGGACTCCAAGATCCCTCTCACAGTTACTGGAATTGAGTCAAGCCTCACCTAGTTTGTTGGTTTTCTTGCCTAAGTATAAAACCTTACTTTTATCTACCTTGAATTTTATTGCTAGCTCGTTTCAAACCCCAAGCAGGTACCCACAGGCCAGTTAGGATTTTAAAGGCCAACACGAGCACCACAAACCAGTCCATCAACAAAGACTGAATCCATCCACTTGTCATGAATTTGGCCACCTACCTCAAATCCAGCTGTTGCACTGTGGACCAAATGAAATTTCTGGACTGTTTTGAAGACCAGCAGATCACAGAAAGCATCCCAGAGGCCCACCTGCAGTTGACTGTGATACAGAGAGCTAAAACACCTGCTTGATGAAGCTGAATTCAGCATGTTGTGGGAATCTAGCCATCAACTCACTGTATTGAGTACGCCTCTGTGGCTTATCTGTTTGGCAGTAGTATATTATGGGAACACGCAGTGTTTCATTAACCTCAATTACGCAGCCGCCATATTTGGTCCAAACACTCCATTAAGTGGTCATGTTAAAAACTGAAGCTTTCAGTTGGTTGACCAGATATTAAAAGAGCTTTCCCTTCTTTGAAGTTCTTTGCTGGCCAAGCTGAATAGACATGAAGTTGGCTTACGTTGCTGTTACCATCATAGTAGCAGGCTGTAAGATGAGTAGTAGTTAGCCCGTGATGAATCAGATTGATTCTGATTCATTGTTCCTTCATGCATCCCAATTGTCTTCCTTCTATTTTAATTATTCCTAGCACCTGAGAATTATACCCATTATGAGAAGGGAGAAGATATTAAGAAGCCTGAGTCAGATCTGCTTTCTATAAATTTACCAAGTTATATGTCAGGGCTGTCAAACTCCCGGCCCACGGGCCAGATGTGTCATGTTTTGGCCACGCCCATGCCCATTTTAGCAAACAAGAAAAAAATCCCGATATGTCATGTCATGCTACCGTGACGATGTGAGTTTGACACCCCTGGTACGGGGTGAAATCCAGCAGGTTCTGACAGGTTCTGGAGAACCAGTAGCGGAAAGTTTGAAAGTTCGGAGAACTGGCAAATACCAACTCTCGCTGGCCCCAGAGTGGGGTGGGAATGGAGGTTTTGCACTTTCCTTCTGCTGGAGTGGGGTGGAAATGGAGATTTTGCAATATTCTTCCCCTGCCACACCCACCAAGCCACACCATGCCCACCAAGCCACGCCCATAGAACCGGTAGTAAAAAAATTTGGATTTCACCACTTCCCTGGTATATGTGATATGTGACTGAAAGATGTAGTGCTTGACAGGGCAGCATGGAGAGCAAAGTCGCCATGAATTGGACACGACTCAATGGTTAAAATTACTATTATATGTGATATCACCAGGCAAGACTGCAGAAAACGTCTCAAAGTTCTCTTTGGATCAATGCACCTTTATGTTTCAGAAGATGCAGAAACTAAACTCTATAAAACCTTAGTAATACCACCCCAGGAATACTGCATCCAGTTTTGGTCACATTACATAAAAGATGTTGAGACTTTGGAAAAAGTTCAGAGAAGAGCAACTAAGATGATCGAAGGCCTGGAGACTAAAACATATGAAGAAGGGTTGCAGGAACTGGGTATTGCTAATCTAGAGAAAAGAAGGACTTAGGAGTGACATGATAGCAGTGTTACAATATTTGAGGGCCAGCCACAGATTAGAGGGGGGTCAACCTATTTTCCAAAAGCACCAGAAGGCAAGACAAGAAATAATGGATGGAAACTAATCAAGGAAAGAAGCAAACTGGAATTAAGGAGAAGCTTCCTAACAGTGAGGACAATTAACCAGTGGAACAGAAGTTGCCTTCAGAAGTTGTGGGTGCTTCCATCACTGGAGGTTTTTAAGAAGAGATTGGACAGACACTTGTCTTCTGATTGTATAGGGTCTCCTACTTGAGCAGGGGGTTGGACTAGAAGACCTCCAAGGTCCCTTCCAGCTCTACTCTGACTGATTGACTTTAACTTCCTCCCTTCGACCTGTGCCATCAAGTGAAACATCCTCACAATTTTTTTTTTTAAAGGCAACATTTTCTCAGTTTCAAGCTTTTAACCAACCTTGGCATCAGACCCCGTCTTTGCTTCCTTCTGTGAAATGGGACATGGTTTGTAGCATTGCCCCTTTGGAGCTGTTGCATCTGTCTGTCTGCCAGGCTGTCTATCTGAATCTTTGCATCTGTCTTCCCCCTTTGATCGACTCTGAAGCTGCTTTGCAACCTTGCTGTCATGCCCGCTTTCTGTGCCGAAGAACTGGGACACTTCCCTGCTGCTTCTGTGGTGGGAGGGAGGGAAGGAGGGAGGGGAGAGGAGGGGAGGGTAGATGTTTGTATCAGTCTCAGAGTGTACATGCATAGGAGGCTGAGCGTTAATCAGGTTCTGCCTCCCTTAGCGCACAGCCTTGGTGGCTGGTGCATTTTTGGTACCCAGCAATGCAGCACCGAAATCCTTCGGAAAGCTGAGGAGCTTCTGCAGATGCCTGACTGGATGGTTACTCCTTGCTGCTGCTTTTTGGGGGGTGGGGTGGGGGTAGGACCCTTCTGCTGTCCTTCTGGACAGGCTGTTGCACGGTGGCCACTTCTCTTCTGGCACGAGAGGAGGAGAATTTTTTCTTGCAACACTTTTCTTGGCTGCCGTGCTTGGGACTACCCTGGATGTGGCACTTATGAAATTCCCCTTTGCTGGATAAACGCATCCTTCCTCTCCCTCAGCCCCCCTCTGTTCCCAGAGCTAAATTAGTTGATTCTCTAATCATTATCCTTGTTTCCTTGTTTCCCGTTCCTCCCCTTCTTTTGCCTTGGGGGAGCTCCGGTGGATTTCGACCCACTTAGCCAGAATTAAGAATTTCTGGTTTTTAATTTGCTGACATTTTCTTCGTCCTTTTCAGCGGTGGGGAGGGGGGAGTGAGCACGTGCCTTTGGCCCTTTGGCTAGCCGTTTCCATCCCTCCCCGCAGCCCCCCCAGTTCCCCCAGCCCCCTCCAAATCTGTGCCATACGCTCTGCAGACCTTGGGAAAGTGCCCAATTTGACTCTTCCCTTCAAGGATGTGGGGACTGAGCAACGAGAGAGAAAAATGAGCTGCCTTGGGTAAGTGACAAAGCCATCCTTTCTTGAGTGAAGGGTCCCTGGGAAATGGGGTTTGGGTTCCTACCTGGACAACTGAATTTCGCTGCTTCTGAGCATCTTCCGGAGCCCGAAGCAGCTTTTGTGGATGGGAACCCAGCACTAGTGAGAGAGAGGAGGTTAAACAGTGGCAAGAAATGGGGGGGTTTAGACTTTTATTTCTGCTGCAGTTTGATCCAGGAGGGGAGAGTCAGAAACCTGGCTCAAGGGGTTCCAAGGTCAAGCAGGAGATGGTAGAAGGTGCTGGGTCAGCTTGGACCCTCAAGTGCTGGGGTGATAGAGATGCCTGAGGTCGACCCTTTTGGAATTTGGGGTCTTTGGGAGGGAAGTGGAAAAGTTAGGGCTCCCCTTTCTTTCTCCACCTTGGCTTTTCCTGCAGTTTGGAAAAAAGAATGTTAATAGTATTTTGCACCGATTTGGGATTTTCATTTTACACTCCGTTCCCTTCACACCTCCCCCCCCCAAAAAAAACTTTTTCTTTCTTTGAGAAAGTGTGGAAAAAAGAAACAGGTTGAACTTGAATGTATTGAATATGTAGGTTTTTAATTTTTCCTCTGCTTATAGAACGAAAAAGAGGTTGCTATGCACACTCTGCTGCATACAAACGGCTGGAAAACTTTTATGCTTTTGGGCTACCCTTTGCCAAGAGTGTGTCTTAAACGATAGGGCCCCACTCTGTGTAGGTCAACAATGGAAATCTTTTCCAGTCGTTCGTAACAATGTCTTGTCCATGTCCGTGAAATAAGCCACATTTCATTTCATGGTAGGTTTCTGCGAAGTGCAAAACCCTGCCTAGTCATCCACTGATTTAACTAGTCCAATATCAAAATATTAATCTTACCGGGTTTCTATTTATATTAGCCACCCAGAATCATTGAGAGTCAGGCAGCATGCAAGGTTTAAAGGACTCGATAGGTGGATAAAAATGCCAGGTCCAGTCTAAACACCTGGCTGATTGTGTGGAAAACCATAATAATAATAACAATAATTTATTAGCCTCTCTCTTCTCGCTGAACTCACAGACAGCTTTACGGTGTCCCTTGTTTTAAAGCCAAATTGTACTGCATACAAATAGGATTGTTAAAGAGAACTTTTTGTGATGGTCTCTGTAGTCCCTTCCAGTGCTTACATTTTAGGGTTGCGTCGTATGATTTATGAATTATGATTTGGGGGAAGCAGTTATTTGTTTATTTGATTAATTAATTGGTTTCTTATGCAGTGAAATTTTCAGTGACTCTCAGTTCTCAGAGGGTTTTACTTCAAGCAACCGCATTAAAACCAGAATCCTAACAATTTAATAACAGACCCTAAGGAGAATATTTGTAGCTCGGGGTTGAAATGAGGGCTCCTTGGTGCTCCCTGAGTTTGGCTGTTTTCTTTCAGACCTTTCATTAGCCGAACTAGGTAATATCATCAGTGCATGATGCTATCTAGTTTTGGGTAATGAAACATCTGCAAGAAAACAACCAAGCTGAAAGAGCCTCAAAGACCCTCCCTTGTCCTCAAATGCTTTCTTGACCAGCTGTGACTTTAGAGTTCTTTGAAAGTCCTGTATGGAGGGGATGATCCAGGAAAGGGGGATGGGGCAGGAAATTTCACAGAGGGGAGCCATTGCCTCCTTCTGTGCTCAGAAGAAATGTAGGTTCAGTCCTTGCATCTCCAGTTTAGGAGGGGCTCTACAACATCAGTGTGGGGAAGGGCAGCCTGAGATTCCAGGATGCTGTGAAAACATGGTTCTGGATAAAGTGATCGCTCACAAGTGTAGAGTGACACGGGAGAGATGGTTGTGCAGGTGTGCCCCATCCTCATGGGTTGCTGGTCTTTGAAGGAGAAAACGCTGGTGCCCTATGAAGAGCAGGCCAACCAGCTCTGGCTTTAAACTCTGCTCCACTCACTATTAACGTGAATATGGCAGGTGGGGGATATTTCCTTGTCCATCTTTTGCCCATGGAGTAGAAGGTCTTCAGATTTCCATTTCTCTGTCTCTTAGAAAAATCTCATTGCTCCAGGTGATGTCAGGTAGAAGCCTTCCAGATACGTTGGACTGCAGCTTCCCTCACCTACAGCCAGTAAGATTGGGATGGTGGTTATAGCCCTTTAAAACATCTTCTCAGTGTAACTTGGTTAGAATAGAACAGTGTCAACAGTGATGGCCTCAGTTCCTTTTGATCTGGCACTCATACTGGTCATCTCTCACAGCATCTGGCAGGAAAGCGCCAGTGGAGTCGATCAACCTGCTTTTAAATCCAGTTCCAGAGATGCTTGGCCTCATACTTTCTTATATCATCATTTCTGCATCCATTCTATTTTTTTTTTTAAAAAATCAAGCTAGCCACAATTCATCTTTTCTTACGTTCTTTCCTAGTGGGTTATGTTTTGAAAGTTTTCCTGGAGCGATATTTTCCTCTCCATGCTGACTTCCTTCCAACTGGCATGCCAACATTTTCTTCAAAGTGTGTTAGAGGCTGGTTGGTTAGACACCTTTCCTGATGCCAGCCCAGCCTTCTCCTTTTGAGAGAGGAGGGAAGGGGTGGCGTAACCTTTCAACCAGATTGCAATTCAGCTGGTCTGAAATAGTGAATTGCTTCTGGGGGTTGGGGGGCTTCCTGCCCTAGAAAGAAACAGCCTGGTGTTTATTTTTACCTTGTGAGAAATGCAAGCAGCCGCTTTTCTCTCTCTGCTCCAAGTCTCTAATTGAGCTCGGATGCTGGATGTCAACAGAAATTCTTACTGTGACTCTGCCAAGTAATAAAAGGGTCCATCCATCTGTGTGGGAGTTGATGAACTGCTTTTAAATCAGGATCAGGCAAGAATTTAGCATCTAATCCGCCCCTCCCTTCCTGCGTGCCCAAGACCCCCTGGGGGCTGGAGCCCCCAAAGCCCCCCTCCTCTCTCTGGCTTTGGAGGGGAGCTCAGCCCCCATGCTGGTTGCTTTTCCAGAAATTGGTTAAGAGGGACGGTGAACGCCGAGCGATTTGGGCAGAAGCGGTGCCCGCAAGGAGGGTGACTAATTGCTGTGTGGTTCGGTATTATTAATTAAAGTGTCTTTTATCTTTATTATCTGACTGAGGGATGCAATCTGCTCTGAAGTGTTTTTGATCAGAATGATGCCTGAGCCCCAGTAAGTAAACAAAGGGATCATTTGGTCATTTGAAGCATTTCCTTTTGAGAGAAGGATAACGTTCACTTTCCTAAATGGTTGGTATTTTTTTATTTTTGGAGTATCTTGGCAGGGCAGGGAAGTCAAGGAAAAGTACTGGCTGGCAGAAACAGCCTTAAGAGAAAAAGGTGATTTAGTTAGTTATTTTTGGATGGAAAAGACGATCTCCAAACTTGGTCTGTATTCCTTTAAATCAGTCTTGATTCTTGGTAACTAAGTGGAAAAGTTCCTTGGCAGCATCCTTCAGGAGTGGTTTGCCATTGCCTTGCCCTGTGGGCTGAGGGGTGAGTGACTGGCCTTCTGTCTAAGGCAGGAGGAGTATTCAGCCTTCCCTATTCTCACCCCTCTGCCTTGACCCTCACCTCAGACTGTAGCTTAACAGAATAGCAGAGTTGGAAGGAACCTTGGAAGTCTTCTAGTCCAGTGGTCCCCAAACTTTCTGGCACCAGGGATCGGTTTCGTGGAACACAATTTTTCTATGGAGGCAGGGGGGATGGTTTCACATGCAACCTAGATCCCTTGCGGGTGCAGATGAAACTTTGCTGGTTCGCCCATGACTTGTGCGGTCTGATTCCTAACAGGCCAGGGACCAGTATCAGTTCGTGGCTTGGAGGTTGAAGACCCCTGTTCTAGTCCAGCCCCCTGCTCAAGCAGAAGACCCTATACCAGTGATGGCGAACCTTTTCAGGACCGAGTGCCCAAACTGGAACACGTGCATGTGTGCACACCAGAAACCCAAAGACCAGCTGGCTGGCACACACATGCCTATTTTTTGGCCATTTTCAGGCTGTTTTTCAGGCCATTTTCAGACTGTTTTTCAGGCTATTTTTCACACATGTCCACAGAGAGGGCTCTGCGTGCCACCTCTGGCACACGTGCCATAGGTTCGTCATCACATATGCCATAGGTTCAGAGAAATGGCTGTCCAATTTCTTCTTAAAAGTTTCTCCTTAGTTCTAGGTTGCTTTTCTCCTTGATTTGTTTCCATCTATTTCTTCTTGTCTTGCCTTCTGGTGCCTTGGAAAACAGGTTGACCTCCCCCCCTCTTCTCTGTGGCAGACCCTCAAATACCGGAAGGCTTCTATCATGTCACCCCTAGTCCTTCTTTTCATTGAACTTAAAATGGCCTTAAACCGAACCAACTTCTGAAAAATCTGGGATTGTCTGCTAATGAAGATGTGTACCTGAGCACAGCCGGGTGCGTGCACAAGCCCCACAGAGCATTTCCAGGGTTCTGAATAGTCACATTTATGCTCAAGTCCCTGGTCTAGTTAGACAGGAGGTAGTGCAGGGGATACTCCATGGAGGCTTGCAAAATCAGGGACTCATTTAATATATTAGCTCCTTCCCCGCAGCTAATATATTAAATGTGTACGTGCAGTGTGTTGTGTTAACACTGGGCTTTCCTGTTCTGAAATGTTTTCACATTGAAGAAGGTAGCCATGGGTGGGTAAGAGAGAGAGGCTTGTAGAGAGGTGGAGAGGTTCAGAGCGTGGCACTGCTTTTTCTAGATGTTGTATGTGTGTGTTTGTTTTTGTGTGAGTAGATGAGAATCTAGGGCTCAGGTTGTGTATAACCTGTTTAATAAAGTCAATGGCCTAACCCATCTGCCCTTTCAACCCCGGCAGCACTAGATTATACTAGCCATCACTGGACTTGCTCTTTCGAGGAATATTACAGATTACAGATTAACACAGTTGGACGGGACCATGTAGATCTACTAGTCCAACTCCCCCTGCCCAACCAGGAGAACCTACACCATTTCTGACAAATGACAGTCCAGTCTCTTCTTGAAAGCCTCCAGTGATGAAGCTCCCACAACTTTTGAAGGCAACTTCTGTTCCATGGGTTGATTACGCTCACTGTCAGAAAATATCTCCTTATTTCCAGGTTGAATCTCTCCTTGTTCCATTTCCACCCATTATTCCTTGTCTGGCCTTCAGGTGCTTTGGAAAATAGCTTGACCCCTTCCTCTCTGTGGCAGCCCCTCAAATATTGGAAGACTGCTATCCTGCCTTCCCTGGTCCTTCTCTTCACTAGACTAGCCATGCCCAGTTCCTATAACCATTCTTCATATGTTTTAGCCTCCAGACCTTTGATCATCTTAGATAGATTCAGATTAACAGAGTTGGAAGGGACCTTGTAGGTCATCTAGTCCAACCCCCCTGCCCAAGCAGGAGACCCTACACCATTTCTGACAGATGGCTGTCCAGTTTCTTCTTGAAAGCTTCCAGGGATGAAGCTCCCACAACTTCTGAAGGCAACTTCTGTTCCATCGGTTGATTGTTCTCACTGTCAGAAAATTTCTCCTTATTTCCAGGTTGAATCTCTCCTTGGTCAGTTTCCATCTATTATTCTTTGTCTGACCTTCAGGTTCTTTGGAAAATAGCTTGACCCCCTCCTCTCTGTGGCAGCCCCTCAAATATTGGAAGACTGCTATCATGTCTCCCCTGGTCCTTCTCTTCACTAGACTAGCCATGCCCAGTTCCTGCAACCGTTCATCATATGTTTTAGCCTCCAGTCCCCTAATCACATTGGTTGCTCTTCTCTGCACTCTTTCTAGAGTCTCAACGTCTTTTTTATAGTGTGGTTACCAAAATTGGATGCAGTATTCTAGGTGTATGAATAACAGACTAACAGAACAGAATAACAGAATAATATGTTATTACTTTAAGAACATATTCACATATCTTAATGTGTTAAGAATGTGAAGTCTTCCTCTGTTTCTTCCAGCCTTGTTTGACATCCTAGAGGTGTGTCCACACATTGGGTGCCCAAAGGGGACAAGATGGTAGTTATGACAGTATGATCAAAGCTGTTCCCAGGCTTATGGGTCCTGCGCCAGGCACACCCCTACTACACTTCCCAGGCCTGGCAAATGCAGTGGGTTTAACCAGTGGTGAGATTCAAGTAATTTAACAACCGGTTCTCTGCCGTAATGATTTCTTCCAACAACCAGTTTGCCAAACTGCTCAGAAAGTTAACAACCAGTTCTCCCAAAGTGGTGCGAACTGGCTGAATCCCACCACTGGGTTTAACCTTCCCAAAGGGAGGCTCCCTGGACCAATGTCCCCCCTTTCTCATCTCTTCAATAACAGAAATCAAAAGTGTGCTATTTATAGGCCACCGCAGGAATGAGAATTCCCCCGTCTTTCTCCCCATGCAAAACGACCCGTGCTGCAGCTTCTGATTGCTGTTGTGGAAACAGGCGCAATAGGAAGGACAGATTTCAGGGACAGGGGGGTTGGGGAGGAGCTTTGGAGAAGTGGGGTGCTGCTTTGCGACAGACAGCAAATGAGAGAGAGTAAGAATAAAAGAGTGAGTGAGAATGAGTGAAGGATGTGTGGAAGCCACCAAGCGGGAGAGAAAGCGATAGGAAGGTCAAGTGAGAGACAGAGAAAACAATTTAATCTGTGATCCGTTTGGGGGGAGGGGTGTCTTTCTGATAAAGCGAGAGAAGCAGGAAGCCCCTGCACCCTGTAGATCCAGTAGTGACAGATGGCCAAACCCAGGTCAAGCCGTCTGTCAGAACTCACCTCTTTCCCCTTCCCCAATCTCAGTCCCAACTCAACCAGGGAAAGCCATTGGTGGGCTCTTTCTCTGCCACCAATCATCATCATCATCTTTTAATGACTCCCATAATCCCTTGCGGGGTGGAGTCTGGGCAACTGAATGGAGTTGAGTGTTTACTGGCTGGATACCCTTCCTGTTCGCCAATGTGGAGTTATATTCAGCAGATATGTTCTCATCGTGCCCAGAGACAGAAATATCTGCCTCTACCTAGCATTGAACTCACAGCCTCTTGATTGTGAGGCAAGAGCTCCACCTCTAGGCCACCTCACCACACCCACAAATCCACCAATGGCCTTCCTTAACTTGTCCAGCATTAAACCTGCCAGGACCCTCTTACAGGTAGAGAATAGATGGGGGCTCGGCCTTTGGGCAGAGCAGATGTGGCTGGGGTGCCTGTGTGCCCCTTCATGGGGCAGGGAAAGAAGTCTTTCCTTGATCAGCCTGAGAAGGACCTGGATCAGACGTGGGTTTCAGCAGGTTCTGACCAGTTCTGGAGAACCGGTAGCGGAAATTTTGAGTAGTTTGGAGAACCGGTAAATACCACCTCTGACTGGCTCTGCCCTCATCTATTCTCTGTCTCCTGAGTCCCAGCTGAGGAAATGGGGATTTTGCAGTAACCTTCCCCTGGGGTGGGTGAGAATGGAGATTTTACAGTATCCTTCCCCTGCCATGCCTACCAAGCCATGCCATGCCATGCCCGCCAAGCCACACCCACAGAACCAGTAGTAAAAGTTTTTGAAACCCACCACTGACCTGGATGGGGATTTGCTCTTTCCTTTTACCAACTGGGTAAGGTAGCTTGATTCAAAATGGCCCTGGTACCATTTGGGGTCAAAGCTGACCCTTGGCAAAGAGTGGATTCTCACAACACACTAGCTGTGATGGAATGTAGTCTGGATTCCCAGGAGGGAGGGGCCGCTTTCCAGAGGGCATAGTCAGGAGGAAGCGGGTTAAAACAGGATTCCCAGAGTATAGCGATAGTGATGCAGATAGTTCCTTTAATCTGGCAAGATTCTGTCTGTAAGTGAGGAGCAAGAAATAAACTGCTCAGAAGTAACTCCACTCGTCTTTTTCAGTTCTTAGGGCCTGACACTAGCTGACAGCATGTTAAGCATTAACTGGGGCGATTTATACCTTCTGAAACAGCTGGCCCTTGTGCCCCTCCCCTCCTCTGGTGTTGAGCCCCAGGGAAATCAGAAAATCCAGGCAGTTCAAATTAGTATAAAGATTTATTGCAAGCTTAAGCTCTCTCTACAGGGATTTGAATTACTAGCAAATTGGCGATAGATAAAAGTCAACAGAATTCAAGGTGGGCTGGACTTAAATTTCTTGTAGGTGCAAAGGGACTCAAGACGGATGATGCATTTGACCCCTCCCTCAGGCTTAGTCTGGTCATCCCCTACATCTAGATTTGAAATGTGTTTGTCTCTAGTCTAGATGCTGCGAGAGCGGAGAAATCTTACGAGATCCAAGAATCAGTGGGGCAGAAGGGGAAATCAGACTGGTGGGACAGCTTCTGCCATAGGGTTAATATCTGGCTGGCTGATGGGGGCCCAGGACAGTCAGATGCTTCATCTTGGCAGACCCGGAGTAGGCAGAGCCCCCACGTTCCTGGAGCAGCTTGATTTCCCCAGCAAGGAGCCCTGTTGGGAGGCCAGGTGGAAGTTGAGAGGAATATTAGAAGTCTGTCTGTCTCTCTCTCTCTCGCTCTGTCTCTTTGCCTCCCCCCTCTCTCTTTCCCTCCATCCCTCTTTCTTTACATCCCCTTCTCTCGTTCTCTTTCCCTCCCTCCCTCCCTCTCTTTCCCTCCCTCCCTCCCACCCTCTCTTTCTTTTCCTCCCCCCTCTCTCTCTTTCCCTCTCTCTTTCTCTTTCCCTCTGTCTCCCTCCCTCTCTCTTTCTCTCTCTTTCTTTCTCTTCCCCTTCTCCCTCTCTCTCTTTTCCTCCCCCTTCTCTTTTTCATGCTTCCCATGCACAATCAGTCATTGGAAAGACAAATGCCAACTGACCAACTTATAGAGAATCACTGAGAATGGAAAGGGGAGTATTCTTTTTAGGGGCACCCATGCATGCAACATATAAAAAAGTATACCCTCTGGGGGGCTATCTTGACTTTTTTGACTGCACCTTGCAGCCCCCCCCCTTCTCCCTGCTTCTCTGGTTCCCAAGAGGTGCACCACGGTCCCGCTTTCAGGCTGTGTTTTTAGGGAGAGCACCGGGGCTGAGCTGCTGCCTATCCATAGGGAGCGTTACCCTGACTGGCAGAGAATTGAGCCCCCCCCCCCTTCTGCGCAACTTTCCCTCCAGCTCTGCTTGGCCTTCACCCCAAGCACAAGGAAGGATGGCAGTGGAAGCAGCTGGCAGCTGGCGGTGCACACAGATGGGATTAAGCCAGGCAGGAGATTGCAACTGGGATTGGAGATTTATTTATTTACAGATTGATTTAGCCCCCATCTCAAATAATGATTCTAGGCGGCCACAACAATCCATAAAGACCAAGACAAGAACACAAGTACCCACCCATCCACCCACCCCCAGTGCCAGGCCAAACAACTTCCAGCTCTCTCACACACCCCATCCTGCTTGGGAAAAAAGCCTTAGCAATCTTTAAAGGAGGGGACCTGGATCTGGAAATGATTGGGAGGTGCTACTTGCCCCCCCCCCCACAAGGAAGATAACTCCAACACTGTGATGGCGAACCTATGGCACGTGTGCCACAGGTGGCACGTGGAGCCATATCGGTGGGCATGTGAGCTCAGCTTCGGTGTGCATGTGCGCGCTGGCCAGCTGATTTTCAGGCCTTCTGGGTCCACTGGAAGTAGGGAAGTGGGCCATTTCCGGCCTCCGGAGGGCCTCCAGAGGGGTGGGGAAGACCATTTTCGCCCTCCCCAGGCTCCTAAGAAAGGCTCTGGAGCCTGGGGAGAGCAAAAAATGGGCATACCGGGTCCACCGTGTCATCGTGGGCATGCACACGCCAAACGCGGGGAAGCGCAGGGGGTTGCGCACACATGCATGGGGGGGTGGGGCGCATAGAATTATGGCTGTGGGCATACAGATGCTCAACCCCCCCTGCGCTCCCCCCGCTTTTGGCAAGTGATGGCAAAAAATCGTGGGCTTAAAAAAAAAACAGGTTTCAGTAAATTCAAGAGTAGTGATAGGTAAGTTCCCTTTGGCAGCAGAAGCTAGTAAGAAAAGGAACTCAAAATGGTTGGGAATTCCTAAACAAGGAGATACAGGTAGTCCTCTACTTACAACAGTACATGTTTAGTGACCGTTCTAAGTTATAATGGCACTGAAAAAAAGTGGCTTATGATTGTTTTTCACACTTACAACCATCGTCGCAACCCCGTGGCCATGTGTTCAAAATTTGGCAACTGATTCATATTTATGATGGTTGCAGTGTCCCGAGGTCATGTGATCCCCTTTTGTGACCTTCTGACAAGCAAAGTCAAGGGGGAAGTCGGATTCACTTAACAACCATGTTACTAACTGAAGAACTGCAGTGATTCACTTAATGGTGGCAAGAAAGGTCATAAACTGGAGTAAAACTCACTTAACAAACGCTTCAATTAGCAACAGAAATTTTGGGCTCCATTAAAGTCATAAGTCAAGGACTACCTGGACTAAAAAGTCCAGTTTCAATCATTCCAATGATTGAAATGAGGTCGGTCGAAAGAAACTTGTGGGGCTACAAAAAAAACCAAACCTTCAAGAAGATCTAAAAACTAACAAGGCAGAAGAAGCACACAGAGATGCCTTCTGGAAGTTTCTACCCCCATCATCATGTCCACATATCTATGTATGTATGTGCAGGGAAGCATAAAACATGTATGTGTGACTGGGAAAAACAGGGGGCTTAATATGAATAATCACCAACATCCAGAGTCGCTGCCCAACTGCAGCCTCTCTAACTGAATCCACTGGGGGGATTTTCAGGGGGTGGGGCTCGCATCTTCTGGTTGGATCCCACCCATTTCAAAGTTACATTTTTTGTACTGGCTCCCACACCCAACCGAATAACAGAATAATGAGCCGTGGTGGCGCAGTGGTTAGAGTGCAGTACTGCAGGCTACTTCTGCTGCCTGCCAGCTGCCTGCAGTTTGGCAGTTTGATTCTTACCGGCTCAAGGTTGATTCGGGCTTCCACACTTCCGAGGTGGGTAAAATGAGGACTCAGATTGTTGGGGGCAAGAGGCTGACTCTGTAAACTGCTTAGAGAGGGCTGTAAAGCACTGTGAAGTGGTATATAAGTCTAAGTGCTATTGCTATTGCTATAATAGGTACCTCAGAGGTCTTCTAGTCCAACCCCCTGCTCGAGCAGGAGATCCTATACTATTTCAGACAAATAGTTATCCAATCTCATTCTGCAGTCATTCTGTAGTCTTGCAAACTACAATATCAACCACGTGGGCTGACACATAAACTTTTTTTCCTTCCTGTTTGATATTGAAAACAACCCAAAGCTCAAGATTGTTGCCCCATCTCTGTGCCAGCAGCTAGCTCCTCTTATCTCCCTTTGCTAGCCTTGAGGGACACATCCAACCAGTAGTCAGATCAGCATGCAGGCAGTGCTGCTGGAGGCTGCACACTGTTGGTGTCCGGGAAAAGAAAGAATATAGAAGTAGAATAATAAGAGTTGGAAGGGACCTCAGAGGTCTTCTAGTCCAATCCCCTGCTGGAGCAGAAGACCATATATAATTTCAGACAAACGGTTGTCCAGTCTCTTTCTCAAAGCCTCCAGTGATGGAGCACCTACAACTTGGAGGCAAGCTGTTCCACTGACTAATTGTTCTCACTGTCAGGAAATTTCTCCTTAATTCCAGCTTGGATCTTTCTTTAACGAGCTTCTTCACATTGCTTCTTGTCCTCCCCTCAGGTGCTTTGGAGCAGGGGTCTCCAACAGGGTAGAAGGCTCTGCCCACCCTCCCAGATGCTTCTGTGCATGCATGTGTGCGCGCCCACAAGCAAAACAGTAGCGATGGGTTTTGAAATCTGCCCCTGGTCTCCAACCTTCACTACTTTAATCCTGGATGACTTCAACTCCCAGAATTCCCCAGCCAGCTGGGAGTTGAAGTCCTCCAGGCTTAAAGTTGCCAAGGTTGGAGACCCCTGCTTTGGAGAATAGGTTGACCCCCTCTTCTCTGTGACAACCCTTCAAATATTGGAAGGCTGCTATCATGTCACCCCTAATCCTTCTCTTTGTTAGACTAGACATACTTAAATCTGGTCTGATGCAGTTTTCCGACAGTTATCAGCTTTACTGAAAGACAGCTAAGGTACTTTCCCCTAATTTCTTTCCAATAGCCTGTTAAATTGGAAGGAATAAAAAGGGCTTCTTTAGATATGCTTAAACTAAAAGGGGAAAAAATCCTAAGGAATCAATATGGCAGCTGTTCAGTGGAGATGGCAAAACGCCAACAGGTAACTCATCTCCTATTTTGATTCAGTTAGTTGCTTCACCAATAAAAGCAAAAAACCCAAGAAATTATGAAGGGCAGAAAGTAGAGGCAGAACTGAAACTTGAGACTGTAAAAACATAATCATTAAAGATATATTTAGTTTGAATGTCCAGGACCAGATAAATTGCATCCTAAAGTACTTTGCTGATAGTCTGCCATGAATTTTAATGAATTATCTTTAATGGTTCTGGAGAATTGTGAAATATCTAATGAGTAAAGAATAAATTATATCTTTATCTCCAAAAGAGGGGGTGGGAGAAGATCCGAGGAGTTATAGTCCAGGGAATCTGACATATGTACCAGGAAAATCCTAGAACAGCTCATGAAGAGATCGGTATATAATCACCTTGAAAACAATGCAAAAATTACTATATCAGCATAGATTTGATGAGAATAGACTAACTTTACTTCATTTTCTGCTTGGCTAATTTATCTAATAGATTATGGGAATGCTTTTAGACATAATATGCCTTCATCAAAACATCTGAGCACATGCTGATTAGCAAGTGAGTTAAATGTGGGCTGGTGGCATGACAACAGCTGGCTCAAAAATCAGAGAATGCTCATCATTATTATCACATAAAATTGGAGAGAAATATTGAAGAGAGGTTGAAGGAGCTTGGTCTGATCATAGAATAATAGAATTGGGAGGGACCTCAGAGGTCTTCTAGTCCAATCCTCTGCTCGGGCAGGAGACCCTATACCATTTCAGATAAATGGTTGTCCAGTCTCTTTCTTTAAGCCTCCAGTGATGGAGCGCCCACAATGTCTGAAGGCAAGTTATTCCTTTGGTTGATTGCCCTAACCGTTAGGAATTTTCTCCTTAATTCTAGGTTGCTTCTCTCCTTGGTTAGTTTCCATCCATTGTTTCTTGTCTTGCCTTTTGGTGCTTTGGAGAATAGCTTGACTCCCTCTTCTTTGTGGCAGCCCCTCAAATATTGGAACACTGCTATCATGTCTCCCCTAGTCCTTCTTTTCATTAGAGGAGAAGACTGAGGAGGAATTTGAAATCCTGAAAGGAGGTCACCTACAAAGTCAAAAACTGGTTTTTTTTTCATTCCACAGTGCCAAAAATGGAATGAATATCAATTACAAAAAAGCAGACTCTATTTGAATTTTTGAAAAAAAAAATCCTAATAATAGGAGAATGTGACATGGGAGCCAGTGGTGGGTATCGCTTTTTCCCTGGAGGCGTTGAAGCAGAAACTAGATATCATCCAGTCCAGGGTATTTTAATTTGGATTCCTGCGCTGAGCAGGGGTTGGATTGGATGGTCCCTTCCCAATTCTGGGATTCTGCTGCAGGGTTGGAAGTTCATTCAGCACTCTTCCAAAACAGGACCTTCGTCCATTTAAGTGAGCAAAAAGGATGGATGTCTCCGTTCTCTTAGCACAGCAAGACAGGGAGAAGGAAGTGCAGCTAAAACAAAAATGGTCCAGTGGGGCAGCTCTTCTACTGGCTCAGCTCAAGAGTAAAATCCTGCCGATCGATGGATACAGTACTTAAAAGCTATCCGAGCACAACTCGCTATTCTGGAAGATAAATCACATTTCTTCCCATTATAAGAGAATGGTATTTGAATCCAAGAATTGGGAGTTGTCCGAAGAATGTCCCAAGAACATCCTTTGCAAGGAAGGTGGACACCCAACCTAGAACCAGGGAGACATTTCCTGACAGTTAGAACAATTAATCAGTGGAATGAATGACTTGCCTGCAGTAGTTGTGGGTATTCCACAACTTTTTGAAGAAAAGAATGGACAACATTTGTCTGAAATGGTCAAGGGCAGGGGTCGCCAACCTTTTGGACCTCAGGGACCACTACATTCATAATTTTAAATCCCCTGGACCACTAATATGATTTTTTTTTTAAAGTTAAATAGTGCAATATAAAAAATGCAAATAATTTTTCTGCGGACCACCAAAATTTTCTTGTGGACTATCGGTGGTCCATGGACCACTGATTGGCGACCGCTGGTCTAGGCTTTCCTGCTTGAGCAGGGGGGTGGACTAGAAGACCTCCAAGGCCCCTTCCAGCTCTATTATTCTAGTATTGTGTATTCTCATTCGGGAATAATCCCTTTATTTCTTTATCAGCAAAATATAAATTTGGTATAAAATGGTTTGTCGTGAATGCAACTGCTTGAGGGCTCTGGATTGGAGCTCAAAGGCGAAAGGGAGCAGAATGCCCCGTCCCACATGTTGGGGTAGACCAGGTATCTCGATAGAAAAACACTTAATATATATATATATTTATTAAGTAAAAAACATATGTATATATGTATGTATGTATATGTATACCCCACCCTTGCACCGAAGAAAGGCAGTTTTGCGCTGTCCTCCCCCTGGAGCCGTTCTTCTTCAGAGAAGCATGAGGAGATCATGCTAAAAATACAAAAGTCCTTTTCTCTTCTGCCAAGGACTTTCTTCCTTCCTTCCCTCAAATTTTTGATCAGTGCAGCAGCAGGTAAAATCGCACTGCCCTCTTTGCCGAAGGAAACGGATGTATTGTGTAGGCCAAGCATTTTCCCCAACCCCTCTTACATCTCAGAGTGTTCAAAGGGATCCTTAAGGGGATTATTGGATCCTGGTGTCTTTACAGCCGACTCGTAAAGTAGGCTAGGCCGAGTGCTTGATCAGGGAGCTTCCAGGCTGGCAGATATTTTAATCATGTGCAGGGTAATAAATATTCAGCTGGACGTGAGAAATGTGGAATGGGTGGCAATGCAGAGTGAAAGGCAAGATTTGTTGCAGAAAAGAGCAACAAGAATGATATAACAGATTTAACAGAGTTGGAAGGCACCTTGTAGGTCATCTAGTCCAACCCCCGCCCAAGCAGGAGACCCTACACCAGTGGTGGATTGCCCCCGGCTCGGACCGGTTCGCAAGAACCAGTAGTAAAACTGGCGGGAGGCCCCGCCCACCGCCCCAGATGACATAATTGGCGATCTGCACATGTGCAGAAGCTTCTGTGCATGCGCAGAAGCACGCATGAGCGATCCCGTTGCGAACTGGTAGTAAAGGTAAGTAGAACCCACCCCTGCCCTACACAATTTCTGACAGATGGCAGTCCAGCCTCTTCTTGAAAGCTTCCAGTGATGAAGCTCCCATAACTTCCAAAGGCAACTTCTGTTCCATTCGTTGGTTGCTCTCACTGTCAGAAAATTTCTCCTTATTTCAGGCTAATCTCTCCTTGTTCAGTAGTGGGCTGGAGACTAAAACATATGAAGAATAGTTGCAGGATTTGGGATGTCTGGTCTAGAGAAGAGAAGGACCAGTGGTGACATGATAACATGATAGTGTTCCAGTATTTGAGGGGCTGCCACAAAGGAGAAGGGGTCAAATTATTCTCCAAAGCACCTGAAGGCAGGACAAGAAACAATGGTTGGAAACTAATCAAGGAGAGAAGCAACCTGGAACTAAGGAGAAATTTCCTAACAGTGAGGACAATTAACCAGCAGAACAACTGGCCTTCAGAAATCATGGGCGCTCCATCACTGGACGTTTTCAAGAAGAGATTGGACAACCACTTGTCTGGAATTGTGTAAACTCTCCTGTTCAAGCAGAGAGTTGGACTAGAAGACCTCCAAGGTCCCTTTCAACTCTATTATTCCATGTTCTATTTTCAGAAAGTGGCAGAAGAGGGATAATGCCGATGCATTATCTCCCCATAATGCCTGGGCTGACCCCAAAGCAGGGTGCCACCCCAGTACCCCTGTGATGATCTGGGTCTCATCATTCTTCTGGTTTTGCAGCATTTTTTTTTTTTTTTTGCAACATTGGTTCTGAAGCCGCAGGGGGAATTTTCGCGTGAGGAAATCTTTATGGGGGGATACAGTCTCTGACAAGCATGTGGGTGGGTGTGGGAGTATTCAGCCTGCAGGGAGGCTGTGGGTACACATGAAAGTTGTAAAGGAGCCAGTGCAGATCTATGTCTTTTAAGGTAATTAGCCCTGCCAGCAAATATGCTCAGAAGCCCTCTGAGCATTGGAGGTTTGGCAAGGGGGCGGAATGGTGGCAAAGAAAGGGCAAGTCTTAAATTCCAGAGTAGGGGTCCCTGGGGTTTTAACAGCAAGCCTATTGAGGTATTGAAATATAAAATGTTGTGGCTTAATGCTCTCAGTTGTGTGCATTATCCAATGACCTAATATCAACATGCATCACACTAAACCCAGGTTAATCTAACATAATTGTTATGTCTGCATAGCCAGAGAAACCATTTTATGACTTGAGGTGATTTTCACAACAAGCTAAGCTAAGCCCTTGGCTGGGTTTTAGTGGGCAGGTCTTAGTCAATAGCAGAGGTGCTGGGGAAGCTGCTTCACTCTTTAAAGCAGAGGTCTTGAAACTTGGCAGCTTTAAGATTTGTGGACTTCAACTCCCAGAATTCTCCAGCCAGCAAAACTGGCTGGAGAATTCTGGGAGTTGAAGTCCACAAGTCTTAAAGCTGCCAAGTTTCAAGACCTCTGCTTTAAAGCTTGCGAGGGTATATCTGGGGGTGTGTGTGGGGAGAATGGGGTGCTGCAGCCAACTTCTCAGTGCCAAGTCACTGTGGAATAAGAATTACACTAATATCGAAGAAATCGTGGAATAGAATCATGAAAGAAAAGAGGGATAAAATGAAATGTAAATAACAAAAAATCATTTACATTTTAAAAAATTATTTTAAATAATTAAATTGAATAGTTGAAATGGCCCATGGTGAATTGGCCATGGTGAGTTCAGGAGTGGGCTGCTGGGGATTCGCAGGGATTCGGGAGGGGTTCTAGCTAAGATTCTGTGCAGTTTGGAGACCCCAACCCCCCCAAATCCCACTCCTGGCTGGCCCTGCCCACCCCACTCCTCCCAGGAGTCCCCACATGGCCTGATTTGGATACAGGTAAGTGCACCGAGGCTCGGGGAGGGCAAAAAATGGGACTACCAGAAGTTCAGGAAGGCCGGAAACTGACCCGTTTCCAGCCTCCAGAGGGCCTCTGGAGCCTGGGGAGGCCATTTTTGCCATCCCCGAGGCTCGAGGAAAGCCTCCAGAGCCTGGGGAGGGCAAAAATGCCCTCTCCACTGTGGTGCAGGAGGCCAAGTAGGCCACACCCACCCAACAACCAGACAGAGAATCCCTTGCTAAAATTTTTGAAGCCCACCCCTGGGTGAGTTGACCGTGGCAAATTGGCCCTGGTGAGTTGACTGTGGCAACTTGTCCCATTCTGTTGGTAGAGATGACTTGGGCTCAGTTTCCCTTGAGAGCGTCTCTTGGAGACCAGACATTAAAGGCTTCGCTCACCTGCCAGGGCTATGAGTGATGGATGCCCTGAACATCCCCACCCAACCCTGAAGAAGCAGGAAGAAAGCAGCGCCATTTGCTCAGCTGTTCTGTATAGATGGAAGGGCTGGGCTGGGCTGGGCTTCGACACCCTGTGCAGCAAAATCAACAATGATGCCTTCAGGGATGGGATAGATGAGGGGCCCTGGAGCTGACTTTGCTGTCAGGCTGTAATGAAACAACCCCCTCCCCAACCATCTGGGAGTTCAGCCACATTCTGCAGCCGTCTTGCAAACTTCAATGTCCCCCACTCTCTTTGCTTCCTGTTTGATATTGAAAACAACCCAAGGCTCAAGATTGTTGCTCCATCTCTGTGCCAGCAGGTAGCGCCTCTTAACTCCCTTTGCTAGCCTTAAGGGACACATCCATCCGGTGGCCAAATCAGCATGTAGGCAGTGCTCCTGCAGGCTGGACACCGCTGATGTCCTAGAATATAGAACAATAGAGTTGGAAGGGACCTCAGAGGTCTTCTAGTCCAACCCCCTGCTCGAGCAAAAGATCCTATATCAGTGATAGCTAACTTTTTCTGGACTGAGTGTTCAAAGCGTACGTGTGAATGCGCACACGCGCCTGAACCCCCAAAATGCAATGCGCGTGCTCCCCATACATGCCCCCAGTGACCCCACATGTGTGCATCCCCCGCATGTATCCCGCTCCTGCACATGCACTTGAGGCTCCCCGCATGCACTCTGCCCCCGCATGCATGCATGTGTGCCCCCCCTCCGTGCACTCTACCCCCCATTTATGCACAGCAGAGACCCGAAGACCAGCTGGCTGGTAGGAGGCGTGCGTGCATGCGCAGTATAGCTGAACTGGGGCGACGACTCACATGCCCACAGAGAGGGTGCTGCGTGCCACCTCGGGGCATTTGTGCCATAGGTTCGCCATCACGGTCCTATATCATTTCAGACAAATAGTTGTCCAGTCTCTTTTTGAAAGCCTCCAGTGATGGAGCACCCAAAACTCCTGAAGGCAAGCCGTTCCACTGATTGATTGTTCTCACCATTAGGAAATTTCTTTTTAGTTCCAGGTTGCTTCTCTCCTTGATTAGTTTCCATCCATTGCTTTTCGTCTTCCTTTTGGTCCTTTGGAAAATAGTTTGAACCCCCCACCATCTTTGTAGAAGCACTTCAATGTTGGATCAGTGCTATCATGTCCCTCCATCCCTTCTTTTCATTAAACTAGATTTACCCAATTCCTGTAATCATTCTTCATATGTTCTTCTCAGGCTTCTGAGCTTCTCTGCTTTGGGTTATGTGCCTTTGTGACAACAGCAGCCAAGATGTTGAGACTCTAGAAAGAGTGCAGAGAAGAGCAATCAGGATGATTAGGGGACTGGAGGCTAAAACATACGATGAACGGTTGCAGGAACTGGGCCTGGCTAGTCTAGTGAAGAGAAGGACCAGGGGAGACATGATAGCTAGCAGTCTTCCAATATTTGAGGGGTTGCCACAGAGAGGAAGGGGTCAAGATATTTTCCAAAGCACCTGAAGGCCAGACAAGGAATAATGGATGGAAACTGTCCAAGGAGAAATTCAACCTGGAAATAAGGAGAACATTTCTGACAGTGAGAGCAATCAAGCAATGGACCAGAAGTTGCCTTCAGAACCTGTGGGAGCTTCATCTGGAGGCTTTCAAGAAGGGATTGGAGTGACATCTGTCAGAAATGGTGTAGGGTCTCCTGCTTGGGTGGCGGGTTGGATTAGATGACCTCCAAGGTCCCTTCCAACTCTGTTAATCTGTTAACTCCCTGCCCCTTCCCTAACCCCGGGTCTGCTCTCATGTTCCCAGGATCTTCATCCCCAGGAAACACCGGCAGCGCTTTGATGAGGTGGTGTCCCAGAGTCTCATCAGCAAGCTGTGCCGATCCAAGAGGGAACAGCCGGCCAACCGCCTGAGACGGAGCCGCAGTGAAGACCACCACGAGCGCTTGCTGGTCTCCACCCGGGCCAGCTCGGTGCCTCGGAGCCAGGAGGAGAATTGCCTGAGCTTGAGGAAATCCACCACCCTGATTGGCAGCAATGTGGGAACAGGGGCAGCTTGCAGGTAAGGACCTGCGAAGACCCCCTCCCGAAGATACAGGTTCTAGAACGAAACCTGTCTGTTATCAAAAGACCTAAAGATCTTGTGCACAACTTGTTTTTAGACCATTTTGGAAAGGAGAGGAGAAGAAAGTTCATTGATATATTTATGCATAGTCCAGTATTGGTGAACTTTTTCAGCACCAAGTGCTGAAACGGGGGTGTGCGTGCATATGCGTGTGCTGGAAACCGGAAGAGCAGCAGCAAGGGCTCACACATGCGCACTGGCCACCTGGTCTTGTTTCCAGGGCTCGCACATATGCACCGGCCACCTGGTCTTCTGGTTTCTGGCATGCATGTATTCGTGAAGACCAGCTGGCCGGGGCGCAGCCGTGCGCTGGAAACTGGAAGATCATCTTCCTGGTGCATGCATGCTAGCTGTGCATCAGAAACCAGAAGAGCAACGGGCGATGGCTTGCATGCCCGGAGAGATTGCTCTGTGTGCCACTTCCGGCAGGCGTGCCATAGGTTCACCATCATGGGCATAGTTTGCGGAGACCTTATATATGCTTGGGATCTTGTGAGAAGGGGCAGACTAGGAAACCTTAACCTGAAGACTTGAACGAGAAGTGGAAACATGAAGGACAAAATCCTACTGCATAGGAAAAAGATTGCTAGGGGTTGTTTTTTTTAATTGACTGGTAGAGAAGTGATCAGTGTAACATGCCAGTCAAAGACAGAATTGCAAAGATTGTCAGTTTGGAAGGATTTTTATACGTAAAGTAGTGTTTCAAGGTTGACTCAGCCTTCCATCCTTCCGAAGTGGGTAAAATGAGGACCCAGGTTGTTGGGGGCAAGAGGCTGACTCTGTAAATTGTTTAGAGAGGGCTGTAAAGCCCTGTGAAGCGGTATAGAAGTCTAAGGGCTATTGCTATTGCTCTCCCTTTTTCTTTTCCCCTTCCTTCCTTCCTTCCTTCCTTCCTTCCTTCCTTCCTTCCTTCCTTCCTTCCTTCCTTCCTTCCTTCCATGGTTCGCAGTAATTAAAATGCAGTATTGCAGGCTAACTTCCATCTTTCCAAGGTGGGTAAAATGAGGACCCAGATTGTTGAGGGCAATAGTCTGACTCTGTAAACAGCTTAGAGAGGGCTGTAAAGCACTATGAAGCAGCATATAAGTCTACGTGCTATTGCTGTTCTCAGTCTTGGCTGGGGAATTCTGGGAGTTGAAGTCCACCCATCTTAAAGTGGCCAAGGTTGAGAAACACTCATGTCAAGAGAGGCAGGGAAGGGGTTCGGAGATCTCTGCAGGCAGCTGAACGGGGAGAGAAAGTCCTGCTCTGCTCCTTTTTGGATTCCCTGTGTGATGTAAGGACTACAATGTGCTCTCCTTCCGCAGAACCGTCCGTGTCTACAAGGGCAGCAGAAGTTTCGGGTTCACGTTACGTGGCCATGCCCCTGTGTGGATCGAGTCCATCTTGCCTGGTAAGAGGAACCCTTATTTGTTGCCAAAGACTTCCATTTCTCAGGCAAACCTGGCAAAGTTGCCCAAACTTTGCTTGGAGCCCAGATATTTTAGAAATGCCTTTGGGTTCTTCACCAATTGCGAATTCTTTGCCTACTTCTTCACCTACTTGACCAAGTGTCTTCTTCAAAAGCACGCAGCTATGTTTTAGGGGTGCGCTTGTCCTTCGAATGAAATCCAGGGGTCACTCCAGCAAATGAAAAAACAGATTAATTTACATGGTGATGGCCACTATTTTGACTTTTCTGGCCCCTCTTCTGGGTACTCCTAATCTACCAGCCTCTGCAAAGGAAATGCAGCCAGGGCAAGGGAATGGATGCAACTAGAACAAAAATAAAATATGGTTTAATTCAATTTCAATGTTATCCAAGTGAAATCTTGTTCATTTTAATTAAGTAATTCGATCATGATCTCCTACGAATTTCATCCTTTTCCTGCTCTATATACAAATAAAACTGCACTACCTACTGTGACCATTTTTGTAGCTACAGGTGGCTTCACATTGTGTATATTTGCACTAGATGGGAACACAGAGTAAAAATTCCTCTCTGCCGAGATAGTTTCATCCTTCTGGACTCAGGCCACCACATGCCTGAGAATGAGGTCAAGGACCATGAAATTTATGAGCAAAATTGGTGGACTCATCCAGATCTCCCAACATCCTAGGTCCGTGATGGCGAACCTATGGCACGGGTGCCACAGGTGGCACGCGGAGCCATATTGGTGGGCACGCGAATGTTGCCCTAGCTCAGCTCCAGCGCACATGTGCGCACTGGCCAACTGATTTTCAGGCCTTCCAGTCCCACCGGAAGTTGGGAAACTGGCTGTTTCCGGCCTCCGGGGGGATGAGGAAGGCTGTTTTTGCCCTCCCCAGGCTCCTAGAAAGCCTTTGGAGTCTGGGGAAGGGAAAAAACAGGCGTACCGGGACCCACCGGGCCATTGCATGCCAAAAGCAGGGGGAAGTGTGTGGAGGGGTCACATGCACATACATGGGAGGGTGGGGCGCATTGAATTATGGATGTGGGCACACGCACCTGTGACCCCCCCCAGGCGACCCCCGCTTTTGGCACGCGACGGCAAAAAGGTTAGCCATCACTGTCCTAGGTGTAAGAGTGTATCGCCACTTTGGGGCTGTTTCCCAACCTGAGCAGGGCATGAATATTGGAAAAGTCTCCTTCTCTGTGACTGTAAATGTTCTGTTCTCACTATCCTTTAATAAACCAGATTTTGTACGTAGATCTTGATGTCTTATTAAAAACAGGATGAGGCGACACATTGATGCTATTGTAGAAAGTTAAGAATGAAATATTTTGAGAAATATTTTTAAAAAGGCAGAATGTTATATTTCCCTGGATGAGAAATGGAGAAACATTCTCTTGGAAAGCAGCCCCCACCTTCTGTAATAACCCACAGCAGATGTCAGCACTTAAGAGATAAAGAGATAGCTAGCTCTATTCATAAGCAAATTCCTTGCGGCAAGGTCTGAACAAAGGTAGGGTTAGCCCTCAGCCACAACAGGAATTGTCCAACAAGCCCCTTCATTTCATCAGCCCAAACTTCAACCAAGCTTAGTTCAGATAAATTCCTAGGATTTGTACATGGCCTCATGAGAATGTGATAAGAGTCAATAGAATACATGTTCTTGCACAGGAACAGGAAGCTTAAGTACAAAGCCCAAGAGTATGTATAAAAGCCACCCTCTCGCAACTCCATGTGGTCAGCTGCCAAGAATCTGCTTGGTGGTTCTGTTCATCATTAAACCATCTTTCCAATCAGCCTCCATGTTTCCAGTGTCTTTCTCCTAGCTTGGAATTGGACCTGGGTATTTCTTCCAACGCTATGTATGGGATACAGATTTTGTCTTCAGAAGAACATGTGTCACAAATGAAGCTGGATTCTTCTAGATGTTTCTGTTACCTCAGAATGTTACAAAATGGAGTCTGGCTTCACAGGATGCACTTTTTTCTTTTCTTTTTCTTTTTCTTTTTTGCAGAATATGGAATAATAGGAAGTAGAGATATCCTGTAGGGTCCAACACCATCAAGTCAATTTCCAAACAATGAAAGATTTGTGTTTGGTCACCAGATGGAGCTCAGTACAAAGTCTGGTTTGATAGCTAGTGAGGGTGCCCCTTCCAGGATCTTGTGATTCTATGCAAGAAAAAAAAATGGTGCTGGAATTGCCTAAAATCTTGGGAGTGGAGGGATCAGCCAAAAGGAGAGATGTAGGAGCCTGTAGTACAGTGGTTTAAAGCACCCTGTTATTAACATCTATTAACATCTGCTGCTTGCAATTACTGCAAGTTCGAATCCCACCAGGCTCAAGGTTGACTCAGCCTTCCATCCTTTCTAAGGTGGGTAAAATGAGGACCCAGATTGTGGGGGCAATAAGCTGACTTTGTATAAATATACAAAAGTATGAAGGCTATTGCTTAACGCACTGTAAGCCGCCCTGAGTCTCCGGAGAAGGGCGGCATATAAATCAAATAAAAATTTAAAAAAATTAAAAAATTAAAATGTGCCTTCATGACCCTGGCAGATTCTGCAAATAGAGCAGCATTGGAGTCAGTGGTGGGATTTAAATAATTTAACAACTGGTTCTCTGCCCTAATGACTGGCTGGGTGGGAGTAGCCATGGTGGGTGTGGCCAGGGAGTGTGACAGGCAGCACGTGGTCTCCTGCACCCCCATGGGAGCAAAAAGAAGCCATGGGGGGGACGTGCTGCCCTCTTGCGCCCCATTTTGGGCCTAGTAGGTGTTGTGGTCCACCAGCAGCCTGCGGAGCTGGCAGTGGAGTCGGACAGCGATGAGGCTGAGGAAGAACATGGGCCAGTCCTGGAGGCTGGGGAAGACCTAGATGAGGGCTCTACGTCGGGGGCAGAGATGGGGCCAGGGCCATCGGGGAGTGAGGTACGGACTCCGGAGCCTCCAGAGGCGGACCGTAGAGAGGCAGAGGAACAGGAGGAGCCTCTTCCTAGTGCATGTATGAGAAGAGCTGCCAGAAGGCAGGAGCAGCTAAAAACAGAGAGGACGACTCGGGAGTAGGGCCAAGAGATGATTGGCCCCTCCCATAAGGCTTAAAAGATCAGCAACGGCTCTTGGCCTCTTTGCCAGAAAACAACCATTGAGAGAATTGCTTCGTGTTTGGCTGTAGTTATTTCTTCTGTTCCTGAACTGTTGCCAAGAAAAGCCTTTGGCAGTTTGCCTAATTATCCCAAGGCCAGAGATAAACTGAAGACTGGTGTTTTGAGGATTTTGCTTTCATTTAATTTGGACTACGCTGAGAATGAGTTAATTCTCAGCTGTTTTAATAAAATCTATTTGTTTTTTGGAACTGTTTTGCATTTAATATCAACTACGTGGGCCTGGGTCATAACAGTAGGCCTCCCTGAAGCTTCCTGGGAGCGAACACGGGCCATGGGGACTCCTGGAAGGGGCAGGGAGGAGAGGGGAGGGGACAGCCAGCAATTTAACTACCGGTTTGCTTGAACTGGCCCGAACCGGCTGAATCCCACCACTGGATGGAGTCCTCCAAGAATGATGGGTTTGTTTGATTGTTTGTTTTGTCTTTGCAGGGAGTCCAGCTGAGAAAGCATCCCTGAAAGCTGGCGACAGAATCTTGTTCCTGAATGGCCTGGATATGAGGTGAATTAGCAGCTTCTTTGCTTCCCCCCACAATTATCTCTGGGGTTTGATGTCCTTCTGTCCCTGACGTGGCTTGGACACATCTTTTCAACTCTCGCCAACGGCTCCCCTGTCTACGCAGAGCCCACTGATGTTCTTACAGGCCCTCTTGGTGTTTCTTCTGTCCCCAATTGATCCTGTGTTCTGTTCCGCAGGAACTGTTCCCATGAGAAGGTGGTGTCCATGCTACAAGGCAGTGGGGCAATGCCCACCCTTGTGGTTGAAGAAGGCATTGTTAGCTTTTCCAGTGGTAAGCAAAAGCTTGGTCATAATCTTGGAAGGCTAGTCTGCTGTCTTCATCTTTATAAGAGCCGTGGTGGCGCAGTGGTTAGAATGCAGTACTGCAGGCTACTTCTGCTCACTGCTGACTGCCGGCTGCCTGCAATTTGGCAGTTCGAATCTCACCAGGCTCAAGGTTGACTCAGCCTTCCATCCTTCTGAGGTGGGTAAAATGAGGACCTAGATGGTGGTGGGCAATGTGCTGACTCTGTAAACCACTTAGAGAGCAGTGTAAAGTGGTATATAAGGCTAAGTGCTATTGCTATTGCTATTGCTATTTCTCCTGGCCCTGTTTCCACAAATGGTTCTTTTCCCCTTCCTTAAGCTTTAAAGCTAATAGCTCTGGAATCTAGTTCCTGGGAGAGTCTAAAACCCGTGTTCAGGGTATTCGGGACTTTTGAAAACTCCAGGAACTTTCAGGGAACCAGAATAGTTCGACCATCTTCAGTCGGTGGATGAGGCCACACAGCAAGAGATTCCTGCTGAATTTCTGTTCCCGCTTCAAAGTTACAAAATGGGGATGTCTTTACAGGTTCTGTTTTCAAACATGCCAATTACTGTTATTGGCATATAAATGGAACTGCCTACATGTCCCTAGCCCCAATTTTCTTTACATGGGCTCAGGAAAGATGGTTTGATCTCATGGGAAAAATAAAAGGGCCTTTTTTTACTAATCAGGGGTGTCAAACTGGTGGCCCACAGGCCCGATGCATCATGCGCAGGCCATGCCCATCCCAATTCCGCAAAGGGGAAAAATGTTACAAAATGTCACGTGACAGCAATGAGACATGGCGAGTTTGACACCTGTGTACTAGATGAACAAGGAAGGGAGATCATAACAGTGTTAGAACAATCACAAAATTAGACCAAAAATGAAGTTTAAGAAAAGCTGAGAAACATTCTAAAGATGCAGCATAATGGAATATTATAGCATACTCTGAGGCAGTGGGAAATGTAAAATTTGTAACTACCAGTTCTGTGGGTGTGGCTTAGTGGGGGGGTAATGTGAGTGTGGGGGGCGTGGCCAACTTTTTTTTTTTAACTTTTAAAAGCATTTTTTCTACAACCTCTTTGGCCAAAGAGGTTGTAAAAAAATGCTTCTAAAAGCCTCTAACGATCAGGCAACTCAGCTGGGATCGTCAGAGGCTTTTAAAAGCATTTTTTTCTACAGCATCTTCAGCCAAAGAGGTTGCAGAAAAAAATGCTTTTAAAAGCCTCTGATAATCCCAGCTGAACCGCACGATCATCAGAAGCTTTTTTTTAACTTTTAAAAGCATTTTTTCGGCGGAAGAGGTTGTAGAAAAAATGCTTTTAAAAATAATTTTAAAAACCCTCTGATGATTGTGCAGCTCAGCTGGGCATGGTGGGGGGGGGGCGCAGGGATTTTTGCTACCGGTTCTCCGAACAACCCGCTGCCATCGCTACTGGATCAGGTGATCCGGTCCGAACCAGGAGCATTTCACCCCTGCTCTGAGGGATACATTGGAGCATCAACTAATGTAAATCATGAGACCATGGGGAATGCTGCAACTGTCAAAACTCTGAAAAACGGTTATAAGTCACTTTTTTCAGTGCCCTTGTAACTTTGAACAGTCACTAAGCGGACTGTCGTAAATCGAGCACTACCTGGAGTAGTAAGGTTCCCTTTGCAATTTCTTAAGAAAAATTCCATATATTTCACACAGAATCAAAGACACACGTTTATTCTGATTTAAAAATCAGATCCTACCAGTAGGCTCCAGAGATTTAAGTGCCAACTTGGCTTGTCTTCTGTTTTAAGAGAGATTTGCTTCCTGTGCCTAGATGGCGAGTCCTCCGAAGCACCCAGCTCCTCTTCAGCCCTCACCTCTTTGCAGTGGATTGCTGAGATCCTGCCCTCCAGCATCAAGATCCAGGGAAGGACCTTCCACCAGCAGCTGGAACACCTGCTCACACCAGCAGAACGCTACACAGTCTGCAAAGCACTGGAGAGCTTCTTCCAGCACAGGTAAAGTGATGGGGACTCCATCCGTCTGACCCAGTGAAAGATTCACCAGGTTCTGCTCCCTTGTGCTCCTTCTTGCTTGGGCTCTACATTTGGGCTGAACCCCCACAGCTTTGGAGAGGAATTGTGGGGCTTGAGGAGCTCAGGGCAGAAGCCCAGAGCTGGTGATGGGTCTCCAGTCACAGAAGAATGTCTGAATTGGCTTCAGCAAAGCTCTTCTTTGTCATGCAGATAAAGTGAAAAGCTTGCCTAACTTTTTAGTTTCAAAGATTGAGGCAACAGCCAGGGTGAAGCATCATGTGGGAATGGCCTTGGGAGACAGGAAGAAGTCCTGCGGTTGAGAACTACCATGCAAAACAGTGGAAGAGTTCTGAGAGCTGCCTTTACACATCTTGCCAGGCTTTTGAGGCAGCCCTATTTTTATTGGAATAGAATAAGAATAGAATAGAATAGAATAGAATAGAATAGAATAGAATAGAATAGAATAGAATAGAATAGAAT
>WNWU01000025.1:15290758-15305271 GCA_012654045.1 Ptyas mucosa | reverse complement strand
AGAATAGAATAGAATAGAATAGAATAGAATAGAATAGAATAGAATAGGAATAGGAATAGGAATAGGAATAGGAATAGGAATAGGAATAGGAATAGGAATAGGAATAGGAGTTCTTTATTGGCCAAGTATGATTGGACACACAAGGAATTTGTCTTGGTGCATATGCTCTCAGTGTACATAAAAGAAAAGATACATTCATCAAGAATCATAAGGTACAACACTTAATGATAGCATAGGGTACAAATAAGCAATCAGGATCTTATTACCATTTCCCTTCAGTATTCTCCCCCCCAAATTCTTTAAATTGGCCCTGATTATTGTAACTGACAAGAAGGCAAATTCCTGTGGAACAGAGCACAATTCCTAACATGAAGCACAATTCAAGAGTGGGTCGAGTGGCTGGAGAAGGGGTGTCTCCCCTCCATTCAGGCCGAACAGTGGATGTCTGGGGACTTCCATTTGTATTCATGTCCTCAGGCCCCTTCCGGCTCTTCTCTAATGGTCATGTGATCTTCTCATGAGATTTGGATTTTCTTTCCAGCCCTCTCTGCCCTAAATAAGTCTTTGCTCCCTTCCTTGTCCTCTCAGGAACATTGACACCTTGATTGTGGATGTCTACCCTGTCCTGGACACCCCCTCCAAGCAGGTGATCTGGCAGTTCATCTACCAGTTGCTAACCTATGAGGAGCAGGCCCATTGCCAGCAGAAGATCGCCAGGTTCCTTGGCTACAAGTCCTTGGCAAGTGGGTCATCCGATGCTGGTGAGTTGCACCCACGGGTGCCACTTCTGGACTGCCCAGCAGCTCATAGTATCCTCATAGTGCGTGAAATATGGATTGCAATATGTGTTTGTGTGTGCTGATTTGTCCTGTCCACCATTAAACCATCTTTCCAAACAGCTTCCATGTTTCCAGTGTCTTTCTCCCCACTTGGAACTGAACCCAGATGGTTTAATGGTGGACAGGACCACATGGTCTTTTTGGGTCCTGGGCAAAATGAGGACATGGAATATGTATGTGTGTGTGTGTGTGTGTGTGTGTGTGTGTGTGTGTGTGTATTTATACCCTCTCTTGGGCTTTGAACTTGCTTCCTGTTCCTGTGAACGAAATGTATTCTGATTGGTTGTCAGACTCCCATGGGGCCATGCAGGGTCAACTCTGTAGGTTGTCTTGAGCCCCAGGCCTGGTTGAATCCCGCTGGGTGATGTAATTTTCCCAGATGCCATGTGGTGAGATTGGTAGAGGGCTAATCCTATTATGTCCTGAGGGTGAAGATCTGTTGTGTTGTAGATAAGCTGGCCCAGCCTTTTGTCCTGTAGATAGAATAGCACCACTCTTTCTGGGGCTATTAACAAAGGTGGGGACTGCTTTCTAAGAGCATGTTTCTCCTTTTCTCATCTGGGGAGGTATAATATTCTGCCTTTTTAATATTTCCTAGAATATTATATTCTTCTAGGAGAGGGGTGGGTGCTAACCTCCTACAGTGAAAAAAGATGTATGTGTCTGTCCATATTCTATGAACTAACAACAAAATATTACACACAGTTAAAAAAGGTAGGTGTGCACAGATGGTTTTTGGAAAGGAAGGTAAGGGAAACTCTCCAAGAAACGGCTCAGGAACCGTTAGCAGTTTGCTAAAAAAAAGCTGCTACAAAGGTTCTGGACGGTAGAAGTGGGGCAGGAAGAGAGGCAGGAAGAATGACCTGGAGGTATTTCCAGAAAACCAGGTGCCTTAATTTCTAAAAGTAAGAGACAGAAATACTTCCTAATAGAAATAGGAATATTCTTTATTGGGCAAGTGTGATTGGACACACAAGGAATTTGTCTCCGGTGCAGAAGCTCTCTGTGTACATAAAAACAAGAAAGTGATCGGTCATAGAACATAAATCATAAGATAGAATAGAATAGAATGAGCTGGAGGTCTTCTAGTCCAGCCCCCTGCTACATAACAGATTAACAGAGTTGGAAGGGACCTTATAGGTCATCTAGTCCAACCCCCGCTCAAGCAGGAGACCCTACACCATTTCTGACAAATGGCAGTCCAATCTTTTCTTGAAAGTCTCAAGTGATGAAGCTCCCACAACTTCCGAAGGCAACTTCTGTTCCATGGGTTGATTATGCTCAAGCAGGAGAACCTATACCATTTCAGATAAGTGAAAACCATCTCATAATAACATTTTACACCCTGAGGCTAACACCAAAGCTCCATACTTCCAGATCATAGCAGATGGGAATTGTAGTTCTAACTTATGTGGAGAGTAGGAGGTTGAGGAAGTAGCAGTAGAAGACAATCTCTCCAACTCAGGGTTGAATTATGGAGTCCTTGGTGCTCTCCGAGTTGTTTGCTTGTAGACGTTTTGTTACCTGGTTAGATAACATCTTCAGTGAGAGCCTCACTCTCTTCTAGCACTGAAGATGTTACTTAGCAGGGTAACGAAATGTCTGCAAGCCAGCAACTAAGCTGGGAGAGCACCAAGGCTCCCCAGCTGAGGAAGTCTGGACTGGTGGGCCTTTTATAGTTGATCTCATGAGGAGAGGAGGCATAATATTAGCCCACCTACCCCCTGCCTCCTGCTGCAGCTGAAGAGAGCATGTCCCAGATTGGGTGCTCAGAGGCTCAGGAAGAGCTGCCCCACTAATGGTACAGAAAAGATCCTGGCCAGGACTTGAAAGACATTGTTGGGCTAGAAATAGAAATAGAAATAGAATAATGGAACAGTACAGAACAGAATAGAATTTAGACAGCCACTTATTTGAAATAGTATAGGTCCGTGATGGCGAACCTATGGCACGGGTGCCACAGATGGCACGCGGAGCCATATCGGTGGGCACGCGAGCTCAGCTCCGGCATGTATGTGTGCACCAGCCAGCTGATTTTCGGGCCTTCTGAGCCCACAAGAAGTCAGGAAACACACTGTTTCCGGCCTCCAGATAGCTTCTGGGGGGGGGGAGGCCATTTTTGTCCTCCCCAGGCTCCTAGAAAGGCTCTGGAGCCTGGGGAGAGCAAAAAACGGGCCTACTGTGCCATCATGTGCCAAAAGCGGGGGGAGCACAGGGGGGCAGGGCGCATAGAATTATGAATGTGGGCACGCGTGCGTGTGACCCCACCACACTCCCCCCACTTTTGGCACACAATGACAAAAAGGTTAGCCATCACTGGTATAGGTTCTCCTGCTTCAGCTTCAGTCCAGTCAGGGGGCTGGACTAGAAGACCTCTAAGGTTCCTTCCAGCTTATTCTAACCCTAACCCTAACCCTTACCCTAACCCTTACCCTTACCCTTACCCATATTATATTGTATTGTATTGTATTGTATTGTATTGTATTGTACTCTACTCTACTCTACTCTACTCTACTCTACTCTGCTCTACTCTATCCTTATTGGCCAAGTGTGATTGGATACCCACAAGGAATTTGTCTCCAGTGCAGAAGCTCTCAGTGTACATACAAGCAACATGATAAATCATGATCATAATCATAATACAGTCATAAATCATAGGATACAACACTGAGTGACAGTCATAGGAGTCTAAATAAAAGCAATCAACATAAATCATAAGACACAAACAAAGCGATAGCGATAAGATGCTAAAGGAATAGGTAATAGGAAAGATGAGAAGGATAACAGTAACAATACAGCCCTAATACATGTATGTAGTATGTAGGCTATATGTATGTATGTAGGCCAGAGGTGGGTTTCAGCAGGTTCTGACCAGTTCTGGAGAACTGGTAGCAGAAATTTTGAGTAGTTCAGAGAACCGGTAAATACCACCTCTGGCTGACCCCGCCCCCATCTATTCTCTGCCTCCCAAATCCCAGCTGATTGGGAGGGAATGGGGATTTTGCAGTATCCTTCCTGTGGAGTGGGGTGGGAATGGAGATTTTACAGTATCCTTCCCTTGCCATGCCCACCAAGCCATGCCCACCAAGCCATGTCACGCCCACCAACCCACACCCACAGAACTGGTAGTAAAAAAAATTTGAAACCCATCACTGATGTAGGTTGAGTGGGTGTTTTAGGCTTAGAAGAAGCAATGAGGAGCTCCAGAGAAAAGGTTTTATGGAGCAGCCTGGGAATAAAAGGGGAGAAAGAGGAGCAGAAGGAAAACTCTTGGAGAGGGGAGCAAAGTCACCTCCTCAGGAAATGTTCTTCTGCTCAAGGGGTTTAATGCCATTGTTGACCTTTGATGTTGCCCGGTGCTGAGCTGCTCTTTCCTCCCAGTAGGAAAAAAATCATAACAAATTCTTTGCTGGGGGACCCAGCCTGGCTCATGGGCCTTTTATTTGCCCAATGAGACCCAGATACGGCTGGGCAAGTACCAAAAGCTGTTGCCAAAAGCCGGCCGCCCGTTTCCCAGGTGCAGGTTATAAGTCCCAAGAAGTCCTCAGAAACTGGGCAGACCCTGGGAAAGAGCCGGAGGAGGGAACCAGGCGCCTTTGCCCACTCAGGAGTTTCAGATCCTCCTCACAGGCCGAGGGCCCCATCCCGGGAGTCGGTGGAAGATGCGCCAGGGCCCCGTCGGCTGCTTCTGCTCTCCTGGGTCTCTGCAGGATCCGTGCAGGCCCCGAAGAGAGCGGCTGCCAAGGCAACCGGGCGGCCTGGCAGGAGGCTATTAGCACATCACCCGGTCTCTGCCGTGAACGACTCGCACCTACTTCTTCGCGCAGGGTATTTCCTTGAGTTGCCGTGGCAACCTCGGGGCCAGCTGCATGTTTTCAGGGATTGTGGGCATTCATCTCATCAGAGTAAAATTAGAATGAAAGGTTTTAATCTTCAGCTTGGGAGTTGTTATTTACAGGCGAACGCCTGTGTTGCTTCCAAGGAGATTATTATTAAGCCAGAGAGCAGCCCAGATGCCCGGGAGGAGGGGAGGGTATGTGGGGAGCGGGTGGGAAGAGTTACGTGTGCATGTATGCATTTACGTATGTATAGTATGTATGTAAGAGGCAGGAGTCTCTGGTGGCTCAGTAGACTAAGGCAGTAATTAACATCCACTTACATCTGCTGCCTGCAATTATTGCAAGTTCAAATCCCACAAGGCTCAAGATTGACTCAGCCTTCCATCCTTTCTAAGGTAGGTAAAATGAGGACCCAGATTATGGGGGAAATAAGCTGACTTTGTATAATATACAAAAGTATGAAGGCTATTGCTTAACACATTGTAAGCCGCCCTGAGTCTCCGGAGAAGGGCGGCATATAAATCAAAAATTTTTTTTTAAAAAAAATGTATCTATGGAGGAAGGAGAGGAGCAGCCAACTTGCTATGGTCAACTCACCATAGGCTAGCCAACTTGCCGCGAGACAAGAGTTACACTAATATTGAAGAAATAGTGGCATAAAACCAGGGGTGAAATGCTCCCAGTTTGGACCGGATCACCCGATCTGGTAGCGATCTTGGCCAGTAGTGACGGCGGAGCATAGCTCCACCCACCCAGCCGGGTATCATTACTTCCTGGTTGTAACCAAGAAGTAATGTGTTTTTTACCTTCTGCACATGCGCAGAAAGTTTTGCGTATGTGCAGAAGTTCTTGCACATGCGCAGAAGGTCTGCACGTACCTGTGGTGGCGCGTCCGCTTCCGAACTGGTAAGGAAGGTAAGTAGATTTCATCCCTACATAAAACCATTAAAGAAAGGATTTCAAAGGAGGGGTAAAATGAATGAGAAAAATTAAAAATATCTTTAAAATTATTTTAAAGAATTAAATTGAATTGTTGAACTGTCCCACAGCGAGTTGCCCCGTGGCAAGTTGGCCGTGGCAAGTTGTCCCATTCCAAGGAGAGAATGCTTCTGTAGGGTGAGGCTCCCTATACTCTGCTGTTACACCTTTGGAGTAGCTCCAGACAGTATAAGTGTTGAGCCTGGTGAGGCCGGAACCCGCATTTCTCAGGCTGCAGATGGCTGATAGGCAGAGGTGGGCGGCACTTGAATTAACAACCGGTTCGCCCAGCACCGAAAATGTGAGCGCGCATGCACGCACAGGCACTTTGCTCATGCATGCGTCTTCCGTGCATGCACGTGGTTTTCTGTGTATGCACCTTGCTCGCATGCGCGCTTGCACGCATGCACATTCCTTAAAAACGTGACTAAATAGGACGGCATAATGCCAGGGCGGGTCACAACTACCGGTTCGCTTGAACCAGTCTGAACCGGCAGCAGCCCACCACTGCCAATATAAACATCGCAGCAACCTCTGCTCACCAACTCTCCGAGTACTATTAATTTGGTAGGATGGAAGCCTAGTGTGTGAATTCTGAAGGAAGTATGGAAGTTCCTAATGATATAATAAATTATTCTGTGTAAGGCTTTATAGTTGTCTGCAGCATGGCAGCATGGAAGCTTCTGGTGCTAATATGGATTCCAAAGTTGACATTAATTAATAGTAGTCCTCGACTTACGACCATCACGGAGCCCAACATTTCAATTGCTAAATGAAATAGCTGTTTCATGGCCATTTGTGCTTGACCAGGGAATCCCTGCAGTTTTTGTTAAGTGAATCTGGCTTCCCCATTGCTCGTCAGAAGATCGCAAAAATTGATCGCCTAAACCTGGGACCCTGGAACCATCATAAATATCAAACAATTGCAAGCAACTGAATTTTAATCACGTGACCATGGGGATGCTGCACCGGTCATAAGTGGAAAGTGCCATTGTAACTTCAAACGGTGACTAAATGAACGGTTGTAAGTCGAGGACTACATGTATTCTAGTCTAAGTGAGATGTGCCTGTCTCTCTTCTGCAAGTCGGATCAACTGGTTGAATTATTGCTGAAGTGTCGAAGTGACCAGCAAACTCCCAAATTGGGTTTCCTTGTGACCAGGCAATGGTTGACTATGATGGTTGTCTTAGTGGCCAACCAGCTAAATATGAGCCAGCCATGTGCGGCGGCAGCCAAAAAAGCCAATGCAATCCTAAACTGCATTTACAGAGGGATACAATCAAGATCAAGGGAAGTACTAATACCACTCTATAAAGCCTTAGTAAGACCACACCTAGAATACTGCATCCAGTTTTGGTCACCACACTATAAAAAAGATGTTGAAACTCTAGAAAGAGTGCAGAGAAGAGCAACCAGGATGATTAGGGGACTGGAGGCTAAAACATACGATGAACGGTTGCAGGAACTGGGCATGGCTAGTCCAGTGAAGAGAAGGACCAGGGGAGACAGGATAGCAGTCTTCCAATATTTGTGGGGCTGCCACAGAGAGGAGGGGGTCAAGTTATTTTCCAAACCTGAAGGCCAGACAAGGAATCATGGATGAAAACTGACCAAGGAAAGATTCAACCTAGAAATAAGGAGAAATTTTCTGACAGTGAGAGAAATCAACCGATGGAACAGAAGTTGCCTTTGGAAGTTGTGGGAGCTTCATCCCTGGTAGCTTTAAAGAAGAGATTGGACTGCCATTTGTCAGAGATGGTGTGTAGGATTTGCTTGGCAGGGGGGTGGGGGGGGTGGGCTAGATGACCTCCAAGGTCCCTTCCAAGTCTGTAAATATGTAAATCTGGTGGGTGACTAAAGCAAAGGTCCTGGCTTATTCTTCCCAGCTGTTGCCGAACCCGAAGTAGAAGAGCAGCCACGGAGTTCCCTACGGACTGGCCCAGGGAGTCGGAAGAGTCTGCGTAGCCATAGCCCCAAGGACATTGAAGCCCGGGGTAGGTTATGGGGCTGGGCCAGTGGTGGTCTTTGGCTTATTTCCCCTCCTTTCTCCAGCAACTCCCTCTCACCTCTGTTTGCTTCGCCCCCCACTTCCAGAGGTAGGGGAGGGGGACCATATGCCGTCTCTGTAGATAGAGGTTTGGGGGGAAACGTTCATCAAATGCAATGCCAGCACAACAATAGTGTTCAAATGCTTTGCAATGACCGAAGAGATGGCTGTGTCCCCCTCCTCTACAAATTTGGTGATTGCACAGATTGTATCTACAATATCTCGAGTGGCTTAACAGCTGCGTGCCACTCGTCTTTGTGGAGAACATCTGGAACTTTCACTGGGCCACCTGGACTTTCTCACGCACTGGTGCCCCCTTTTCCTCCTCTTCCTTAATCCGAGCAATCAACAGATTACTCAGGAGGGGCTGCGGATTTGCCTCAATGAGTAGGGGGTTGGGAAAGAAAAATCACAGAGATTTTGTTCTGACCTAGGCCTCCCAAGACGACTCCTCGTCCCGATAAATCCTCTTTTATTTAGGTTAAAGGGAATTCCCCTCCAGCAAAGTCCCGACAAGCAGTCTTTCATGAGATTTCACAACTACAGACCTTTATCAGGCTTGGAGAGTTGCCAGGCCAATATCTTCCAAATGCCAGGCTGGAGCAGCAGCAATTACTTGGCAAGAAGTCAGGAACAGATCTTCACCCTCATGAATTGAACTAATTGGCTTCTGCAAACTCCCTTCCCCTTCACTCCTCTTTATTCCCCATGGGAGGGGCCATTCACTGTCCACCTGTGGCTTCACTCCTGAGTCAGCCCTTGTTCCTTAGCTGTTCTCTTCTCCTGGCAGCTCTGCACATGCACACAACAGGAACAGGCTCCAGTTGTTCTTCAGCCCCACTGATATCCAACTCCGAAGGCAGCTAATAACTGTTGGACGGCCCTGGTCCCATCTCTGCCTCTGAAGCAGAGCACACATCAGAGCCCTCCCCAGACTCCAGAACTGGCCCATGTTCCTCCCCAACCTCCTCACTGTCTGAGTCTGCCGCCAGCTCTGCTCCAGAACAGATTTGTTCCCATTCCGGGTTCTGATTTGATGGTTCCTGTGTCCAGCCTTGGCTCTCTCCAGCTCTGCCTCATGCTCAGAAGAAACCGGCTTCAGACCGAGTCTCTGAGTCAAATGACCAAATGCAAAGAATCCTATCGTGGCCATACTGATCCCTTTGCTTCCTCCTCTGGATCACGGCTTTGTTCCCACCCAGAATGGGCCCTTGCTCTGCTCCACCCCCCTGACTGCTTACTACAGGTAGTTCTCGACTTACAACAGTTCATTTAGTGACCGTTCAAAGTTACGATGCTACTGAAAAAAGTGGCTTGTGACTGTTTTCCACACTTATCAACATTGGATCAGCATGATTGTGTGATCAAAATTCAGATATTTGGCAACCGATTCATATTTATGATCGTTGCAGTGTCCTGGGTCACGTGATCCCCTTTTGCAACCCTCTGACCAGCAAAGTCAATGGGGAAGCCAGATTCACTTAATAGCCGTGTTACTAACTTCACAATTGCAGTGATTCACTTAACAACCATTTTAGGAAAGGTCATAAAATAGAGGAAAACTCACTTAACAAATGTCTCACTTAGCAACTTAAATTTTGGGCTCAGTTATGGTCATAAGTCAAGGACTACCTGTATTACTTTTCTTCATTATTTACTAAATCTAGAGATGGCTTCCTAGACCCATGGAAGCCCTCAACAATATCAGCTACACACCCAAATATCCTTTGTCAAGAATTACCTCCCCGCCCCCAATAGCAAACATTGCCAATAAAAACCTCCAATAAATTCAGATAAAATACATCTGAAGCCCTCAATTTACAGCCACAATTTCTGTTTCCAAAATTTCTGTTGTTAAATGAGACATTTGTTAGGTGAGTTTCGCCCCATTTTACAACCTTCCTTGCTACGGCTGTTGAAGCGAATCACTACAGTTGATTCAGATTCACTGTTCAGTGAATCTGGTTTCCCCATTGATTTTGCTTGTGAGACGGTCGCAAAAGGGGAAATCACATGACCTTGGGACACAACAGCGGTCATAAATATGAACCAAGTTGCCAAGCATCTGAATTTTGATCCCCTGATCGTGGAGATGCTGCAAAGGTCATAACTGTGACCCATAACAAGGGCATTGAAAAGGGGGACTTATGTCCATTTTTCACAGTTATGACCTTTACAGAACGGTCATAAGTCCCCTTTTTCAATGCCCTTGTCACTTTGAATGGTCACTAAGTGAAGTGTTGTTAGTTGAGTATTACCTGTAGTCATGGCAAACCATCAATCTTGAAGGCCCTCCAGACTAGAGGTCTCCAACCTTGGCAACTTGAAGCCTGACGGACTTCAATTCCCAGACTTCCCCAGCCAGCTTTGCCAAGGTTGGAGACCCCTGCCGCAGATGGAGCTCCGGGGACCTGTTGCCCTCATCCCTGCAAGAATCCCCTGTTTTTTTCCACAGGTTCCATTGAAGCCGCAGAGATGCCCAGCCGTTTAGCTCCTGGAGAACGCCAAGCAGGTGATGGAACCTCTCTTCCAGAGACCCCCAACCCCCAAATGGTGAGAGCCACACTCTTGAGGGCCCAGCCTAAGAAGTGGGCTGTGGTAGGGTGTGGGGTGTGGGAGAAGAGTCAGCAGCGAAGTGAGTGCAACACATGGCTCCCTTCCTTCCTTCCGCTTGCAGATGTCGGCAGTCTATGCTGAGCTGGAAAGTCGCCTGACTGCTGGTTTTGGAGGGAAGTTGGGCCGCCTGCCTGTGTGCCGGACATCATCCCTGGCTTCAGAACCTGCAGGTAACTCCTCCGGTCTTGTGGGATATAGGAGACAACTTTTGGGGATTTATTTGGGATGGAATTGGACTTGGAATTTGTTAGGGAAAACCGGAGCTTTTCTCCCTGATTGGTTGAGGTTCAAGATCAGAAGTGAGGGAACGTGAAACCAAACTGACTTCATAATGCTGTAAAGTCCAAATAAACGCTATGTCAGGGTTCCAACGGATACCCTAATTAAATCATGAGCCTCGAGCCAAGCTTCAAAAGAAGTCCAATTATTTACTAGAAGCTTCATGTCAGCACGTATCCAAGTGAAGCCAACTCTGACCCCACGTAACTTATGCCCCAATCATGACCCTGTTTTTCCCACCCCCCAGGGTGTGTCATCAATCACATTTGCCAATGGAGCAATTTCACGGGTTGTAGAGATCACTCTCCTCCGGCCACTGTGGGTAACTCTGGGAGTCAGCCTTGAAAGTGATATATCTGGAATGTGCTTTCATTTTTTGGCTGCCGTGCTGCTTTATCGGTTTCCCATCCCCCTTTGCCTATGGCAACGCGAGAGCAGGCTAGGGATGCTTTGCGAGTTGACATACCATTTTATAGAATGACTCTCTTTAAAATTCAATTAAATGCAAACATGTTCATCATAAATGCGGTGTTGAGGCTCACGTGGCAGACAATAAGAACTATCCTCCCCCCCCAAAAAAAGATAACACTGAAAATCGTAAAGCAATGTCATCTCTTTCCGTTATCCCCTTCCCCACCTGAATATCAAATTGTATTTGAGAACAAAGTTGGTCATTTGGAAATCATTTCAAAGGGTTTTTCTCTCCCCCCCCCCCCCCCCGCCATTTCCTGAAAAATGCATCGGGCACCTCACACTATCTGTGGGATTTAATTCTCCAAACTGGCTAATGTCAATTCAATAGCAGCTAATATTCTGATATTTCTTCTTTTCCTCTCTTAAGTGAAAGATGAATATGCCTCATTTTCAGCCCTTGGTCTTTTGTTTCAAGCAAATGAAATTCACTTTTGTGTTCCGTGTGGAAGAATTTTAGATTCCTCAAGGTGCCTCAGTGGAGTCTGGTGGTGTGAGGAAGATTTGTGTCAGTTTATGGTGGTAAATTATGGGACGTGGTGGCTCAGTGTCTAAGATGCTGAGCTTGTCGATTGAAAGGTCAGCAGTTCACCTGTTTGAATCCCTAGTGCCGCGTAATGGGGTGAGCTCCCGTTCCTTGTCCCAGCTTCTGCCAACCTAGCAGTTTGAAAGCACGTAAAAAACGCAAGTAGAAAAATAGAGACCTTTGGTGGGAAGGGAACAGCGTTCCGTGCGCCTTTGGCGTTGAGTCATGCCGGCCACATGACCATGGAGACGTCTTTCGACAGCAGTGGCTCTTCGGCTTTGAAACGGAGCTGAGCACCACCCCCTAGAGTCGGGAATGACTAGCACATATATGCAAGGGGAACCTTTACATGGTGGGAAAAAAACCCAGAAGGAATCTGGTAGCACCTTTTTCCAATCAACACCCTGCAGCAACTTTTAATAAAATGTATTATTCAGAAAAGGTGCAACCAGAATCTTTCTGAATGACATCCGTGGTTGGTAGAGACCAAAATGCCCGGGGCAAAAGTTGGCATATGTGCTGCAGATGGCTGCATGTCTCTTTTTGTATTTTCTGCAGGTACCCGAAAATCAGGATTGACTATTTCCTGGCAGAATGATCCTGCCCTGCAGCCTTGCTTTTACCACTCGCCTGGTGGCCTCCCTTCCCCCTGCAGCACAGACTCGAACCCCTACGTCAGCCTGGACAGCAGCCCGGCCTTGTCGCCTAAGCTGAGTCCCCTGTCTCGCCGGAGGAAACTCTTCACCTTCTCACGGCCACCACGCAGCCGGGATACAGACCGCTTCCTGGATGCGCTGAGCGAGCAGCTGGGCCATCGCATCACCCTGGTGGACAACTTCCTGGTGCCTGAGAACGATTACGAGGAGGTGGGAGGCAGCCCGAGATTAGATTAATAGAGTTGGAAGGTATCTTGTAGGTCATCTAGTCTAACCCCCTTGCCTAAACAGGCGACCCTACGCCATGTTTGACAAATGGCATGCCAATCTCTTCTTGAAAGCCTCCAGTGATGAAGCTCCCACAACTTCCGAAGGCAAGAGGTTCTTCTCTAGCCAAAGGGGTCCTCATGGAAGGGTCTGCAGGGAGGGGGGCTCCTCCCCTGCTTGAATCCTTCCTTTCCCTGGGATGAAAAGTTGCTAAAGGCAGAAATTCCAAAGTGGTTCTCTCCCCTTGTTTTGTATATCTAAACAGGGTCAGGTAATCCTTGATTTAACAGTTCATTTAGTGATTGTTCAAAGTTACAACGGCACTGAGAAAAGGGACTTACGACCCTTATTCACTCTTACGACCATTGCAGTGTGATCCAAATTCAGACGCTTGGCCACTGAGTCATATTTATGACAGTTGCAACAGGGTCCCAAGATCACATGATCCCCTTTACTGACCTTCCGACAAGCAAAGTCAACGGGGAAGCCAGATTCGCTTCGCAACGGTATCAAGAGAGGTCGTAAAATGGGACAAAATTCACTTGATAATGATCTCGTTTAGCAACAAAACATTTGGGCTTAATTGTGGTTGTAGGTCGAGGGCCACCTGTAATGTGAGCCTTGCTACTACTAAAAAGTAATTGAAACTGGCTACCGCATAGCCTAGAATCCTAGAATTGGAAGGGACCTTGGAGGTCTTCTAGTCCAGGGGTCTGCAACCTTGGCAACTTTATGACTTGGGGACTTCAACTCCCAGAATTCCTCAGCCAGCACATGCTAGTCCCCTACAGGATGCTAGTCCCCTACAGGAACCCTTAATGCAGGGATGGGATTCAGCCAGTTCAGTACGGTTCGGGGGAACCGGATGTTAATTTTAATCTGGTTCGCCGAACCGGTAGTTGCAAGGACTGGCTGATCCCTCCCACCCTGCCCTTCCCAGGGTGGGTGAGATCAGCTAATCCTTGCAACTACTGTGGCCCGTTTTGGATGCCAGGTAAGCGCAGGGCCCGCACAGAGGCTCTGGGAGGGTGAAAAATGGGCCTACATGAAGTATCAGAAGTCTGGAAACAGGCCTGTGTCCAACCTCCGGAAGACCTCTAGAGCCTGGGGGAGGCTGGTTTCACCCTTCCGGAGGCTTGAGGATAGCCTCTGGAGCTTGGAGAGGGCGAAAACACCCCGCATGCCATGGTGCAGGAAGCCGACTAGGCCACGCCCCCATGGCCATGCCCACCCAGCAACTGGGCAGAGAACTGGTTGCTAAAATTTTTCAATCCCACCCCTGCCTTAATGCCATTCTGGATGAATAAGTCTTCCAGACTTTTCTTGAAAACAGCACAAATACAACCCGATGCCCCCACAGGCTGGAAAGAGAGGCTTGGTCCTGCTTATCTCTTTTATCATTCTTGTTTCTTGTACCTCAGCATTATTGCGTCAGGAATTGGCAGATGGTGCCTTTGTGTCTGGCTTTCTGATTTCATAGCACCTGTGAACCACCCACAAGTTCCACACCCATGCACTTCCCTTCGAGCACTCTTGCAAGAAACGAGAACGTTTGCTAAAGCCCCAAAAGACCTCTCCGTAAAGACCTGTGTGGCCTTGGCTCCCTCCTGAACGTAAATTCCTGTGTGTGGACAAGAGGGCAGCACCTCGCAAACCTAGACTGATCTAGTTAGTGCTGGGATGGGAGGCCGCTGGGTAATCCTAGAGCTGGAAGCAAATCTGGGAAGAAGAAAAATAGCAATAGCAATAGCACTTAGATACCACTTCACAGTGCTTTACAGCCCTCTCTTGGCTGTTTACAGAGTCAACATGTTGCCCCCCAACAATTTGGGTCCTCATTTTACCCACCTCGGAAGGATGGAAGGCTGAGTCAACCTTGAGCTGGTGAGGATTGAACTGCTAGCAGTGGGCAGAATCAGCCTTCTATACTGTGTTCTAACCACTGGCAAGGAAGGAAGGAAGGAAGGAAGGAAGGAAGGAAGGAAGGAAGGAAG
>WNWU01000025.1:15261104-15272366 GCA_012654045.1 Ptyas mucosa | reverse complement strand
ATTATTATTATTATTATTATTATTATTATTATTATTATTATTATTATTATATTTATATACCGCTCTACTCCCAGGGGACTCAGGGCGGTGTACAGACAAATGATAAAATACATATAATACAAATATTTTAAAGAATTGATTAAAATACAATTAAATAATTTGGTCTTAAACCTAAAATTAAAACTCTAAATTTATGAGATTAAGATTTAAGAATATAAGAACAATTTTAGAAGAGGTTAGTCCAGGCCAGCCTGCTGAAATAGAAACGTCTTGAGGGCATGGCGGAAAGCGCGGAGGTCCGGGATTGTCCGTATCTCCGGGGGGAGCTTGTTCCACATGGTGGGTGCCCCCACAGAGAAGGCTCTCCCCCTGGGGGCCGTCAGTCGACACTGTTTGACCGATGGCATCCTGAGAAGCCCCTCTCTATGGGAGCGTACTGGTCGGTGAGAGGGTACTGGTGGCAGAAGGCGGTCTCGAAGATACCCCGGTCCTAAGCCATGGAGCGTTCTAAAGGTGGTAACCAAAACCTTGAAGTGCACCCAGAAGAACACAGGAAGCCAGTGCAGCTCGCGCAGGAGGGGTGTCACATGGGAGCGCCACATCGCTCCCATAACTACCCGCGCGGCCGCATTCTGGACCAACTGGAGCCTCCGGGTGCTCTTCAAGGGGAGCCCCATGTAAAGAGCATTGCAGTAGTCCAGGCGGGAAGTGACGAGGGCATGAGTGACCGTGTTTAATGAGTCCTGATTTAGAAAGGGGCGCAACTGGAATATCAGGCGAACCTGATAAAAAGCCCTTCTGGCCACAGCCGTCAGGTGTTCTTCTAAAGATAGCTGTGAGTCCAGAAGGACGCCTAAGTTTCGAGCCCTCTCCGTGGGGCCAATGACTCGCCCCCAATAGTCAGCGTTGGCACCAACTGACTATATCGGGATGTCGGAAACCATAGCCACTCGGTCTTGGATGGGTTGAGCCTGAGTCTGTTCCTCCCCATCCAGATCCGTACAGCCTCCAGGCACTGGGACATCACTTCAAGGGCATCATTGGGGTGGTCTGGGGTGGAGATGTACAGCTGTGTGTCATCAGCGTACTGGTGGTACTTCACCCCGAAACCACGGATGATCTCACCCAGTGGCTTCACATAAATGTTGAACAGAAGGGGCGAGAGAACTGATCCCTGTGGTACCCCACATATAAGGGGCCTCGGGGTCGATCTCTGCCCCCCCTGCTAACACAGACTGCGACCGGTCAGAGAGAAAGGAGGAGAACCATCGCAACACGGTGCCCCTCACTCCCAACTCTTCCAGCCGGTGCAGCATGATACCATGGTCGATGGTATCAAAAGCCGCTGAGAGATCTAATAGGACCAGGGCAGAGGAACAACCCTTGTCCCGAGCCCTCCAGAGATCATCAACCAATGCAACCAATGCCGTTTCCGTGCTGTGTCCAGGCCTGAAGCCCGACTGGAACGGATCCAGATAAGCTGATTCATCCAGGTACTGAGGAAGCTGTTGTGCTACCACACTCTCAACAACCTTCACAACGAAGCGAAGGTTGGAGACTGGACGGTAATTAGCCAATACTGCCGGGTCCAGGGAAGGTTTCTTGAGGAGAGGTCTCACCACCGCCTCTTTCAAGGTGAATGAGTGATCCAGGCAGGCCCTGGGCTCTCTAGAGGTCCAAAGCACGCTTTCCAAATCATTTCCAAATTGCTGAATTACTGCCTGGTGATTTACATTATAGATAAACAATGTTCCTCTAGGGGTTTGCAAAATAGTTTGCGGAAACTGAATGCATATTCTTAGCAGCTTGAAGAAAATCTTGTTTTTTCAACTTGGGGAAAGGGGATCTGTCAATGAGTGAGGAAGGCTTTAATTTTCCAGGTTTCTGCCTCAAAAAGTTCTTCCTCCTTGGGGCAATTAGTGGCAAACTGCCTATAGGGAGATATGCACTCAAAAGGGTCATCTTGGACATGTGTCTGACCCTTTTTGAAAATTGGGTTCGGCTGCCTTGAAAAGCACATCGTTCGCTGCTTTCTGTAGTAGCCATCATGGCAGGAGGGGGACATCAGGGCTTGGATCCCTGCCAGCCTTCTCAGTCAGCCTGATGGAGAAATCCGTTCTCCCCAATATCAAAGCAATGTATCGTTGGGTCTAGGACTAGAGATAATTTTTTGTTATTTAAAAAGTTGTCTCTAATGCCAAAACTGCACAGTGGCAATCTCTTCTGCCTGCTAAACTGCTGTTTGGCCTCTGGATCCAGCCAGCTTTAAAACCCTAGAACCTAGAATGAAGGAGACAAGGAGAGAAGCAACCTAGAAGAGGGAGTCAAGCTATTCTCCAAAGCACCAGAATGCAGGACAAGATGCAATGGGTGGAAACTAATCAAGGAGAGAAGCAACCTAGAACCAAAGAGAAATTTCCTGACAGAAAAATTAACCAGTGGAACGGTTTCCTCCAGAAGTTGTGGTAGCTCCAACACTGGAGGTTTTTAAGAAGAGACTGGACAGCCACTTGTCTCAAATTGTATAGGGCAGTGATGGCTAACCGTTTTGCCATCGGGTGCCAAAAGCGGGGGGGTGGGTGGGTGCGGTGGGGTCACATGCAAGTGTGCCCATATCCATAATTCTATGCGCCCCGCTCCCCCGTGCTCCCCCCGCTTTTGGCATGTGATGGCACAGTGGGCTCAGTAGGCCTGCTTTTTGCTCTCCCCAGGTTCCAGAGCCTTTCTAGGAGCCTGGGGAGGGCAAAAATGACCTTCCCCACTCCCCTCCAGAGGCCCTCCGGAGACTGGAAACAGTGTGTTTCCTGACTTCTGGTGGGCCCAGAAGGCCCGAAAATCAGCTGGCTGGCACACGCATGCGTGCCAGAGCTGAGCTCGCGTGCCCACCAATATGGCTCTGCGTGCCACCTGTGGCACCCGTGCCATAGGTTCGCCATCATGGGTATAGCGTTTCCTGTTTCAGCAGGGGAGAGGACTGTATTCAGAGTTACTGTAGGTGAGATGGGCAGCCATATGTTAATCTAATGAATCTAAGGAGCTTAAACCAAATCAATGATATGGAGGCTGTTACAGAACCCTCTTTACGAGCCCCAACTGGGAGCAGAGAAAGCTGACCAGGATAATAACTGAGTTAGGTATGCCATGAAAATAACGTGGCTGGATTAGTCTTGTTGTGAAAAATCCAACAATTATGAACAAGCGTGTTCATTTTCTGGAGACCATTTTTGGCTGCAATGATAGACCGTGTTTTTGAGCCAGACAACAAGCACTTTATAGACTGGAATTACCCTGCCACTTGATCAGTGTTGTTTTTCTCTTTTGGCATTATTCTAGCTGAACACAACGAAAACTGTCGATGGGAAATCCACGTTTCTGCATATTCTTGCCAAATCGCTTAGCCAACATTTTCCAGAGCTCCTGGGCTTTGCCAGGGATTTGCCCACAGTGCCACATGCTGCCAAAGGTAATCCACAAAGGATGGGGCTTTTTTTTTCTGACATCACTTGATTTATAGGAAAACAGGGATGGAAAGAATCGGTAAATCTCCCAGGTCTTCCCATTTAAAGGTAACGGTAAAGGTTCCCCCGCACATGCATGCTAGTCATTCCTGACTCTAGGGGGCGGTGCTCATCTCTGTTTCAAAGCCAAAGAGCCAGCGCTGTCTGAAGACGTCTCCATGGTCATGTGGCTGGCATGACTCAATGCCAAAGGCTCACGGAATGCTGTTCCCTTTCCACCAAAGGTGGTCCCTATTTTTCTACTTGCATTTTTTACCTGCTTTCGAACTGCTAGGTTGGCAGAAGTTGGGACAAGTAACAAGAGCTCACTCTGTTACACGGCACTAGGGATTCAAACCGCTGAACTGTCGAACTTTCGATTGACAAGCTCAGTGTCTTAGCCACTGAGCCACCGTGTCCCTTCTCCCCATTTACATACTTACTAAAACTCTTGCTCCCATAATCCTTAACTGGGCAAAATGATGCATCGTAGGGCAATGACTTTTTGAACCAAGGTACCTCAAATAGATTAACTTGCAGAATGTGTCCAAAATCTGAGACCCATAACCCTTCTGGAATTGGAATTTGGCAAATTTTATGCAACATTTTATGACAAAAATTATCCCTAAAACAGTTTATAAAAAAATACAAAATGTTATAAAAAATTTTCCAGTGCTGATGTTTGACTGTGGTATGTACTTCAAGACGGATTTGCTTCAAGGAAAATCCCTCTCTGAATAACAATAACAATAGCAATAGTACTTCTATTTTATTTACTGCCCCATAGTGCTTTTCATCAGGCGTCTCCAACCTTGGCAACTTGAAGACTTGTGGACTTCCAGAATTCCCTAGCAAGTATAGCTTCTTTGAGATACACTGGTCTGATGTCAGGCCTGCCCCTGCTTAGGTCCTTAGGAAAGAAAGACCCTCGACTCCCTTTGGTTGAACTGATGAGTTCTTTTACTAAGGTTAAGTGGTTGCAGCAAAAGAAAGGCCAGATCTGAATATTTCTGTGGAAAGGTTACAATTTTCCCCTTTCCATGGCCCTCCCCCCTGGAACAGTTTGTCATTGTCCAAGAGGCCTCTAACCTTGGCAACTTTAACTCTTAGGGACTTTCTTCTCCAGCCAGCATATTCCCCCCCAAACAACCTGGATCCTCATGTTATCGACCATGGAAGCTTGGAAGGCTGAATCAGATGGGCTAAATCCAAAATCTGGGACTCATTATCCCTGTGGAATTGGAATTTGGCAAACTCCATACAATATTTTATGACATAAACATTATTGTAAACACTTTATGGCATAATATAGAATGTCATAAAACATTTCCTGTGCTGTTGTTTGACCGTGCTATACAGTTCCACACGGGTCAATTTCAAGGCAGTTCCATCTCTGTGTGTATCACTTTTCCAGTCAAGACAGGACATTAGAAGCCTCGTCATTGTTGAAGGCAATTTAGAAATATCTACAGAAGTATCTACAGAAGGATGACTCAGCAGGTCATGTGTGGTCTAGTTCATTTTCAGCCTTCTAACCCAGTTGGAGAAAAAGGATGCAAAACAGCTAAAGAGAAGTTGCCTGAAATTGAAGAAGCTTCACAGGCTTAAGCATAAAAGCTATTTTCACAGGATAGACAGGGGCTGCCCGTAGTGTCTTGTGAAAAAGAAAAAACTAACATCCATTCATAGTTTCACCAAAAAAAGTTTGGAATGTTACCCATTGCATAGACGGATCATGCAATAGGGGCAGTGTTTCTCAACCTCAGCCATTTTAAGACACACAGACTTCAACACATAGCTGGCAGGGGAATTGTGGGAGTTGAAGTTCATGTATCGTAAAGTGGCGAAGGTTGAGAAAACAGTGCCATAGGACAACAGTTACACCATCCAATTTGTATAAGCAAAATAGGGCCTTTCCATAGTGAGAAACTGAGACTCACCAGAGAGACTCATCCACCTGTCCATCTATGAATCCTTCACTCCAGTCTCACCTTCACCTTACCCTTGCCGCCATTCTTCCAGAATGATATTTCTCAACATGGCAACTCAAGAACCAAGTAAGCTGATGTAAATTCCCCAGGCTGCCTTTTCGGAATTCTGGGGGTTGAAGTCCACAGGTCTTAAAGTTGCCAAGGTTAAGAAACCCCCCTCCACTTGCAAAAGGTGTTCCAGTAGAAACACCCTTGCAGCATACTGTCCCCTCCAGTATATGACTCTGCCCATACCGGCATAGGGATGTGAGTCCCTACTTAGGGACGAGAGTCCCTACTTAGGGACGAGAGCCCCTACATAGGGACGAGAGTCCCTACATGGGGCGAGAGTCCCTACATAGGTACGTGAGTCCCTATATAGGTAAGTGAGTCCCTAAATAGGGACGAGAGTGTGAGAGAGTCGGTACAGAGGGACGAGAGTCCCTACTTTGGGACGAGAGTCCCAACATAGGGATGAGAGGGACGAGAGTCCCTACATAGGGATGTGAGTCCCACCATAGGGACGAGAGTCCATACTTAGGGATGAGAGTCCCTACTTAGGGATGTGGGTCCCACCATAGTGACGAGAGTCCCTAATTAGGGACGAGAGTCTCTACATAGGGACCAGAGGGACGAGAGTCCCTACTTAGGGACTAGAGTCCCTATATAGGGACTAGAGTCCCTATATAGGGACGTGAGGGATGAGAGTCCCTACTTAGGGACTAGAGTCTCTACATAGGGACAAGAGGGACGAGAGTCCCTATTTAGAGACGAGAGTCTGTAGATAGGGATGAGAGTCTCTACTTAGGGAGGAATGTCCCTACTCAGGGACAAATGTCCCTACTATGGGTTAAGAGTACCTACTAAGGGATGAGAGTCGCTACTTAGCGACGAGAGTTCCTACTTAGGGATGTGAGTCCCTACTAATGGATGAGAGTCCCTACATAGGGACGAGAGGGACGAGAGTCCCTACTTAAAGACGAGAGTCCCTACTTAGAGACGTGGGTCCTTACATATGGACGACAGTCCCTACTTAGGGACGAGTGTCCCTACATAGGTACGACAGGCCCTACTTAGAGACTAGTGTCCCTACATAAGTGCGAGAGGGACAAGAGTCCCTGTTTAGGGACGAGAGTCCGTACAAAGGGATGAGAGTCCATACATAGGGACGAGAGGGACGAGAGTCCCTACTTAGGGATGTTGGTCCCACAGTAGGGACGAGAGTCCTTACTTAGAGACGTGGGTCCCAACATAGGGATGAGTGTCCCTACTTAGGAAGGACAGTCCCTACTTAGGGATGAAAGTCCCTACTTAGGTACAAAAGTCCCTACATAAGGACGAGAGTCCCTAATTAGGGACTAGAGTCCCTACATAGGGACAAGATGGACGAGAGTCCCTATTTAGGGACGAGAGTCCGTACATAGGGACGAGAGTCCCTACTTAGGGACGAGTGTCCCTACTTAGGGATGAGGGTCCCTACATAGATTCATGTCCCCATGTAGGCACTCATACCCCTATGTAGGGACTCTCATCCCTATCTGGGGACTCTAGTCCCTATGTGGGCACTAATCTCCCTATGTAGGAACTCACGCCCTAGGTAAGGAGTCTCATCCCTATGAAGGAACACTAGACCCTATGTAGGGAGTGTCGTCCCTAACTAGGGACTCTCGTCCCTATGTAGAAAGACTCATCCCTAAGTAGGGACTCTCATCCGTAAGTAGCTGCGCTTGTCCCTATGTAGGGACTCATGTCCCTATGTAGGGACTCTCGTCCCTAAGTGGGGACATTCGTCCCTAAGTAGGGACTCTCGTCCCTATGTAGGGACACTAGACCCTATGTAAGGAGTCTCGTCCCTAACTAGGGACTCTCGTCCCTATGTAGGAAGATTCGTCCCTAAGTAGGGAGTCTCGTCTCTAACTAGGGACTCTCGTCCCTATGTAGGAAGACTCGTCCCTAACTAGGGACTCTCGTCCCTATATGGGGACACTTGTCCCTAAGTAGGGACTCTCGTCCCTATATGGGGACACTTGTCCCTAAGTAGGGACTCTCGTCCCTATGTACGGACTCTCGTTCCTAAGTAGGGTCTCTCGTCACAAAGTTGGGACTACTTAGGGATGAGAGTCCTTACTTAAGGATGTGAGTCCCTACTTAGGTACGAAAGTCCCTACATAAGGACTAGAGTACCTATAAAGGGACGAGGGTAATGAGAATACCGACTTAGGGACAAATCCTTAAGTTCCTATTTAGGGACCAGAGTCCCTACTTAGGGACCAGAGTCCCTACTTTGGGATGTGGGTCCCACCATAGGGAAGAGAGTCCCTACTTAGGGACGTGGGTCCCTACATAGAACGAGAGGAACGAGAGTCCCTACTTAGGAATGAATGTCCCTACTTAGGGACCAGAGTCCCTACTTTGGGATGTGGGTTCCACCATAGGGATGAGAGTCCCTACATAGGGACGAGAGCCCCTACTTAGGGACAAGTGTCCCTAATTAGGGACAAGAGTCCCTAGATAGGGCCGATAGTCCCTACAGAGGGCCGAGAGTCCCTACTTAGGGCCGAGAGTCCCTACATAGGGACGAGAGGGATGAGAGTCCCTATTTAGGGACGAGAGTCCGTAGATAGGGACGAGAATCCCTACTTAGGGATGTGGGTCCCACTAGGGGGGACGAGAGTCCCTACTTAGGGACGAGTGTCCTTACATAGGGACGAGAGTCCCTACTTTGGGACGAGTGTTCCTACTTAGAGATGAGTGTCCCTACATAGTGACGAGAGTATCTACTTAGGGACTAGAGTCCTTACATAGAGACGATGTCCCTACTTAAGGACGAGAGTCCCAACATAGAGACAAGAGTCCCTACCTAGGGACGAGAGGGACGAGAGTCCCTACTTAGGGATGTGGGTCCCACCATAGGGACGACAGTCCCTACTTAGGGAGGAATGTCCCTACTTAGGGACCAGAGTCCCTACTTTGGAATGTGGGTCCCACCATAGGGACGAGAGTCCCTACTTAGGGATATGGGTCCCTACATAAGGATGAGAGTACTTACTTTGGGACGAGAGTACCTACTTAGGGACGAGAGGGATGAGAGTCCCTACTTAGGGATGTGGGTCCCACCATAGAGACGAGTCCCTACTTAGGGATGTGGGTCCCTACATAGGGACGAGAAGGACGAGAGTCCCTATTTAGGGACGAGAGTCCGTACATAGGGACGAGAGTCCCTACTTAGGGACGAGTGTCCCTACTTAGGGATGAGAGTCCCTACTTAGGGATATGGGTCCCACCATAGGGACGAGAGTCCCTACTTAGGGACCAGAGTCCCTACTTTGGGATGTGGGTCCCACCATAGGGAAGAGAGTCCCTACTTAGTGACGTGGGTCCCTACATAGGGACGAGAAGGTTGAGAGTCCCTACTTAGGGACGAGAGTCTGTACATAGGGATGAGAGTCCCTACCTAGGAACGTGGGTCCCTACATAGTGACGAGAGTTCCCACTTATGGACACTAGTCCCTACTTAGGGCTGAGCATCCCTAGTTAGCTACATGAGTCCCTACTTAGCGACATGAGTCCCTACATAGGGACGAGAGTCCCTAATTAGGGAGGAGAGTCCCTACATAGGACGAGGGGGACGAGAGTCCCTATTTAGGGATGTGGGTCCCACCATAGGGACGAGAGTCCCTATTTAGGTACGAATGTCCCTACTTAGGGACCAGTGTCCTTACTTTGGGATGTGGGTCCCACCATAGGGACAAGAGTCCCTACTTAGGGACGAATGTCCCTACTTAGGGACGAAAGTCTCTACTTAGGGTTGAATGTCCCTATTAAGGGACAAGGGTCCCTACATAGGGACGAGAAGGTTGAGAGTCCCTACTTAGGGACGAATGTCCCTAGTTAGGGATGTGGTGCCTAGTTAGAAACGTGAGTCCCGAATTAGGGACGAAAGTCCCTAAATAGGGACGAGAGTCCCTAATTAGGGAAGTGAGTCCCTACACAGGGACTAGAGTCCCTAGTTTTGGAATGAGTGTCCTTACATAGGGACGAGAGTCCATACTTTGGGACAAGTGTCCTTACTTAGGGACGAGAGTCCCTACATCGGGACGATGGGGACGAGAGCCCCTACTTAGGGACGAGAGTCCCTACATAGGGATGAGAGTCCCTACTTAGGGACGAGAGTCCCAACATAGGGACGAGAGTCCCTATATAGGGATGAGAGGGACGAGAGTCCCTACATAGGAAGGTGGGTCCCACCATAGGGACAAGACTCCCTACTTGGGTACGAATGTCCCTAATTAGGGACGAGAGTCCCTACTTTGGGATATGGGTCCCACCATAGGGACGAGACTCCCTACTTAGGTACGAATGTCCCTAATTAGGGATGAGAGTCCCTATTTTGGGATGTGGGTCCCACCATAGGGACAAGAGTCCCTACTTAGGGACGAATGTCCCTAGTTAGGGACGTGAGTCCCTAGTTAGCAACGTGAGTCCCTAATGAGGGACGAAAGTCCCTAAATAGGGACGAGAGTCCCTAATGAGGGAAGTGAGTCCCAACACAGGGACGAGAGTCCCTACTATGGGACGAGTGTCCTTACATAGGGATGAGAGTCCCTAGTTTGGGACAAGTGTCCTTACTTAGGGACGAGAGGGATGAGTGTCCCTATTTAGGGACGAGAGTCCGTAGATAGGGACGAGATCCCTAATTAGGGGTGTGGGTCCCACCATAGGGACGAGAGTCCCTACTTAGGGACGAAAGTCTCTACTTAGGGTTGAATGTCCCTATTAAGGGACAAGGGTCCCTATATAGGGACGACAAGGTTGAGTGTCCCTACTTAGGGTCGAGAATCCGTACATAGGGACGAGAGTCCCTACTTAGGAACGTGGGTCCCTACATAGTGACGAGAGTCCCCACTTATGGACGATAGTCCCTACTTAGGGATGAGCGTCCCTAGTTAGCTACATGAGTCCCTACTTAGCGACATAAGTCCCTACATAGGGACGAGAGTCCCTAATTAGGGACGAGAGTCCCTACATAGGACGAGGGGGACAAGAGTCTCTACTTAGGGATGTGGGTCCCACCATAGGGATGAGAGTCCCTCCTTAGATACGAATGTCCCTACTTAGGGACCATAGTCCCTACTTTGGGATGTGGGTCCCACTATAGGGAAGAGAGTCCCTACTTAGGGACGTGAGTCCCTACATAGGGACGAGAGGGACGAGAGTTCCTACTTAGGGACGAGAGTCCCCACATAGAGATGAGGGGGACGAGAGTCCCTACTTAGGGACGAATGTCCCTACTTAGGGACCAGAGTCCCTACTTTGGGATGTGGTTCCATCATAAGGATGAGAGTCCCTACATAGGGACGAGAGGTACGAGAGTCCCTACTTAGAGACGAGAGGGATGAGATTCCCTATTTAGGGACGAGAGTCCGTAGATAGCGACGAGAATCCCTTCTTAGGGGTGTGGGTCCCTCCATAGGGACGAGAAGTACGAGTGTCCTTACTTAGGGATGAGAGTCCCTACTTAGGGACGAGTGTCCCTACTTAGGAACGAGTATCCCTACTTAGGGACGAGAGTCCCTACATAGGGACTTGTGTCGCTACATAGGGACCAGAGTCCCTACATAGGGACTTGAGTCGATATGAGTCCCTACTTAGGGATGAGTGTCCCTACTTAGGGATGAGAGTCCCTACTTAGGGACGAGAGTCCTTACATCGGGGTGTGAGTGCCTACATCGGGATGTGAGTGCCTATATAGGGACGAGAATACCTACATAGTGGTGTGAATGCCTACATCGGGG
>WNWU01000025.1:15233774-15261094 GCA_012654045.1 Ptyas mucosa | reverse complement strand
AATACCTACATAGTGGTGTGAATGCCTACATCGGGGTGTGAGTGCCTACATAGGGATGTGAGTGCCTACATAGGGATGTGAGTGCCTACATAGGGATGTGAATGCACCATCATATCCTAGTGGGTAGAGAGAGGCTAGGAGTGTCTGCCAAGTACAAAGTGGATACAGGTAGTCCTTGACGTATGACCACAATTGAGCCCAACCTTTGTTTTTAAGTGAGTTTTGCCCCATTTTACAAATTTTCTCGCCACACTGAGCCACGGTGGTGCAGTGGTTAGAGTGCAGTACTGCAGGCTCCTTCTGCTGCCTGCTGGCTGCCTGCAATTTGGCAGTTCGAATTTCACCAGGCTCAAGGTTGACTCAGCCTTCCATCCTTTCCAATGTGGGTAAAATGAGGACCCAGATTGTTTACAGAGGCTGACTCTGTAAACCGCTTAGAGAGGGCTGTAAAGAACTGTGAAGTGGTATAAAAGTCTAAGTGCTATTGCTATTTGTTAATTGAATTACTGCAGTTGTTAAATTAGTAAGATGGTTGTTAAGTGAATCCGGCTTCCCCATTGACTTTGTCTGACAGAAGGTCGCAAAAGGGGATCACGTGCCCCCAAGACACTCATGTCTCTCCTGATCCTTCCCTTCACTAGACTAGCCAGGCCCAGTTCCTGCAACCGTTCTTCATATGTTTTAGCCTCCAGTCCCCTCATCATCCTGGTTGCTCTTCTCTGCACTCTTTCTAGAGTCTCCACATCTTTTTTATGGTGTAGTGACCAAAACTGGATGCAGTATCCTAGGTGTGGCCTTACTAACGCTTTATAGAATGGTATTAGTACATCCCTTGATCTTGATTGTATCCCTCTGTTAATGCAATTTAATTTAATGCAATTTTTTGGCTGCTGCTGCACACTGCTAGCTCATATTTAACTGGTTATCCACTAAGACTCTGATATCCTTCTCACAGTTACTGCTATTATGCCTATCTATATGTGTACTTTTGGTTTTTCTTGCCCAAGTGTATGACTTTACTTTTCTTCATGAAGAAGGTGATGCAATGAAGCTGTTGATATTTCTGACCGTTTTTTTCTCTCCTTAGTGAATCAGAGAACATTAACAGCTGACCTCAGCGACCTTCATCGCACTGTCCACGAGATTGAAATCGCCTGCCAGAATATGGTGCCTTCATCACCTGAGGACAGATTTGTGCCTGTGATGGATGTATCCTTTTGTTGAAAAGGAGAGCCTTCCTAGGATTGGTTCCACAAATGAAGCCACCATCCCACCAGCAGCAGCCTCAGAAGAACAAAAAAAGCAAGTTTGATTGAGAGATGGGGGTGGAGGGAAGGGAAGGGAATATCTGGGAGGTTTAGGTCATTTCTGGATCTTCTGGAGAACAAGAGGAAGTTGACTGGTGATGTCCCTGGAATGGACGGGCCCAGATTTAGGGGACTGAAGAGGGGAGATGGCGGTGGGAGCCTTCTGAGAGGCAAACCCTTCTCATTCCTATTATAAAACAGCTGTTTTTCTAGCAGTTTTGTGCCTGGAAACAAAAATATTAATCTCCTAGAGTCCTTCTGCTCCCCTTGCCACTTTTTGTCATCCCCCAAAGCAGGGGTGCTATTCAGCAGGTTCTGACAGGTTCTGGAGAAGCGGTAGTGGGAAATATGAGTAGTTCAGAGAACCGGCAAATACCACCTTTGGCTGGTCCCAGAGTGCAGAGGGAATGGGGATTTTGCAGTATCCTTCCCCTGCCATACCCACCAACCACCTATACCAAGCCACGCCCACAGAATTGGTAGTAAAAAAATTTGAATTTCACCACTGCCCCAAACAGCACTAAATCAGGGGTCTCCAACCTTGACAACTTTACAACTTGTGGACTTCAACTCACTTCTGGGAGTTGAAGTCCACAAGTCATAAAGTTGTCAAAGTTGGAGACTCCTCCACTAAATAACTCCTAAATCGTATCTGGGATGTAATTTCTTTTTCTTTCAGGCTGGCATTGAAAATATCTATCCTTCATTGGAGTTTGGGTGGGTGGGTGTCAGGGGTGAAATGCTCCCGGTTCAGACCGGATCGCCCGATCCGGTAGCAATTGCGGCGGGTGGTTTGGAGAACCGGTAGCAAAAATCTCTGCGCCCCCCCCACCCCCAACCATGCCCAGCTGAACCACACGATCATCAGAGGCGCTTTTTTTTTTACTTTTAAAAGCATTTTTTCTACAACTTCTTCCGATGGAAAAATGCTTTTAAAAGTAAAAAAAAAACCAGCCTCTGATGATCACGTGGCTCAGCTGGGATTGTCAGAGGCTTTTCAAAGCATTTTTTTCTGCAACCTCTTGGCCGAAGAGGTAGTAAAAAAAATGCTTTGAAAAGTTTCTGACGATCCCAGCTGAGTTGCCTGATCTTGAAAGAGGCTTTTCAAAGCATTAGAAACAATGCTTTGAAAAGTTTAAAAAAAAAAGTTGGCCACGCCCACCCAGTCACATTACCCCCCCAAGCCACGCCCACAGAACTGGTAGTAACAAATTTTACATTTCACCCCTGGTGGGTGTAGATGAATGTTGCCCAAATTCAGTGATTTTTGTAACCAAATGGTGGTGTGAATAGTGGGAGGTGTCACAAATTGGGAGCTGGAGGATAGTTGCATGTTTATTTATTTATTTATTTATTTTATTAAATTTTTATACCGCCCTTCTCCCGGAGGACTCAGGGCGGTGTACAGCCAGAGATAAGACCCGCAACAATATAAAAGTTAAAAACGAATTAAAAATATTAAATAATTTGGGCGAAAAAACTAAAATAAAGACAACCCATTAAAATAGCATTAGGCCAGCCCTGCTTGGTGAAACAATAGTGTTTTGAGGGTGCGGCAAAAGGTGCGAAGGTCGGGAATCCTACGAATCTCCAGGGGCAGCTCATTCCGGACGGCAGGTGCCCCCACAGAGAAGGTTCTCCCCCTGGGGGTCGCCAGTCGACATTGTTTGACCAACGGCACCCTGAGGAGTCCCTCTCTGTAGGAGCGTACTGGTCGATGGGAGGCTATCGGTGGCAGAAGGCAGTCTCGTAAGTACTCGGGTCCTAAGCCATGGAGTGCTTTAAAGGTGGCGACCAACACCTTGAATCACACCCGGAAGACCACCAGGAGCCAGTGCAGGAGCGGTGTTACATGGGAGCATCGAGTCGTTCCCATAATCACCTGCGCAGCCACATTCTGGACCAGTTGGAGCCCCCGGGTGCTCTTCAAGGGAAGCCCCACGTAGAGAGCATTACAGTAGTCCAGACGGGAGGTGACGAGGGCGTGAGTGACCGTGCGCAAGGAGTCCCGGTCCAGAAAGGGACGCAACTGGTAGATCAGGCCCCTTCTTAAGTTAGAATCTCTGCTTTTTTCCCCCTTCCTATCTCCCCTGGGAGATACTTCTGCATTTGATTGTCCTTCTCTCACCCACAGAGCTGCCCCTACCCCAGACAATGGACTGATCCATGGCTTGGAGCTGTAGGAAGGAGCTAAATGAGTTGCCATTGACACATGTGCAGTGTCAGTGTTGGTATCAGAAGTCCCTCTAGAACGGTGTGCCTTTGGAGCTGGGTGATTGGCTGAACTTTGTGTTGTGTGTTTTCAAGACAGTTTTGAACTGCCTGGATTTATCCCTACAGTTTTCTTGGCAAGGTGGTTTTCAGAAGTGGTTTGCCATTGCCTCCTTCCCAAGGCCGTGAAAGAGTGACTGGCCCAAAAATCACCCAATTGGCTTCATCCCCAAGGTGGGACTGGTACTCACAGTTTCCTAGTTTCCAGCCAGGTGCCTTACAACCAGGGTTGGGCTTCAAAAATTTTAGCAAGGGATTCTCTGTCCGGTTGCTGGATGGCCATGGTGGACGTGGCCTAGTCGGCCTCCTGCACCACGGTGGGGGGGGGATTTTTGCCCTCCCCGGGCTCCGGAGGCTTTTCTTGAGCCCCCAGGAGGGCAAAAATGGCCTCCCCAGGCTCCACAGGCCCTCTGGAGGCTTTCCTGAACTTCCGGTAGGCCCATTTTTCACCTTCCCCGAGCCTCCGCGCACACCCTGCACTTACCTGCATCCAAAACGGGACTCGTGGGAGGGGAGGGGTGGGCAGGGTCAACCAGGAGTGGGATTTGGGGGTTCTCTGAACTGCACAGAATCTTAGCTAGAGGTTCTCCCAAATCCCTGTGAACTCCCAGCAGCCCACCCCTGCTTACAACCACTGTACCAAACTGGCTCTCTCTCTCTTTTTTTTTTTTAACCTGGATAATTGAAAATGTCAGAAGGTGTGAGCTGCCAGGTGTTTTTCTTCTTGATGGAAAAATGCAAGCAGGCATTGTTTGTGCATCCTTAGCCATCTGCTGCAGGCCTTCCTGGAGAGTGCAGATCCCACCGTCCAGTCCCTCGATGATCTCCAGCATAAAGCCATGGAAGAATTCAGGAAAGTTTTGTCCTTCTTTGGGGAAGACTCCAAAGTCACAAATTCTGAGGACTTTTTTGGCATTTTTGCTGAGTTCATGAGCAAATTTGAGGTGAGTATCGGGCTTTTATTCTACTTTAGTTACAACTGTGGTTGGGGCTTTGGTCAACCAGGTGGATTTTGTTTTATTGTTTGCATTGCTCCTGGAGGATAAGGAGAGGGCAGGGGTTTCAAACTCGATTTCATTGAGGGCCGCATCAGGGTTGTGTTTGACCACAGGGGAGGGGGCATGGACGGGGCATGGACGGGGTGGACGGGGCTGAGTCGGTGTGGCCAGCTCGACATCACTCATGTCGGGGGCACCTGTGATGGCCAAGTGCTAAGGCAGGACTTCCCTCAGACCCTCCCTCCTTCTCATTATAATCTCCTTCCTTCCTTTTCTTCTTTTTCCTTCCCTCTTCTTTCTCCTTTCTCCTTTCTCTTTTCTTCCTTTCTTCCTTCCTTCTCTTCTTTTTCCTTCCCTCTCCTTCCTCCTTCCTCCTTCCTCCTTCCTCCTTCCTCTCTCCTTTCCTTCCTTCCTTCCTTCCTTCCTTCCTTTCTCTTCTTTTTCCTTCCCTCTTCATTCTCCTTTCTTCTTCCTTCCCCTCTTTCCTTATTTTTCCTTCCTTGTTCTCTTCCCATCTTCCCATCTTTTTCTTTGTCTTTCCCATTCTCCTTTCCTGTCCCTTCTTGCATGCTCGAATGCAAAAGGGGAAACATTTCTCCTTTTGTTTTGTTTTTATTTTGCTTTGCTAGCCCTCTGCCAGTGAAAACAGAGCCGGGGAGGAGCTCCACTTTTGCTGGCAGAGGCACCACAGGCCGGTCCTTTACTGTTTCCAGGGGGCCAGATTCTAGCACCCCATGAGCTGGATGCGGCCCGCAGGCCTTGAGTTTGACACCCCTGGGATACAGGGTAGACCTATCTCCATGTGGCCCCCAACCCCCGGTCCATGGACTGGCACTGGGCCACAGCATGCCAGAAACAGGGCCCCACAAACAAGCAAAGCCCCATCCGAGGGATGCAGGCAGCATGCGAAACCATGCCTCCTGCGGTCCATTGAAAAACCTCTCTCCACAGAACCAGTCTCTGGTGCCCAAATGGTTGGAGGCTGCTTGCCTGGAACACGGCTCTCTTCTTTTCCTTTGAGAAAACCCAAACAGATTTGGCTCAGCCAGTTTGAACTCGTGGCCTTCTTAAAGACACCACTTGTGTCCACTTGAAACTCCTTGGTCGGTGATTGTCACATAGGCGACGGCCAGAGGGAGGAGAAGCTGGCAGCAAATGTGTTGTATTTTTCCATCTCTTGTGCTGAGCAGTTACACATTAGGGCTTGTTTCATAGCCCCCTCAAAAAAGAATCCAGCAGGGAAAACTGGGGGAAGGTTGAGGGAGAAGAGCCTAAGATTTTGGGGAGGGCTTTGCACCAGAGGTGGTATTCAGCCGGTTCGAATCGGTTCAGCTGAACTAGTAATAGCGACCAGCGGGTGGGTGGGCCCGCCGGGCGCAATCCCATCCTATATCGCTGTGTTTTTGATGCTGCACACATGTGTGGATAGCATGTTTGAGCAAATTGCCGTGTTTTGTGATGCCGCACGCATGTGCTGTTGGCGCATGCGTGCTCACATTTCCGGTGCTGGGCGAACCGGTGGTAACAATATGTGAAGCTCACCACTTCTTTGCACCTGCTTGTCCTGGCATTTCACACACACACACACACACACACACACACACACACACACGTGTGTGTTCTCTTGCAAAGAATATTCTGTGGATCATGTGGCCGGTCTTTGAGAGAAAGGGCTGGAATGCCTCACACTGATGCCACCGGATCTAGCAATCCTAGACCAGGGGTGGGATTTATGGAGTTGAGCATGCATAGCCTAAGAAACAGACCATTGGTACCTCAGCAGCTTCCAAAAGGAGCCCCCCAGTTCCCGAAGTCGTTCTTACCTTCAGGAAGATTTGCCTTCAGTGTTTCAAATTTGACGCCCCTCCCCCCCCCGGCTTGGATCCTAGATAATTTCGCTGCCCCTGCAGGTTAGACACATTCTTGTTTCCGCCACTCCCCAGTTCGAGTTTGTTTGCAAAATTCTTTTGCTCCTCGGGAAAGAAAGAGGGAGAAGCCACACACCCCTTTTGCAGGGAATAAGAACTCCGAAGACCATCGGGGGGTGGCAGGGGATTGAACGATAAGAGTAGGTCTTCTGAAATTGAGGGTGGGATGCGGTGGCTCAGTGGCTAAAACGCTGAGCTTGTCGATCGAAAGGTCGGCAGTTCAGCGGTTCGAATCCCTAGTGCCGCGTAACGGGGTGAGCTCCCGTTACTTGTCCCAGCTTCTGCCAACCTAGCAGTTCGAAAGCAGGTAAAAAATGCAAGTAGAAAAATAGGATCCACCTTTGGTGGGAAGGTAACAGCATTCCATGCGCCTCTGGTGTTTAGTCATGCCGGCCACATGATCACGGAGACGTCTTCAGACAGCGCTGGCTCTTCGGCTTTGAAACAAAGATGAGCACCACCCCCTAGAGTCGGGAACGACTAGCACATATGTGCAAGAGGAACTTTTACCTTTACCTTCCTCCAATTTGGTGCAGATTGGCCTCTCCTGACTCATTCATCACCAGCTTGAGCCATTGTTGACTTGATGATAGTTGGATATAGCAGATTACACTAGAGCAGAGGTCTCCAAACTCGGCAAGTTGAAGACTGCAACTCCCAGAATTCCTCAGCCAGTCCGTTTTTAAGTCTGCAAGTCTTAAAGTTGCCACGTTTGGAGACCCCTGTACCAGAGGATTGGGAGAAAATGCCCCTCCCCCCAAGAGAAGATGCCTAAGAGCCCAGACTGTGGACAGGCTAAGTGCATCAACTCTCTAAGCCAGCAACACATCAAACTTCTTTGATCTTAAAACCACCAAGTCCCCTAATGTTTGCAGTGTCCTTGTGTGTGGATGTTGCAATGGGGAAGGGAGCATGTTGTATGCAAAAGAACAAGTGGGTTGGTTGACCCAGTCAAGCAAGCAAGGAGACTTGACCTGGTATGAAGCCATTCCGCTCCTCCTCCTCATGTCCTCCAGACTGTTGTGTTTGCCACTGCAGCTTCCATACTATTTTTTGTGCAACTTGTGACAGGTGGCAGAAGGCAGCAAGAACCTGGCATAGCCACCTCTGCAAACTTCAGGCTGGAGAACTCAGAAGCGGAGGGCTCTCTGTGGCTCAAACTGCTCATCAAACTTGCCTTTGTCATCTCCATACACACCTACCGTGCAGTGAACTGGGCTGTCTTGAGTGGTCTCCTTCTGGGCCTTTCAGTCCTTACAGATGTGAAAATGCAGTGTTGGGATTTTAAATCGCCTTAATGGCCTAGAACAGGGATCTCCAACCTTGGCAGCTTTAAGACTTGTGGACTTCAACTCCCAGGATTCACAAGTCTTAAAGTTGCCAAGGTTGGAGATCCCTGGCCTAGAATGCCCTTGTGTAATGGCTGCCTATCTTGGGCAGGGGTTGGGCTAGTAGACCTCCAAGGTCCCTTCCAGCTCTATGATTCTATGATTCTCTTCTCCCTACAGCGGGCCTTCAACGATGTGCAGGCCAATGAGCCTTTGTGCAGCCCCAAGATGATCCCCCCCCTTGCCTGGTGACCGGAGGGTTGAAGAAAGACTGCAGCACGGTGCTTTCTTGCCCACAGTTCGGCTGCTTTGAGTCCAGTCTGGCGGTCAGTTCAAAGCAAGTTTCTTCTCAGCGTGGAAGCAGCGTTGCTGGAGACTGGCAGAGGACGTGCCTGTGCCCATTTCTATGGAAACTGCCTTCAAAAAAAGAGAAGGGGGCTAGCTGCAGATTTCCACACACTTCTCCGTACCAGAGACATATTTTTCCCCCCACAGAGATATTCCGTGGTTGCTAAACTTGAGTGCTAGAATCCAAGGTGTAAGGAAGGAGGCATGGACAAAGCTGCCCCGGCTTCCCTCTTACTTTTCATGGCCTTTCTGGGAACTCCTTTATGCCAGGGAGCCGCCACCTTGCCTGCAAGTGGCATTTGGGAACAGTCAACCTGTACAGGGCTTGCCTAGTGCCCCAAAGGAAAAACGGCATGACACAATCCCTTTGTTCCAAAAGGAACAGATTTGCTCCCTTCTCCTGCCTCCTGGTCTTCAGGCAGCCATGCCGGTGGTTGCAAACGTAGCCAGCCAGTCTTTCGTTCCAGTCAGTTCTCTCGGGAAAATAGATCCTTAAAGGAAGTGACCCACACAGGCAGGATGGGGGCTGAAGCCTTCTCTCTAGAGCTGAATGGCAGCAAAAGCGGGGAAGTGCCCTCACCTTACCCAACATCTGGTGCCTGTTCCACACACCAGGTTCTGCTCTGCTGTCTCTCAGCCAAATGTCTGGGAGCAGAAGAGCTTACATTTATGTTTGGTTACTTGATTTGTTGGGTTGCCAACTCAGAATTCCTTGAGGAGTTCGAGGCAGCTTGTGTGAGGAACACCATTCCTTTTAAGCACAAGCAGTGACCCTGTTATGGCCCAGGGTGCCTAGGCAGAAGCAGGCATCTCTAGAGACCTTTATTGGTCTGATGAAAGGCCACGTCAGACAGCCCTATGACGGCCTGGTAAGGCTCCACCCAGGGGTGAAATTCAGCAGGTTCTGACAGGTTCTGGAGAACTGGTAGCAGAAATTTTGAGTAGTTCAGAGAACTGGCAAATGCCACCTCTGGCTGGTCCCAGAGTGGGGTGGGAATGGAGATTTTGCAATATCCTTCCCCCAGGAATTGGGAGGGAATGGGGATTTTGCAGTATCCTTCCCCTGCCAAGCCCAAGCCCACCAAGCCATGCCCACCAAGCCACACCACACCCACCAAGCCACGCCCACAGAACCGGTAGTAAAAAAAATTGGATTTCACCACTGGCTCCACCCCACACTCCCCTAAAGGCAGCCCCCCTCAGTCCCCAAAAGCCAGTAAACAACAAAGGCAAGTCCACAAGGCAAGAGCATTAGACAAAGCCAGGGGTGGGGGGTTGGGGTGGGGGTGGGGGGGTGAAGACTGTAATCCAAAACAATGGTTCCTAGCAAAGACTAACTCCCCAGGGCTTCTCCTGAAGTCACTCCACTCCAGGTGTTCCTTGTAAGGAGGGAGAGATGACCTTGTCCCAAGTAGTTTGGCAGCTCTTTTGTGGGCTTGTCTACGCTCCCCTCTCTGTGCCCTTGGATCAAATGGGGGAGGCAGCTGCTCCTCATCAGAGGGGATCCGCTGCCTCTCAGCACCACTACCTGTCTGCAGCCAATCCTCCCCTGTGTCTGTGAAGGCTGGCAGCTCTCTGTCTGGTTGACCACCTCTCCCAATGCCTGAGGGGCGTGGGACAGCATCATCCTCAGATCCTGGCCTCTCCAAGTATGCCAAGGGAGATGTGCCATGCCATCCCTGTTGGATGGTCCCAACTCCAACTCCTCCTCCTCCTCTTCTTCTCCTCTTCCTCTTCCTCTTCCCATTCTCCTCCTCCTCCTCCTCTTCCTCTTCCTTTTCTTCTCCTTCTCCTCCTCCTCCTCCTCCTCTTCTCCTCCTCTTCTCCTCCTCCTTCTCTTCCTCCTTCTCTTCTTCTCTTCTTCTCTTCTTCTTCCTCCTCTCCTCCTCCTCCTCCTCCTCCTCCTCTTCCTCTTCCTCCTCCTCACCGGGCTCCAATGGGGCCATGACAGACCCTGAGAAGGATGTGGAGTAGAAGAATGACAGTTTCCAAGAAGCCCATGAGTTTTCATGGATAAAGAGTGGATTTGACCAGGCATCTCCCCGGTCCTAGCAGGGCCCATTCAGATCTGCATGGTGGCAAGTTTCCCTATCTGAGAGCAACGTCCCAAAGGTGCTTTTTCAAGAGGCAACTGGACTTTCTGGGTTTTCTTTGAAGATGTTTCACTTCTCATCCAAGAAGCTTTTTGGATGAGAAGCAAAACGTCTTCAGAGGAAAAACCAGAAAGTCCAGTTGCCCCTTGAAAATGTACCTTTGGGACAACCATGTCCTGGATAACTGAAAATCTCCATAGACATTTAGCAGAGAGCAAGCTCATTGTTCTAGGAAACCATCATCAGGCCTGTGAGATGCCCCAATCCATTTGGTTCCCCCGCCCCCCCAGTGGGTGTCCAGCCAATCCTTTCCCTTAGCCCCTTATTGGAGACGCTTTGAGCTGGAAATGAACAAAAGGCCTCCTCAGATATCAGTCCAGCATCTCCTGGCCTGTCCACCATGGCAGAAGCCCCATGCCCAGCCTTCCTTGCCTGCCTTTGCAATCAGTAGCAGCAACTTCAGCCTGGCATGGGTGAAACCAAGACCATCAATAATGGGGGCCTTAGTGGGCTCTGACCCACCACTTTTCTTGTTGAAATAAAAATCCCAACCCAGCCATTTCTTGCGGAGTGTTCTCCAGGTAAACACCTTCCTTACATATTGAACAGGTACACATAAGGGCTTCTCTTCTGCTGTTTATTTCGATGCCCCTCTCACATTGGGCCTCCTTGTTCTGTGGGGGGATCCGTAGGGAGCTCAGCTCTTCTTTTCAAAGAGCTGCAAAGAAGTATTTCAAGGTTACTTTACGATAAAGATAATGGCGATGATGATCCCAGTTCTGCTCCCCTTGTAACTTTGCAAGGCTGTGTGGAGGGGCAAAGAGCTCTTCATTTCCGGGCACTATTTTCTCGTGACGTTTTTCCAAGGTTGAAGATTGTCCTCCCTGAGAATTGTGTATAGACGTGAGCCCCGTGTCTCTGTACGAATCTTTTATTATGCTATCATGTAATAAAGAACTCTTCTCTCTGTAGCAAAATGGCATCCGTTTGGCAATTGAGTCCTTTTACACCTGATCCAAACCAGCCATCTGTATGAATGAGATGATGGTTTATGGGCTCTTTGCTCCTAGACACCGTTGTGTTTTTCTCCCATCCTTGTGACATAAATTGTGTTGCCCTACAGTCATAATCATAATCATATGATCATTTGTCAAGCATATATAAGATAACAGGTAAAAGTATAAATATAATTTGAATACATGAAAAGAGTAAGAGTAAAAAGGAATATTAGGACAGGGACGGTAGGCCCACTGGTGCATTTATGCACGCCCCTTACAGACCTCTTAGGAATGGGGTGAGGTCCACAGTAGACAGTTTAAGGTTAAAGTTTTGGGGGTTTGGGGAAGAAACTACAGAGTCAGGTAGTGCATTCCAGACGTTGACCACTCTGTTACTGAAATCATATTTTCTGCAATCAAGTTTGGAGCGGTTTACCTTGAGTTTGTATCTATTATTTGCTCGCGTATTGTTGTGGTTGAAGCTGAAGCAGTCATCGACAGGAAGGACATTGTGGCAAATAATTTTATGAGCTATGCTTAGGTCAGACTGAAGTCGGCGTAGTTCTAAATTGTCTAAGCCCAAAATTTGGAGTCTGGTGGCATAAGGTATTTTATTGTGGTTAGAGGAATGGAGGACTCTTCTCGTAAAATATCTCTGGAGTCTCTCGATTGTATTTATGTCCGATATGCAGTGCGGGTTCCAGACAGATAAGCTGTTTTCAAGAATTGGTCTAGCAAATGTTTTGTATGCTTAGTTAGTAGTACAACATTACCAGAGAAGAAGCTATGCAAGATTAGATTAATAACTCTTAATGTCTTTTTGGCAATTGTTGCTCTTGATGTGCTTTCGCTAGCATCACTGGACAGAGTTGCTTTTCCTCAGACAAAATATAGCACTGCAGGCTGATGGATTTCCCTCCATCTTTCCCAGGCCACCCAGGAGCAGCTATTGGAGGAAAAACCAACCACTTATCCTTTTCCCATAAATGTGCGGAGGGTTAGGAGCTTATTTATTATTTATTTAGCCACTAATGTTATTGTTTACCAAGTTCCAACCTGCAGTAATCCCAACTACCTCTAGATGGAAACAGTTGGGTAATGGAAAAGAAATGGAGATTTGATATTCCATCCCCAGAAAAGGTTGATTTGGAAAGAGCGCCAGCTAGAGAGCGGTCCATGTTCCTGGATGTTCTCAGTGAAACAGTTTTTGATCAGCCTTCTCCAGGGGTGGGCTGCTGGGGGTTCGCAGGGGTTCGGGAGAACCTTTAGCTAAGATTCTGTGCAGTTTGGAAAACCCCAAAATCCCACTCCTGGCTGGCCCCGCCCCTCCCTCCTCTCCTCTCCTCTCCCAGGAGTCCCCACACGGCCCGTTTTAGATGCAGGTAAGTGCAGGGCGCATGTGGACACTCAGGGAGGGCAAGAAATGGGTCTACCGGAAGTTTGGGAAGGCCAGAAACGGGCCCGTTTCCAGCCTCCAGAGGGCCTCTGGAGCCTGGGAGGCCGTTTTTGCCCTCCCGGAGGTTCGACAAAAACCTCCGGAGCCCAGGGAGGGCAAAAACAACCCCCACCATGGTGCAGGAGGCCAACTAGCCACACCCACCATGGCCACACCAACCCAGCAACCAGGCAGAGAACCTCTTGCTAAAATTTTTGAAGCCCACCCCTGGCCTTCTCATGTGTGTGTGTGTGTGTGTGTGTGTGTTTACAATCCATGGGCACACTCCAGTCCCCTGGAGCCTTTTAAGACACTCATTCTCTCTCTCCATTTCTTCTGCTCCATTGGTGAAAATATGGATCCATCTCCCATAACTGCTGGAGCATCTTCCAGGCTTCCAACTCCAGCAGAAGAAATGGGCAGTGAGTGCCAGGCATCTGAGCTGTCTTGCAGGGCAGCAGAATGACCCTGGGGGCACCGGGTATGCAAAAACCAGAGAGATGGCCAGCCTAGCCAGGTCACCAGAGGCTGTCCTCCAAGCACACCTGGAGGCATGGGGGGAAAAGCCACTTTCATGCAGGAAGCCCCAGGTGACTTGGGTCACCTCAGCCATTGAGGAAGTGAAGTGACTTGTGAGATCATGTCTTTTGCCAATGATTTTTTTTTATTAAAAGTTTTACAAATTATACAAAACATTTTCTCCCCTCCCCACCTCCCTGCCCAACCCACCCAACCCAATCCCTCCCCCCTCCCCCCTCCCCTCCCCCTTCCCACCCCCCACCCTTCCTTGGCTTCCCAGGACTAGTTCAGGGCATAACATTTACAAACTTAATACTATAATTAACTAACAATATAATAAAACATTATTAACCTTGATCTTTAACTCCTATTCGTAAAACAACTATATTCTCAATACTATAACAATTTATACAAAATATTTCATTCATAAGCTAGTTGAAATTTCTTAGTCTGGTATTTGCTTTGTATATAATCTATCCATCTTCTCCACTCCTTTATATATCTTTCATTTGAATAGTCTTTGAGATATGCAGAGATTTTTGCCATCTCTGCCAAATGCACTACTTTTAATGTCCATTCTTGAATTGTAGGTACATCTTGCTTCTTCCAGTATTGTGCCACCAGTAGTCTTGCAGCTGTTATTAAATTTAAAATCATCTTTATTTCTATTCCAGTACAATCTGTTATAATTCCCAACAAAAAGAACTGTGGCGTAAATTTAATCTTTTTCTTTAATATATTTTGAATTATCCACCAAATTTTTACCAAGAACGCCTTAATTTTTTTACAGGTCCACCATATATGATAATACGTGGCATCTTGACTCTCACATCTCCAACATTTGGGCTGGAGATTTGGATACATACAAGCTAATTTTTTTGGATCTAAGTGCCATCTATAAAACATTTTGTAAAAATTTTCTCTTAAATTTTGAGCTTGCGTAAATTTTACATTTCTTACCCATATAATTTCCCACGTATCCAAAGTTATTATTTCCCCTACATTTTGTGCCCACTTTATCATACAATCCTTAACTAATTCTGTCTTGGAGTCTATTTCCAATAATACATTATATAACCTTTTAATATGCATTTGGCTCTGGTCTCTTATCTGCTTGATCAAATTCTCTTCATACTGCAAAATACCCTTTTTTTGGTCCTCTTTCCATCTGGCCTGTAGCTGGCCATATTGAAACCAAGTTTTAATTATTCCTTCTTCTTTTAATTGTTGAATAGTTTTTAAATGATAAACATTTCCTTCCTTATCCAAAAGTTGCTCATACGTAATCCCATCTTGCTTTTGTTCTATATTCATATTTTCAATTGCGTGTCTGGGTATTGTCCAAATCGGAATTTTATCATTTAACTTATAACAATATTTCTTCCAGATACGTAACAAAGAACTTCTCAATATATGACTTTTAAAAGTAATATCTACCTTTTTATCATAAAGTAAATATGCATGCCAGCCAAAAACCAGGCCATATCCTTCAACATTTAATATCCTTTCTTCTGTTAAGTTAATCCAATCACTAACTAATGATAAAACAGCTGCCTCATAATAAAGCCCTAAATTGGGCAATTTAAGTCCTCCTCTTTCTCGAGTATCCTGCATTATTTTTTGTTTAACTCGAGGGTTTTTTCCTGCCCATACAAAAGCATTTAAACCTTTTTGCCACTCTTTCAGATTTTTATCAGCTTTAAGTATTGGAATTGTTTGAAAGAGGAACAAAAACCTTGGTAAAAGATTCATTTTTATGGCAGCTATCCTTCCTAACAGTGACAATTGCAACTTCCGCCAACTCTGAATCTCTAATTGCATCTTTTGCCACAATAATTCATAATTGTGATGATATAATTTCGAATTGGTTGTCAGGATATTTATACCTAAATACCTGACCTTTTTAACTACTTCAAATCCTGTTTCAATCCCCATCTCTTGTTTTTGTTTAGCAGACATATTTTTGGCTATTATCTTTGTTTTGGCTGCATTTATTTTGAAGCCAGATATTAATCCATAGTCTTTAATTGTATCCATTAATATTTTAACAGATTGTAATGGTTGGGTTAAGGTAACAATCAGGTCATCTGCGAATGCACATAGCTTATAATCTGAATTCCCTTTATTCCCTCTGAATCTCGTATATTATTCAGCAATATTTCCAATGATAAAATAAACAATAAAGGAGACAAAAGGGCATCCTTGCCGAGTACCTTTTTCTATTAAAAAATTATCAGTTAAGCCTCCATTAACTATTATTTGTGCTGTTTGTTTCTGAAATATTGCCTTTATTGATTGTATAAAATTATTTCCAAACTTCATTCTTTCCATTAATCTTAATAAAAACTGCCAATTCAGTCGATCAAATGCTTTTTCAGCATCTAAAAATATTATCCCCGCAGGGACCTGGTTGTTCCTTTCCAAATATTCGAATACATTAACAATATGTCTTACATTACTTTTCATCTGTCTGCCACTTATAAAACCTGTTTGATCATGATGTATCATTTGTTGCATTACTCTCATTAATCTATTTGCCAACACCTTAGTAAATATCTTATAATCAGTATTTAACAATGATACAGGGCTATAATTTTTTGGATCTGTATGATCCTGGCCCTCCTTTGGTATTAAAGATATAAAGGCTGTCTTCCAAGAGGGAGGGACCTCCCCTCCCTGTTGTAATCTATTAAATAATTCTTTCATTGGTTCAACCATCTCTTCATACAAATTTTTATAATAAACCGCCGTCAGGCCATCTGTCCCTGGAGCCTTCTCCAACTTTAATTCTTTAATTGCAGACATGATTTCAGCTGATGTAATTAATTGAGTTAAAGTATCCCTTTGTTCTTGCGAAACTATCTTAATATTCTGTTTTTGAAGATATCTATCTATATCCGTATCCTGAATTTTATCTGCCTTATATAATCCTGAATAATATTCTATAAAAGATTTCTTAATCAATTCTTGCTGAAAGACCTCTTTACCATTATATTATATTTTCTCAATTATTCTTTGGTTTTTTCTCTTTCTAAGTATATAAACCAACCATCTTCCAGGTTTGTTAGCATTACAAAATGTATTATACTTGGCATACTGTAAATTGGTCACAGTTTGGTCTGCTATCAACATTTTAAATTGTTCTTTCAGCAAGTTAATAACCTCTTTAACTTTATTATCCCTTGGGTTTTTTAACAAAAGTTGTTCTTTTTCCTTTATTTCCTCTTCTAACACCCTTCTTTTTTCCCCTTGCTTTTTCCTAAATTTATTATTCAAATATATTAGAACACACCGCATATAAGCTTTATTTGCATCCCACACCATACTCTTTCAAAAACTTCTTACACTCCTTAATATTTTCCCCATATCTAAATAAATTTTCATTTAATCTCCAGGACCTCTTTGGTCCATTACCATAATCTATTTCAACCCATACAGGACTATGATCCTTCAATGTTCTTGGAAAGATCTTAGTTTTCTTCACCCTAGAGAAAAGATCATTGGATATTAAAATAAAATCTATCCTCGAAAAAGACTGATGTCTATCTGAGAAGAAGGTAAAGTCTTTATCTGTTGGATTTCTATCACGCCAAATATCTTTCAACTCCCATTCCTCCACCAATTCAAAAAAGGATCTTGGCAATTTGGCTCTTGTAGCAACACTTTGTTTTGGTCCAAACTTATCTTTTTTAGCATCTATAACTCCATTCCAGTCTCCAAGCAGAATACATGTTTTATAATTCCAGTTAGTCATTTTTGAGTGTAAAAATCTGTAAAAGTTCTCCTGTTGCTGATTGGGTGCATAAACTCCAACTATTAAAGTTTTTTCACCTTTTATCAAAACTTCAACTGCCAGAAATCTACATTGTTCATCTGCTTCAATTAATTTAGCAATTAAGTCCTTCAGGTAGATAACTATGCCATTTTTTTTATCCGGTGCTGCTGCAACATAATGCATACCCAATCTTGTATTTATTAAATATTTTTGATCTTGTATTCTGATATGAGTCTCTTGTAAGCATATTATATCATTCTTAAATTGTTTAAGATACGTAAATATTTTCCTCCTTTTCTGTGGAACCATTCACATTCCAGGTTAGGAACCTAGTTCCCATGCTTAAATTTCTGAAGCCTCTGGAACATTTGCTGATTTTCCAATGCTAACCGATTTTTCGGTCTAGCTCCTCCCACTGCTTCTGTTTTGGCAAATTCTCGACTTGCAAACTGTAGTTGTTGAATTTTCAACTCCTCCTTACGTTTTGCTGTGGCCGCTCTGGTCATTCTTTGCTCCTTGGGTAATTCCTCACTCACATCTACCAGGACTTGAAGAAAATCTTCTTGACTTGCTGAAATTCCCCCCTGGGCAATAGATAACAATTCTTCCTGTGGTCTCTCTTCAACTGTTTGTTTGTCTTTAATTTCAGGAGATTTTGGCCTTCCAGCCTTTAAAACATTCATGTAGAAATCCTTTGCTTTAGCAATCGTATTAAGCCTGTATCTTTCTCCAGAAAAATTCACCACCAATCCAGCTGGAATATCCCATCTGTATTGTAACTGATGGTTTTTCAACTCCTCCACCAGGAAATAATATTCTCTTCTCGCTCTTAAAATTTTGGGGGGAATTTCCTTCATTGTCATCACTTCTTGTCCTTCCACTTCTAACTTTTTTTTGTAGGTTGCTTGCAAAACATCATTACGCACATTTCTTGTAGTAAAATATATTACTATATCTCTGGGTAATTTTTTCTGCCTGGCCACCCAAGAGTTAAGTCTAAAAATTTTGTCAATTTGTCAAATCAATTCGCCTTTTGTTATCCCCATCAACTGTGCCAGTGGTTCTCCCATCCTTTCCCTCAGGTTTTCTTGTTTGTCTTCTTTCACCCCTCTGATTCTCACTGCATACTCCATTTCTCTGTATTGTAGAAAAGTCACATCCATTTCTGATCTCTCAATTCTCTGCTGGGCCATGTCAAGCTTGCTGCTCAAAATTTCAGTAGTTTCCTTAACCTCTTCTATCTTACAATCAAGATTTTCAGCTTGAGCAGCTAGCCCCTTAAATGCAAAAAGTATGTCTTCTCTGATATCAACATTTTGTGCTGCCAATTCTTCTGTAACTACTTGAATTTTAGTGTCTATCACTGCAGTAAGATCATCTGCCACAGTTTGAATTCTATTGTCAAGTACAGCTGTAAGTTTATCCTCTGTGGCACTCAAAGCTCCTTGAATAACCTGCTGTATCATTTCAATTGTTAAAGTCTGTGTCTGTGTCTCCTGCACTTTAGATACATGTGCAGGAGAACTTCCAGCACTAGATGTAGCTTTTGCTGGAACTGTTTTAACTGAGGGGGGTTTTGTAGTCATTTTGATGGGAGTTTGTTTCCTTTCTCCTCCTTCTGCTACTTTCTTTCTTCCCTTCTTCCCTTACTTGTCTTTAAGTTTTAATTTTAATTAAATAGCAGCCAAATAGTCCAAATCTTTTCTTAAATTCCAACAAACAAATCTTGAAAAAAAATCCTCCTTCTAGCATTTCTTTAGCATAAAAGCCACAGAACAGTCATTTGAGGCTCTGCCGGTGCTCAGATAACTTTCACTTTTCACATCCACTCAAGCCTCAATCGCCATTTTGTTTCCTTTTAAGTTATAACTTCTGAAAGAGGCAATCCACAATCAAAAAGAAGTTAAGTCAGATACTTGCAAATTTGAGTCCTCCTGGCTAATCCCGTCTGCATACGTTGTTCAAAAGTTTAAAAAGAAAAAAAAATTTTTTTCCTTTTAGCAGATGTGGTCGCGGCTTGTAGCTCTGCAAAGACAGAGTTGTTCCCGGTCCAGAGCAACTGGCTGGCTTTTGGGGAACTCAAACCTTCCACCCCCACAGAAATCCTTCTGGGGGGCTTTGGCGAGTTCTACCCCCACCAGCCAGCTCTTCACTCTCCCCTTTGCCCGGGGAGAGGTTTTCAAACCTCCCGACAGCGTTGGACTGCCGTTCGGGGTTTTTTACAGATACTGCAGAGCGGACGCTCTTGTTAGGACGCCATCCAAGCTTGCGGCGCCGCTGGAAGTCCATGTCTTCTGCCAATGATTGGTGGGGTGCCTTTGTCCCTTATGTGTGCCCTACGTCTCATATGGAAAGTTTGATCTAAAACATGAGTGCCCAACCTCGGAACTTTACAATCTGTGGACTTCAAATCCCAGAATTTTCCTGCCAACCACGCTTGCTGGGGAATTCTGGGAATTGAAGTCCATTTACTAAAGTATAATGTGGTTTGTTTGCTGTTGCAGTTTGCAAAACACCTGGCTAGGTGGCTCAGTGGCTAAGACGCTGAGCTTGTCGATCAGAAAGGTCGGCAGTTCAGCGGTTCGAATCCCTAGTACAGGTCTCCTGCGTGAGCAGGGGGTTGGACTAGATGGCCTCCAAGGTCCCTTCCAACCCTGTTACTGTTACTGTTATAGCTTAAGCGTCCATGGCCTATTGGTCAGGTAGTCCATGGTCAAGCCATACGTGGGATCACAGTAGAGTTGCAACTCACGTTTGTTACAATCCACCTATCTGCGAAGGTGACCCAGTTGGCAGTGTGCAAAAGGCAGATGTTGAAACTTTCAACATCTGGCAAAGCCCATGTTTATCTCTGGGACTGCAAATGCATATCTGAATGATTATATTCAGATATTTGCTGAAATCTTATGACTGAAAGGATGGGAGGATTCTCTCTTGGTCTTTTTCCATCATTTACCAGTTGATACTTAAAATAAGCAAGACAAACAGAACAACATGAAGCTATGCACATTGCCAAGGAATGCTGCCGTGGGGCTATTTCCTTCACCAGCAAAGGCCATTTGTGGCCACCAAGAAGCTGTCGGCATTGCTGCGTGCAGAAAAGGAGACTTTGGCAGGAATGGTATTTTCTGGTTCAAATATTTTATTAGTTTACTGAAATATAAAAGACAGAAATTCAAAGAGAAATGAAGATAATGGGAAAATAGGGGAGAAAAAGGAGAAGAGGAGAAAGTGTAGGGTAAAGGAGAAAGGCAAACCACAATTTTTACTTTTATATGATCATATTAACAGATGAACAGATTCACAGGGTTGGAAGGGACCTTGTAGGTCATCTAGTCCAACCCCCGCCCAAGCAGGAGACCCTACACCATTTCTGACAGATGGCAGTCCAATCTCTTGAAAGCTTCCAGGGATGAAGCTCCCACCACTTCTGAAGGCAACTTCTGTTCCATGGGTTGATTGTTCTCACTGTCAGAAAATTTCTCCTTATTTCCAGGTTGCTTCTCTCCTTGATTAGTTTCCATCCATTATTCCTTGTCTGGCCTTCGGGTGCTTTGGAAAATAGCTTGACCCGCTCCTCTCTGTGGCAGCCCCTCAAGTATTGGAACCCTGCTATCATGTCACCCCTGGTCCTTCTCTTTAGACTAGCCATGCCCAGTTCCTGCAACCGTTCTTCGTATGTTTTATCCTCCAGTCCCCTAATCATCTTGGTTGCTCTTCTCTGCACCCTTTCTACAGTCTCCACATCTTTTTTATAGTATGGGGACCAAAACTAGATGCAGTATTCCAGGTGTGGTCTTGCTAAGGCTTTATAGAGTGGTATTAGTACCTCACTTGATCTTGATTGTATCCCTCTGTTAATGCAATTTAGGATTGCTTTGGCTTTTTTGGCTGCCGCCCCACACTGTTGGCTCATATTATTATTATTATTATTATTATTATTATTATTATTATTATTATTATATTTATATATCGCTCTACTCCCGGGACACTCAGGGCGGTGTACAGACAAATGATAAAATACATATAATACAAATATTTTAAAGAATTGATTAAAATACAATTAAATAATTTGGTCTTAAACCTAAAATTAAAACTCTAAATTTATGAGATTAAGATTTAAGAATATAAGAGCAGTTTTAGAAGAGGTTAGTCCAGGCCAGCCTGCTGGAATAGAAACGTCTTGAGGGCACGGCGGAAAGCGCGAAGATCCGGGATTGTCCGTATCTCCGGGGGGAGCTTGTTCCACATGGTGGGTGCCCCCACAGAGAAGGCTCTCCCCCTGGGGGCCGTCAGTTGACACTATTTGACCAACCGCACCCTGAGAAGCCCCTCTCTATGGGAGGGTACTGGTCGGTGAGAGGGTACTGGTGGCAGAAGGCGGTCTCAAAGATACCCCGGTCCTAAGCCATGGAGCGTTCTAAAGGTAGTAACCAAAACCTTGAAGTGCACCTGGAAGAACACAGGAAGCCATATGTAGGTTGTCCACTAAGACTCCAAGATCTCTCTCACAGTTACTGCTATTAAACCTGGTTTCACCCATATGTACTATTTCTATAACAACAAACCTATCTATTCAGCAAAACCCCAAATCAAAGTTTCATCTTAAGCAGAAAGTCCAGAAATGGTTTCCAAGTAGAAACAAAATTAATTGTATTCTTTTCTTTAATTTTATTCTGCTTCTTTAAAGCAGTCAATTTAGCCATCTCTGCTAATGCCATCCGCTTTTGCAGCCATTCATCCCATTGTGGGAATCAATTCATCCTTCCATGTTTGTGCATAAAGTATTTTTGCTATGTTTTCTCCTCATATTGGGCTGAGTATGGTCAAAATTCATGAGGGCAGACGCAATGGTGTGGCCAAAACGCCATGATTTCTATGTCTGCTGCTAAAACCAGTCCAAGTTTTGATTTTGCTCTCTTGGCTTTTCTGACCATGTTCTGTGGGTGCCCAGAATGGGGCTCCCCCCTGAGGCCAAGTTTCATGCTGGAAATTCCTAAAGGAAGGGGTAAACGTGGATCATTCTTGCTAACATCCCCTCCATGCTTAAAAGTGGGTCTAGAGCAGTATCATCTTCAAGAAGCCACGCCAACACACCATTCTTTAGACACTGTGGGAAACACACACACACACCCCCTTAGAAGAATGATATATTTTGGGGACTATTAAGAGGCAGAATATTACATTTCCTCAAAAAAGATATGGAGAGACATGTTCTTAGAGGCAGAAAACAGCCTCCGGTCTTTCTTAATAGCTCACAGTAAATGCCGGCACTTAAGGAGATAAAGAGCTTATTGAAAGAGGAAACCAACTATCTAGATGGCTCTATTCATAAGCAAAGCAAATACTGCCAGCAGAAGTCCATTCAAGACAGGATATTTTGAAATTCCTTGCTGCAAAGTTTGACAGCTAACAAAAGCAGAGTGATAGCAAGGTCCAACACAGGACAAAAGCCATCAGCCACAATGGGAATCGCCCAACACCCTTTTAGAAACACAAAGCCCATATTTGCACAAATCCAAAGCTTCAGCGTTACAGAAACTATAAAGATCCATCCCACTCCTTCAACCATTTGGTTCAGCTGATCCAGAACTGCATGCTGTCTTTGTGTGTGTGGTTCTGTGTGCATCAATAAACTTCCTTTCCAATCAGCCTCAGAGTTTGTTTGCAGTGTTTTTCTCCCAGCTTGGAACTGAACCGGATGGATTTTTCTTCCAGCAACACCAACACGGTTGGTCAGTTGTGCAAGCCATTTGAGTATGCAATCAAGGACTGAGTCATGTGAATGTGACTTTGCACTAGATGGATGTCTAGAAAAAGATGGAACCAACTGCCATTCAGTGTAGGAGCAGCTTACGTAATACACAGCTACAGTTGCAAGCCTCTCCTCCTATTACTACAACAATCATTGCATAAGCCATGTTTAAACAACTGAAGAAAAAGCTGCTGTTATATCCTTGCTAATTTGCTACCAATGACGGAATGGAGATATGAAACAACTTCCTTTTTCCTCCTGTTTTTGCATGACACAGTGAAGTTTGAGGCTGAGTGCCTTGCAAACAGAAATCAAGTTACTGTCTGCTGCTTTAAGCACAGAGATCTGGACAAGCGATCTTCTAGAACTGTAGGAGTTCCTCCTTGAGGTCATGCAGACGCTTGTTGGGAGAAAGGTCTCCCTTGTCTTTGGAGTTTCTACCACACTTGTCCATTCTCTCTCTCTTCCTTCTTCCCTCCCGCTCCCTCCCTCTCTCTCTCTCTCCTGTCATGATTATTTGGAGGGGGGCATAAGATACTTTGGAGTTTGACCCCTGAAGGCTGATAAGGAAGCAGCTCAGCCCGACTCATGAGCAGCATCAAAGGCAGGGCATCAATGAATCCAAGTGCCCTGCATATAAATCCCCTCCTTTCACGCCTGTGAACTTGTGAAAGAGCCTCATTGAATCCTCTCCACTGGCATCTGGAAGCCACCCGGCGAACTGGCAGAAGGCTGGTCGCCCCGAACACGAGGCAGGAGCGAGCCCCGGGAAGCATGGTAAGTCTCTGCTCCTGGCTTGGATCTGTGGGAGCGCTTGAATCCTCGAGGTGCATCTCAAAAGGCCTGTGAGGGCATCATTGCCAGGTCTGGGGGTACTGTTGGTAGGAAAATAGAAACAGAGTGGCAAGAGCTGCAGCCCTGGCTGGCCAGCCCCATAGATTGCTGGCTCTCTCTGTCCAGGGGCAGGGGTGAAATGCTCCCGGTTCGGACCGGATCGCCTGATCCGGTAGCGATGGCAGTGGCTGGTTTGGAGAACCGGTAGCAAAAATCCCTGCCTCCCTCCCCTCATGCCCAGCTGAGCCACGCGATCATCAGAGGCTTTTTTAAAAAAACTTTTAAAAGCATTTTTTCTACAACCTCTTCAGCGGAAGAGGTTGTAGAAAAAATGCTTTTAAAAGGGAAAAAAAAGCCTCTGACGATCAGGCAACTCAACTGGGATCGTCAGAGGCTTTTAAAAGCATTTTTTAAACAACCTCTTCGGTTGAAGAGGGTGTAGAAAAAATGCTTTTAAAAGATAAAACAAATCCCAGCTGAGCAGTGCAATTGTCAGAGGCATTTTTTAACTGCTGTGCACCGCAGCTGATCACCCCCCCCCCGTTGCGCTGTTCTACTTACCGCATGCCTTGTTTTGGTGTGCACTGCACATGCGCACCTCACATATGGTGCATGGTGTGCACTGTGCATGCACAGTCAGTGAACTGGTAGTAAACCAGTTCAAATTTCACCACTGGTCCAGGGGATTCCTTTCCATGCATGGTTGCCCCTAGCACAGAGTTGGCCTCCTGCAACTCATTCTGGGCAGCAGCTCCCCAACTTCCTCTTTGCCAAAGAATAAGGAGGATGCCCAGATGCTCTCCAAGGGGGCAGGTGTGATGCAAGGCAGATAGTTGTTGCCATCTACCCCTCGACTCGCCTAGGCATTTCATCTGGGCTCTGGTGCTTGGAGTACAACACTAACATTCCCATCCAGCTGCAGAAAGCCTCCCCCCCGCCACTTGCAACTGACCGCCTCTGGTGCTGGCAAGCAGGGCTACATCTTCATAAATTGTAAGGCTGAGTTAAATCTGTTTTTCCTCCTAGCAGAATCCCAGGCAGGAGTGGCTCTACTTTGCCCCATTCCCCTCCTCTTCTTCATTGCCAAACACAAAATAACTGTTAAAATGGCCGCAGGCAAGATATTTTTTTAAAAAAACAACCATCTCTGATGGATGGAGATGAAAAACAAGCGAAACAGTATTTGATAGAAAGGAACTTCATTCTCCAAAGCAGCTTCAAATGGACAAATGCTTTCTATTATTCTTGAAGTTACATGGCAGGAGAGTTTGCACTATTCAACCGAAGCCTCTTGAAGGATCTGGCTAGATCAGCCCCAAAGTCTGTCCTTTCCCCCCAACAGCTGGGGCACCCCTTGCCGGTCCCAGGCTCTGGCCCCAGGAAAGCTCCCTCCTGCAGGGTTGTGCCAGTAATTTTCCTCAGTGAGACCCAAGTCAAAGGGGCCTATTTTTCTGTCCTCTGTCATAGCAGCCAGCAATGTGCCTGAAGCTCTGATGTTCCTTGGCCCCCTTCCTGAACATTTCCAGATCAGCCCTGCGGTGCAAAGATTCAGGAATCTTCCAGAGTAACGGAGCTGTCCCTCCTTCCAGTTCCAGGCAGGCCACAGAGAGAGATAAAAGAAAATTGTGCTAACGTGCAAGGTGATGAGTTGGCTTCCAGCCTCACCCTCCAAGTACCTCCTCCAGCCACAGAGAGAAACTTGTTTGTCTGCTCTCAGAAAACTCCCACATAACACAACACAACACAACACAAGGTGATGGGAACAGGAGTTTAGCCTCCCAAAACTTATTTTTCTGGGACGTCTGTCCCCAGCCTTGGACTCAGCAGATAAGACAACTGCTTGTGGTGGGACCGCTCTTCCTGCAATTTCGCCAGCCTGATTCTGGCACGAAGAAGACGACAGCTAAAGCTTCTCACTGGATCCCAAAATCTTTGCAAAATATTTACTTTAGAGAAAGGCTCCCTGTTTTCCTCTACCTAACTGAAGGTAAGTCAGTGAAGGAAGAAGTTTGCTAAATGTTTGGATGAAGTTTTTGTTATGTTTGGGGGCTGGCTCTCCACCTTAGCCCTGGGACTCCTTTCCATTATGTTATTTCTGAGAAACAGATCTGGGTTTGTTAATCCAGTATTGTCTACTTATTAGTTACAGTGGGGACCATTGTATTAGTTCACGAGTGGGACCAATGGCCTGATTGGGGGGGGGGGGGCAGGTGGACGAAGTCCCTTGTATTGGAGGGATTCAGCTGCGGGTTGGGGTTTTTTTAATTCCTGCCCTGAGAAGTGGTCATACCTGATCAGCTCTAGATCCCCGTCCACCGTGGGGGTTCTAGATTCCAGCTGGTCACTCCATCTAAAAAGCCAACCCCGAAGACTTGACTAACTCAGGAGAGGAGCTGTTCTTGGATGTCGGTCGGGATAGAGCAGAGAAATTTCTGTGGCTTCCTACAGATATGGTTGGCTCGGCTTCTTGCTGCATAGCTCGATCTACAGATTGCATGTGATTGAGTGCAACGGAGCTCCAAGGGTGTGAAGGGTAGAACCGAGGCATTCTGTCTCAACATGCCAACAATGGGCCCATTCTCCCGGCGCTGTTGTTATTATTTTTTTTTCTCTTGCGGGATTAGAAAGCAAATAAAGCTGGCCAAAAGCAAATAAAGTGACCTTTGCATCACTTTAGCCAGTCGGTCTAATTTAGAATCTGTCACAATTGCTCCCCCCGCTTTTCTTGCCGTAGCGAATAAACAGAACTCCTGCTTGGACTCAAACCCAGAGCAAGAGTGCTGGACAGAGCTGGCACTCCACGAAGAAGGGGATCTGACTCTCTCGTTGTCTTTTTCATCCCGCAGACCCACGTGCTGGGCAGACGAGGCAGCTGGCAGCCAGGGCGAGCAGCAGAGATGGAGCCGAGCGGTACCAGCCCCCCGTCTCCACCCCCCAGCAGCCGGACTGCCTTCCCCCAGCGGACCTTGGAGGCTGTTGATATTGTTGTCCTGGTTTTGTACTTCGTCTTTGTGTTGGCTGTGGGCCTGTGGGTAAGGAGGGCTGCCTCTCATGCGTCGGCTGGGCACACCAAGAGGAAGGCTCCACTGAGCTCTGCAGGTCTTTTTAGGGAAAGCCCCCAAATGCAGTTTTCCCCAAGAGCCACAGTGCAGGAAGTGGGGTGGGATGAGGGTCTTTCTGGGGACACAGCCTCCCATATTTTGGTCTATTTTTATTAGTTTCATAAATTCAGCCAATATCCAAAAGCAAACCCTGCTGTGGAAGAACCAGCTGTGTCTTCCAGTGACTGTCAGGGCAACCTTCTCACAAGGAGGGCTGGCACCCTCCTGGCCCTTCCTCAGCGCTGCGATGGGTGGGAGGCTGTGGCATCATAACCTCACTTAAGCCGGGGATTTTCCAGTGGATGATTTGTGTTTGTGGAGGCGGTTGTGTTAAAGGTTATTGAGGGGCCGTAGGCTGAACTAATCCAAGGTGCATTGCCTTCAATTGCTTTTTGCTGCTAAATCTTTGCTAGCAAATTCCCCGGCGACAGGAAGCAGTTAGAAACCACTCATCCTTAAAAGGGGTGTGTGTGTGTGTGTGGTTGTGGTTGTGGTTTAGTCAGTGTTAACTCCTGGTGACCACCTGGACTTGAATTGAGCTACAAATCCATCCTTTTTCTAAAGGCCAATTCTTTAGAGTTAGTCCTTCCTTCCTTCCTTCCTTCCTTCCTTCCTTCCTTCCTTCCTTCC
>WNWU01000025.1:15212033-15233764 GCA_012654045.1 Ptyas mucosa | reverse complement strand
TCCTTCCTTCCTTCCTTCCTTCCTTCCTTCCTTCCTTCCTTCCTTCCTTCCTTCCTTCCTTCCTTTCTTTCTTTCTTTCTTTCCCTCTCTCTCTCTCACTCTCTCTCTCTCTCTCTCTCTCTTTCTCCCTCCCTCCCTCCCTCCCTCTCTTTCTTTGGCCCAATTCAGGGCATTTGTGGATGGTGGCTGCAACTGCACATCCGTGGCTGCCAGTGCAGCGTGACTTTTTTGACCTCTCCAGAGGTCAGCTCCTGCACCTCAATTGGGGGAACACATCTAGTTTTGCTCTAGAGCTTTCTTGACCTAGAACAGAGGCAACGTTCCAGAAACAGAGATGGCCCAAGACAGGACAAAAATCAAAGGGCGATTTAATTGATCTGAATTCTCAATCAAATAAACTTGAGTGTAATTCATTGGATTGCTCTCAATGTGCTTAGCGGTCTTCCTCTTCTGTCCCTTTTTGTGCCAGCTCTGGGGCCAAAGTCCTCTGGGGCCATTTAGCTCTGCAGGAGAGCAGCATGTCCTGGAGTGTTCCTCCCTCTCCTAGAGGCCCACCTGAGATTGCTCTTTTATATGATGATGGTGGACAAACTTCCCATAGAAGCTGGACAGGGATCATGGATCATTAGACCTGTGGTTTGTTCCTGTTTTAGAGGACACATCACAGCAGCTGCTGTTCTTCTGGATCAGGCCAAGAATAAAGAGCAGCCTAACCTGGGACTAAAATTACCCAAATTCCACAAAATCTATCCTGGCTAGTCAAAAGAAAAGAAGAATTAGGGGTGACATGATAGCAGTATTCTTTGAAGGCCTGCCACAAAGAAGTGGGAGACAAGCTATTCTCCAAAGCACCAGAGGGCAGGACAAGAAACAATAGTTGGAAACTGATCAAAGAGAGAAGCAACCTGGGATTAAGGAGAAACTTCCTAACAGTGAGAACAATTAACCACTGGAACAGCTTGCCTCCAGAAATCGTGGGCGCTCCATCACTGGAGGTTTTTAAGAAGTTTTTAAGAAGTCACATCTGAAATGCTATAGGCTGGACTAGAAGACCTCCAAGGTCCCTTCCAGATTCTATTCTATTCTATTCTATTCTATTCTATTCTATTCTATTCTATTCTATTCTATTCTATTCTATTCTATTCTATTCTATTCTACGGTGTTTCCCTGAAAATAAGTCCCTGTCTTATATTTTTCTGAACCCTGAAATAAGCGCTTGGCCTTATTGCCATGCGCTCAAAAGCCCAATTGGGCTTATTATCAGGGGATGTCTTATTTGGGGGGAAACAGGGTATTCTGTGCTATGCTATGCTATGCTATGCTATGCTATGCTATGCTATGCTATGCTATGCTATGGTACTCTACTCTGTAAAATATCTTCTGTAAATGCATTAGCGTCCCACTTCACACTTTTGTGGCCAGATCCTGGGTCAAGCAAAGTCTTTTCCCACGCCACACGGTTTGCAGAGACTAAACATCTCACAATTCCTGCCATGAAAGGCAGGCTTTGTCATTTTTGTGGCATTGTTGAACGTCTGACCAGCCTTGTAGTTCAGCTTTAGATATTGCAGAGTAATATGAGATAGGATCCTTGCCCATGATCAGTGGAATCTAGGAAGTCTCTCTTTTCTCCTGGCAACCTCTGCCAGGTCAGAGTGCCACCCCCTTGGCCTCGAGCCTGTGCAAAGCCAACAATCGAATTATCACATAGTTTCATGGCTCCCGGCTCACTTGTTTGCACAACAGGATGGATCAAGGCTATGCTCCTCAGGCTCTGCGAGGCTGCCAACTTCAGAGCACTTTGGTACACAACCAGCCTACCAAGAGGCATGGATCCTGCTCCAAATATATTCTAAGGGATTCCCTTCCAAATATCAGATTACAGATTAACGAAAGGGACTTTGTAGGTCATCTAGTCCAACCCCCCTGCCCAAGCAGGAGACCCTACACCATTTCTGACAGATGGCAGTCCAGTCTCTTCTTGAAAGCTTCCAGTGATGAAGCTCCCACAACTTCTGAAGGCAACTTCTGTTCCATGAGTTGATTGCTCTCACCGTCAGAAAATTTCTCCTTGTTTCCAGGTTGAGTTTCTCCTTGATCAGTTTCCATCCATTATTCTTTGTCTGGCCTTCGGGTGCTTTGGAGAAGAGGATGACCCCACTCCTCTCTGTGGCAGCCCCTCAAATATTGGAAGACAGCTATCATATCTCCTCTGGTTCTTCTCTTCCCCAAACTAGCTATGCCCACTTCCTGCAACCGTTCATCGTATGTTTGAGCCTCCATCTCTGCCCCATCTCTCTTCAAGGAAACCAGCAAAATGCCAGGTGCCCCTCCCTCTACCCGAAGCATGTTCTCAGCTGTGGCTCTGCCACCCATCTTGGCCCAGCATCTAAGGCAAACTGGTTCTTGATGGGCACTTTTCCATGAATTAATAATCACCTGTCTCAACACTGGATACTGTACTTGATAGTAGGAAATGCTCAACTAGCAAACTAAAGATGTAAAACAGGTTCCTCCCTTGATTCAGGGACGGCCTTCTTCCTCCTCCTGTCTCTCTTTCAACATCCCCAAAAACAGGAAGCCCCAGGAATTGTCCCAGAGTGAAATGGGATCCTTCCCACATTCGCTCCTACTTGCCTGTTTATTATGGGTAGAGGGTGGATTGTCGTTCACGGAATCCTTTGTATTCTCAGCAAATAAACTTGTTGTCTTTTAATATTTCAGTCAATGTGGAAGACAAAACGAAGCACCGTCAAGGGTTACTTCCTAGCTGGAGGCGAGATGGTCTGGTGGCCGGTAGGTTGTCTCCAATTTCAGCTTGTCCAAAATCAGGGGTGAAATCCAGCAGGTTATGACAGGTTCTGGAGAACCGGTAGCGGAAATTTTGAGTACTTTGGAGAACCGACAAATACCACCTCTGGCTGGCCCCAGAGTGGGGAGGGAATGGGGATTTTGCAGTATCCTTCCCCTGCCACACCCACCAAGCCATGCCCACAGAACCGGTAGTAAAAAAAAATTGGATTTCACCACTGTCTAAAATGTTTTGTTTCCTGAGAGATTTGGGTAGGGGAAATCACACAAAACATTTTGTGCCTTCCGATCGGTCTTTTGTTGAGGCCCCTGGCTGGACTAGTCGCTGAGGTTTTCTTGCCATCATTTTCAGAAATGGTTGCCTATCATGGTCTTCTGCCTAGGGCCAACAGAGAGCTAGGTAACCCAAGGTCACCTAGCTGAGGTAGGACTAGAACTCACCATCTCCCAATTTCTAGCCTAGTGCATTCACCACTACAACAAAGTGACTCCTGATACAAAAGAGAGATGTGTCCTTTTGTTGTCGATTTTCTCTGCTTTGACAGGGCCAACTGGTTTGGGTTTCCAGCTGCTGAGAATCTTCTTCCACATCCAGCCCTAAGTCACCCTGTCTCCACAGGGGTGGGCTTCAAAAATGTTTGGCAAGGGGTTCTCTGCCTGGTTGCTGGGTGGGTGTGGCCATGGTGGGCGTGGCCTAGTCGGCCTCCTGCACCATGTGGGGGAGGCCGTTTTTGCCCTCCCCAGGCCCCGGAGGCTTTTCTCGAGCCTCTGGGAGGACAAAAACAGCTTCCCCAGGCTCTGGAGGCCCTCTGGAAGCCAGAAACGGGCCCATTTCCAGACTTCCCGAACTTCTGGTAGGCCCATTTTTTCACCCTCCCATAGCCTCCACACGTACCCTGCACTTACCTGCATCCAAAATGGGCCCCATGGGGACTCCTGGGAGGGGAGGGGTGTAGTGGGCAGGGCCAGCCAGGAGTGGGATTTGGGGGTTCTCTGAACTGCACAGAATCTTAGCTAGAGGTTCTCCCGAACCCCCAGCAGCCCATCCCTGGGTCTCCAACCTTAGCAACTTTAAGACTTGTGGACTTCAACTTGACGTCCACAGGTCTTAAAGTTGCCAAGTTTGGAGACCTCTAACCTATAATGTCAAGAGAAGCATCCCAAATGAGAAATTAGGTCTCGGGTCAGGACAGGTGATCCAGAAACCCTTGACAGGTGATCCATGACAGGTTTTGCACTCAAGGCAGGTTTAGAAGACACTCAAGATTCCCACCAAGCTGATCCCCCGGCTTCCTTTTCACAGGTGGGGGCCTCCCTGTTTGCCAGTAATGTTGGTAGTGGGCATTTCATCGGCTTGGCTGGCTCTGGTGCGGCCTCTGGAATTGCTGCCACGGCCTACGAGTGGAATGTGAGTATCGCTTTTATGGTTCCTTTTATGCTGGCTGGCACAGGGCAGGGGGCAAAGTCTTCCTTTAATCTGAACGTTCACATCTCTCTATCTCCCCGGGCCTGATTCAGCTGATTAAAGAATTGCAGACTTTCCCAGCAGTTGTTTAAAGAGGTCAGCAAAAGTGTTGTGTCTTTTGTGTGAAGAGCTGATCCTCCTTCTTCCCAGCTCTGGTGCCTGGCTGGACGCATCTTGGATTGAATCAGCCTTTGTACACCCAGAGTATAAAGACAAGTAAATGGAACACTGAAACAGAACAACAGTGTTGGAAGGGACCTTGGACGTCTTCTAGTCCAACCCCCTGCTAAGCAGGAGATCTATACCATTGCAGACAAGTGGCTGTCCAGTCTCTTCTTAAAAACCTCCAGTGATGGAGCACCCACAACTTCTGAAGGGAACTTCTGTTCCACTGGTCAATTGTTCTCCCTGTTAGGAAGTGTCTCCTTAATTCCAGGTTGCTTCTCTCCTTGATTAGTTTCCATCCATTGTTTCTTGTCTGGCTTTCAGGTGCTTTGGAAAATAGTTTGACTCCCTCTTCTTTGTGGCAACCCCTCAGATATTGGAAGACTGCTCTCGTGTCACCCCAGTCCTTCTTTTCATTAAACTAGACATAGCCAGACTTTGACCCCTCTCTTCATTTGTGAGATATATACACACCTTGTGACATCCGTATTTCCAGACAGCTGAATCAAGACCCCAATAAAATGGGGCAGGGTTTAAAATAGTCTTTTTGAACCTAGAAGCTTTAGGAGAACACAATTTAAGGTGGGGGGGGGGGAGGAAAGTTGGATAGCAAAGCTTTAGTTAGAATCAGAAGCACCTGGTTTTCTTCTCCCACCTGGTTTTTCCTCCCCTCCACCTGCCTACACCTTGGGAGAGTGATCTACAAATCACTGCAGCGGCCCAAGGAGGATTAGAGAGGCAAGGAGGATCGTCCCTAAACGTCAAGGTCTCTGCAGAAACTTGCATTAAAACCCGACTTTACTTTGCTCATTCCGAGAAAGAGGTGAGCAGCAGGATGTTGCTAGACCAGGAATCAGTATTTGCTAATCCACTCTGGCTGTGGGTGCAAGTCCTTGAAGCCGATACAGAGTCAGATTGGGCACATCCCTTTCTGCAAATGGCAGGGATTTTTTTTGGGTGGTCTGGTCAGCTATCTCCACAGAGAACCATACCCATATCGGTTCATCCGCTGGGGCTTCGCTAATGCCAGGCTGCCCAACTTCTCCTGGCATCTGCTTTGCTTGACAGCAATGAGGGATAAGTAGCAGCAGGGCCAGGGAGGAGGGAGGGGGAAGCCTCTTCCTGTGACCAGTTGCTTTGCATTGCCCTACTCCAGTGGTATTATTATGCTCCAGTTTTATTTTGGGGTCCCAGTGCAGGATTAGAACTGTACTGCTCCTTGGGGTTGAAGGGACAGATGGTGTGAATGCTGTATCTTCATCAGGGACTTGTGCTCCATCACTGGAGGTTTTCAAGAAGAGACTGGACAGTCACTTATCTGAAATGGTATAGGGCAGTGATGGCTAACCTATATGGCGTCGCATGCCAAAAGCGGGGAGAGCAATGGGGGTCGTGCATACGCGTGCCCACACCCATAACTCAATGCACCCCGCCCTGTCTCCCGCGCATCTGCACCAGGGGTGGGTTCTACTTACCTTTACTACCGGTTCGCAACGGGGCCACGCACGCGCGCTTCCTTCGCTCGCGTGCGTGGGTGCTGTTCTGCACAAGCGCAGAAGCTTCTGCGCATGCGCAGAAGTGTTTTGATGACATCAGGGTCAGTGGGCAGAGCCTCCCGCTGGTTTTACTACCAGTTCTATAGAACCGGTGCGAACCGGGGGCAACCCACCACTGATCTGCACCCGACACACACACCCGTGCTCCTCCTGCTTTTGGCACGTGATGGCACAGTGGACCCGGTAGGCCCATTTTTTTGCCTTCCCCAGGCTCCAGAGGTTTTCTAGGAGCCTGGGGAGGGCGAAAACGGCCTTCTCCACCCACCTGGAGGCCGTCTGGAGGCCAGAAAAATGGCCCATTTTCCGATTTCTGTTGGGTCCGGAAGACCTGAAAATCAGCTGGCCGGCGTGCACATGAGCGCTGGAGCTGAGCTAGGGCAACACTTGCGTGTTACAGATATGGCTCCATGTGCCACCTGTGGCATGCGTGCCATAGGTTCGCCATCATGGGTATAGGGACTCCTGCTTGAGCAGGGGGTTGGACTAGAAGACTTCCAAAGTCCCTTCCAATTCTCTTATTCTGTTACTCTGACTTAATCACAACTAGAGAGCTTGCAGGCCTATCGCAGCAGGGCTTGGTTTGGTAGGTCAGTTGTATCCTGTTGAACTTTTGGGACTGTGGCTACCACATGGCTCCCCTTTTCAAATCCTCCTAAAAATGAGCCAGATCGATTGGCGTGGGCTGCCAGAGGTCCACAGCTGGAGATGTAACGTGAAGCTGAATTTGCTTGTGGAAATCTTCGTCCGCCATCTATTGGCTTGCCCTGCCAAAAGGATGTTGGATGAGGAGGTGCCCCCTGTAGATCTGCAGGTTTTCAGAGGGAGGGGTCTTCCGCATTCCTAATGGCTCTGTGGTCTCTCTTTAGGGGATGTTTTGTGTCCTGGTGTTGGCATGGCTGTTTGTTCCCATCTACCTTGCAAGTGGGGTAAGTAAGTCGGCACCCAAAAAGCCTTCTCTGCCTTCCTGGAGAGGTGAGCCCTTCTCGGTCACACCTGCTCTTCCTTCTGCCTTTGCTTTCACCTGAAAAGGGCCATGTGCAGCCAGGCAATACGGCAGAGCCTCTGAGATTTTGCTGCCTGTCCAAGGGGGTTAGAAACGCCTTCCTTCCTTTCTTAAAAGTGCTTTGAGCAAGCCCATCTCTCAGCCTCTTTGCCCTGCTGCCAAGACAGTCACTATCAGTTCCTGAGCACACAAATTCATGCATCCCTGGGTCTAGTGGTGGGATTCAGCCGATTCGGGCCAGTTCAGGTGAACTGGTAGTTAAATTGTTGGCTGGCCCTTCCTTCCCCCTCCCCTCCCCGCCCCTTCCAGGAGTCCCCACACACTCCATTTTGGCTCCCAGGTAAGTGCAGGTAGGCCTACTAGGCCCAAAATGGGGCACAGGGGCGGGGCAGCACGTCCCCCACATGGGCCATTTTTGCTCCCAGGGGGGTGCAAGAGACCGAGTGCTGCCTGTCACATCCCCTGGCCACGCTCATTAGGGCAGAGAACCGGTTGTTAAATTAGTTGAATCCCACCACTGTCTGGGTCTTAGCATCTTTAGTGGCCCCCAAGGTGGCTTATAATCCCCCGGCCGCACGGGGGATTATGGGAATGATGGGGCACTCCCATGTGACACCTCTCCTGCGCAAGCTGCACTGGCTTCCTGTGGTCTTCCGGGTGCGCTTCAAGGTGTTGGTAACCACCTTTAAAGCGCTCCATGGCTTAGGGCCAGGGTACCTGCGAGACCGCCTTCTGCTGCCAATAGCCTCCTACTGGCCGGTTCGCTCGCACAGAGAGGGCCTCCTCAGGGTGCCGTCGGCCAGACAATGTCGGCTGGCGACCCCCAGGGGGAGAACCTTCTCTGTGGCAGCGACCTCTGGAACGGCCTACCCCCTGAGATATGCATGATATCAGACCTCCGGACTTTTCATCGGGCCCTGAAAACGCACTTATTCCATCTAGCAGGGCTGGCTTGATCCCGTCCTCCCAGTTTTAATTGAATTCGGTTTTAATTGGGTTGTTTTAAATTGCCGGGCTGAAATTGTTTAATGTTTTTTAAATTGTTTTTAAATTTTATATGTTATGTTTTTATCCTGGCTGTGCACCGCCCTAAGTCCCGCAGGAGAAGGGCGGTATAAAAATTTAAATAAATAAATATCCCATAATATTCTGCTTCAAGATGTTCACGCAGGCAACAGAGGGCATGTGGAGCTGGTCCATGTTAGAGGTCTAGATTTGCTGGTGTCCATCATTCCCCTCTTCTCCCATTCCTCAATCCTCAGTGCCTGAAATTCTGTGGCCTGCATGGCAGGGACCCTCCTGCCCAGTGGCTGCTACCTGCCTGGCTTCCTCTCCTCCTGCAGGTTTCAACAAAGCCACAGCTAAACCTTGCCAGCCAACTGGCTGGATCAGGGCATTGATGTCCTGGCTGCATCTCGGCTGCAGAGAGATAGTGCCAAGACAGTTGCTAGATGACAGCCAAGAAATATTCAATTCCTGACTAGGTTTTTTTTTGGTGGTCATTAGGGCAAATGATCAAGTAACTCGTGGTTTTGATTTTTTTAAAAAAAGTACAACTGGAAAGGAAAAGAAAGGAACTGCAGGCATGGAGTCCCCCAAAGCTGGGCACTTGGGGACAGCTGGCATTTCAGTCGAGGGAATCCCCAAACTCAGCTAGTGGAAAGTCGTGCCGTAAAGCCCTATAGATGGTGGTGCTGCTGAGACCCCTTCCAAGTAGTGGCATATGGGGGGTGGGCATCTTACAATTTTCTGCTGGCTTGGGGAGGGGAGGGGAGGGGAACCCGGCAAAGGAGCCGTGTGGATGTAGGCTTTGTGTGATTAGAATTGTTTCATGGTGGCCCAGAGCAGCATCTCTTGATGTTGGCAACTTTAAGCGGTATGGAGTTCAACTCCTAGAATTCCCCCAGCTGGGAAGTTGAATTTCATACCGCTTAAAGTTGCCAACGTTGAGACGCCCTAGCCTAGAGGGAAGGGGGAGAGAGCTTCCACACTACTGTCCTTCATACCTGGACTGTAAACCAGAGGTGGGTTTCAGCAGGTTCTGACCAGTTCTGGAGAACCGGTAGCAGAATTTTTGAGCAGTTCAGAGAACCGGTTGTAAAAATTCTGACGCATGCCCCCCCCCCCCATCTATTCTCTGCCTCTCAAGCCCCAGCTGACCAGGAGGAAATGGGGATTCTGCAGTAACCTTCCCCTGGAGTGGGGTGGGAATGGAGATTTTACAGTATCTTTCCCCTGCCATGCCCACCAAGCCACGCCCACCAAGCCACACCCACAGAACTGGTAGTAAAAAAATTTGAAACCCATCACTGCTGTAAGACCTTCAGACTGGAGATGACCAGTCTTTAATCTAAATTTTAAGTGAATCATTGAGGTTGTTAAGTTAGTAACACAGTTGTTAAGTGAATCTGGCTTCCCCATTGATTTTGCTTGTCAGAAACTTGCCAAAAGGGGATCACATGACCCCAGGAGGCTGCATAAATCATCAATATGAACCAGTTGCCATGCATCCAAATTTTGATCACGTCACCATGGGATGCTGCAATGGTCATAAATGTGAAAAACCATCCAAAGTCACTTTTTTCAGTGCTGCCATAACTTTGAACGGTCCCTAAACAAACCGTTGCAAGTGGAGGATTTCCTGTAATTATTTTAATCAATTTATTTGGCCACCAACTTACCAGAGGTTCTGACAGGTTCTGGAAAACTGGTAGCGGAAATTTTGAGTAGTTCAGAGAACCGGCAAACACCACCTCTGGCTGGCCCAGCCCCCATCTATTCTCTGCCTCCCAAGTCCCAGCTGATCAGGAGGAAATGGGGATTTTGCAATATTTTGGGTAGCTAGCAAGACATTAAAAGCTAAACCAAATAGGGGCTAAATGAGGGCTTCTGTTGCTGGGGAGGCTGAAGACTTGAAGGGTGAGGGCTGTTTTGCAAAGAAATCCCCAACAAATCAAAGCTACTGCTTGGTAAAGATTTCCTCATTTTCATCCTTCCCAGGTTACAACCATGCCAGAGTATTTGCAGAGACGGTTTGGTGGCAAAAGGATTCAGATCTTCCTTGCAATTCTCTACTTGTTTATCTATATATTCACCAAAATCTCAGTAAGTAAGGAGACGAGAGGAGACAGAACAGAACTGGCTTGGAAAGAGTAGGTCAACATAGGCTTCATAAGCGACTTTTGACGTTTCTCGGGCGTTGTGGCAAACCGAAGGGATACAGGAGGGAACCAGGGAGGTGCTGTGTTTGGGATGCCAAGGCTAAAAGATGAGTAGGGCCAAGGTGGGCATGGAAGCCGCATCTGTGGGTAGCTTCTTTCCAAAGGCGCCTGTCTTCCTTGGCTTCACGGCCCTAGGAAATGTGCAAATGAGTTAACATCCACGGATGAACTAGGGGCTTCAGAGTGATTGGGGTGATGGTGCCCTGATGTCTTAACCATAACATGACTCTCCTTGGGATATATGCTGTTGTGGCCTGTCAGCTGCCGGCCTCTCCAGCGGCCAAATTGGATGAGGAGGAGGCATGGGAGTCAGGGTCAGCATCAGGGCAACCTGGGAGCTCAGAGGGGGAAGAGGGAATGGAGCTGGCAGAGAGAGAGAGAGACAGGGGGAGCCTGGGCCATCCGTCAACCCTCAGATGGAGAGTCAACAGCCACCAGGTCTGGAGGTGGCTGATGAGGAAGAGGAGGAACAGCTGGGTCCAGTGCCTGATGCGTGGATGTGCAGAAGGCAGGTGAGAGGAGAGCAGTGGAAATCTATGGGCCGATCCTTGGGACGGAAGAGCCACCACTGCTAGCGAGGTGCCACCCTAGCTCTGGGGATAAAAGGCAGGAGGTGGAGATGAATAGGTGTGGCAGACAACTATTCATCTCCGTGCCAGACAGACTTGTTAGCCTACCGTGAGAGAGAAACTTTTTGCCAGGGCTCATAATAAAGGAATCATTGATTTAACTTCAGAGGGTTTGTCGTGTTTGGGGAGCTAGGTCAGAACACATGCCAACCCCAGCTCAGAAGTCCCATTTTGGCCTTAGATCAGGGGTGCTATTCAGCAGGTTCTGATAGGTTCTGGAGAACCAGTAACAGAAATTTTTAGCAGTTCAGAGAACCAGCAAATACCACCTCTGGCTGGCCCTAGAGTGGGATAGGAATGGGGATTTTGCAGTATCCTTCCCCCGCCATGCCCACCAAGCCTGTATTACTACAAGTCTGCCAGAGTCCTGTTCTTGATCAGGATATGAAAGCAATCTAGGATTTGGATCCCAAATCCATTCCTGAAAGTTTGCAGGGAGGGCACATTCTCTCATAATATTTCCACCAAGAACTATTTTCTGAAAGAGTTCTAAAACTCACCCTGGAGTCAACCCTGGGAGAAGCCCTAAGAATTCTTAACATTTCATCTTCCAACCATTCCTTTGATTAGCTTGCATAGCATCATAGATGCTACGCAACTACCTACGCTACCTGACTCTGTGGATTCTTCCTCAAACCAGTGGTGGGTTGCTTCCAGTTCACACCAGTTTGCAAGAACCGGTAGTAAAAATTTGTAGTAGTTCGGAGAACCAGTAATAACATTGGCTGGCCACACCCCCAAACCGGTCCCCGGCCCGGTCGCCACTCACTTACTCCACCCACCTCATCAGAGGCTTTTTTTTAAGTTTTAAAAGCATTTTTCCACAACCTCTTCAGCTGAAAAAATGCTTTTAAAAGTAAAAAAAAAAGCCTCTGATGATCGTGCGGCTCAGCTGGGATCGTCAGAGGCTTTTCAAAGCATTTTTTCTAAAACCTCTTAAGGTTGTAGAAAAAATGCTTTTAAAAGTGAAAAAAGAAAAAGTTGGCCACGCCCACCCAGTTACATTACCCCAAGCCACGCCCACAAAATAAGCCGTGCCCACAGCTTATTAGTAAAAAAAATTAGAACCCACCTCTGCCCCAAACCCCCAAAATTTTAACCTTAGACTGTCTATTGTTGACCTCACCTCATTCCTAAGAGGTCTGTAAGGGGCATGCATAAGTTCACCAGTGTGCCTACTGTGCCTGTCCTAATATTCCTTTTTACTCTTACTCTTTTCAAATTATGTTTATACTTTTACCTGTTATCTTAGATATGCTTGACAAATAAACTTACGATTATGATTACGATCATGATCATACAACCCTTCAAGGAAAAAAAATATGAATTAAAAATGTTGCTTTAAAGTGGAATCACAAAGCATTGGAGTTAAAGCTTTTACTACTTAGTGGATGTCCAAAGTTTGTAGGCCTGAGTCCAGAATCTCCCTCCTTATCTGATTTGTTTGCTGCTGATTTTCTAGTGATAATTTCCATCTGTTTGTTTTGTTCTTATCTGAAAATTTATTCCCCAGATAGAGATGTGAAGGAATTGCCACTCCAATGGAACGTGTTGTGTGTGTGGACAGGCGGGCACCCAAGATGGCCTAGTGCTCTCGTTTAGTCATTTACTCTTCTATTGGACTACTCACATTTAATGAGTAACTGGCTAACCTTTTGCTTCAGTCATTTATTAGCCACAAAAAGGACACTCAATCCCACCAAGAGAAAGATGCCCCTTTAGCTGGGTTAGGTAGGAGTCCCAGCATTTGGTTTCTATCCAAAAGGTTACAACTTTCGTCCAGGTTTTATACTCTTGACAGTTAAGAGGACGCAGTCATTTCAAACCGGGCTTTCAACTCAATTCAGAATAGAGCTGGAAGGGACCTTGGAGATCTTCTAGTCCAGCCCCCTGCTCAGGCAGGAGACCCTATACCATTTCAGACAAGTGGCTGTCCAGTCTCTTCTTAAAAACTTCCAGTGATGCAGCACCCACAACTTCTGAAGGCAACTTCTGTTCCACTGGTTGATTGTTCTCACTGTTAGGAAGTTCCTCCTTAGTTCTGTGTTGCTTCTCTCCTTGATTAGTTTCCATCCATTGTTTCTTGTTCTGCCTTCTGGTGCTTTGGAGAATACGTTGACCCCAAATTTGTGGCAACCCCTTGGATATTGGAAGACTGCTATCATGTCACCCTTAGTCCTTTTTTTTTTGTAAAACGTTTTTTTTAATTTTTTAAAACATAAACATAAAATACATCTTTTTAGAACGAAGCATTGATCCGGTCATAAATTGGTACAATCATAAATTCATCTTTAGCAACAACTCATCTCCACTAATCATCATCTTATAAAAATAATAATAAAAAAAACAGAGGAAAAAAGAAAAAAAACCCAGCTCACAATAACTCGCTCAAAACAATTACCTTTCTATTATTTCACCTCAAATCTTAATTTCTAAATAACACAACTTAATGTTTTACACAATTGTTTCCCTAAATTCTATCTATTTTATAATACCATTATCCAAAAACCCGATACTGAGTTAAATCTTAACTCAATATCATTTCATTTTCTTTTCTTTTTGTTTAGATGAATGTATCTTAAAAATATAAATCATACTATTATCATAAGCAATATCTTAACTATCACTCACAGCAAACCCTAACCCTAACCCTTAGTCCTTCTTTTCGCTAGACTAGGCAGACCCAGTTCCTGCAACAACATTTTTTTTTGTAATGTGCTGACCAAAACTGGTCACCACATTACAGAAAAGAGAAAATAACTACAAACCCACTGAAGGAGGAGAGCTGTGTTACTCTAGGGTGGCAAAAGATTTTTACCCCCAAAATCAGGATTGTTACGTTCATCCCACATCTGTGCCAGAATTCTGAACTGCTTTTTATCAGTTCTGTTTGACCAAGTTTGTACGTCGTTTAGTGGGTACAACTGCCATGTCCTTAAATAGCCTCTTCAGTGGCTTTGCTCCACTTTGACTACCGATATATGTTTTATAGTCACCGAGTTAATAGTTTAAGACATTTCCAATCATCTTCAAAGGAAACATCTAAAGCCATCTAGCCAAACAATGGCAACATTTTGTGCCAGTTTTGTACCACTGAATTGCACCCACACACATTCTTAGTTCCAGCTGGGAAATAATGGGACACTGAATAAGTGGACTTTTTTTTCTTGTAATTTATTGTTTGCAACTCATGTACCAAGGAATCTCAACCATTTTTTAAAAAAAAAATCTGTGTAAATCTATGTCAGTTGTGATGTAAAAGAAAAGAAAAAAACAAGCTCAAATGCTTAAGCCACATCTAAATGCATCAGTATAGAAATATCATTTAGATTTGGTAGCAATGGCAATCAGTTCTGAATATTGAAAAGCTTCATAGGAAGTGTGGGTGGTACAGTGGCCCAGGTTCGAGACCCGGGTGCCATGCGACAGAGTGAGCTCCCGCCCTTGCCTCAGCTCCGGCCAACCTAGCAGTTTGAAAGCATTCAAATGTGAGTAGATTAATAGGTACCACTTTGGTGGAGAGGAAACAGCTCTCCATGACATCATGCTGGCCACATGACCACAGAAATGTCTTCGGACAGCGCGGGCTCAATGGTCTTCAAACAAAGATGAGTACCATCCCGTAGAGTCGGCAACAGCATCCGCAGGGACTCCTTTACCGTCTACCTTTAATAGGAAGTGTATACCCTTTTCAAATGTAAGGTACATTTAGAAATTTAGCTTTATTATTTGCAACAGACAGATTGAAGCAGAAAAAGAGAAGGAGGACGTCTCAGTCAATAGTTCAAATATTGACCAGCCAATTAATAATTACTGTGTTTGAAACAAAGGTCAGACATAATACCCTTTTAGACAATAATTGAGAAGAGTAATTATTTAGGCTTTAAGCCCTTAGCCTGGGCCAGCTAATTCTTCCAAATCTAGCTCTTAGGGCAGGACCAAAGGCAGCAATTTTCCTTTGGAGAAAATGGTCATTAAAGTGCGTGCAACAAACAAGAACATCTCGTTTCAACAACATTGTGGTCATGGCAGGATAGAGACAGGACAAGAAGCGGCAGGTGGAAACTCATGAGAGGGAAATCCAACCTGGAAATAAGGAAGAATTTCCTGACAGTGAGAACAATTATTTAATGGAACAATTTGCCTCATGGAGCTGTGGGTGTTCCACAACTGGAAGCCTTCAAGGAAAGATCAGACATTCATTTCTTTGGGATGCAATAAGATCTCCTGCCTTAAGTAGGGGGTTTGACTAGAAGACCTCAAAGGTCCCTTCCAGCCCTTGGATTCTAAGAGAGGCTACTATCAATCTATATACCCAAGTGCAACCACTAGTGTAGAGAATACAGCACAACATTTGGCCTACTGTCTTAAGGCAAGATAGTTGCTGAGATTTCAGTGTTAGCCGTTTCTTTTTTCTCCTGCAGGTTGACATGTATGCTGGAGCTCTCTTCATCCAACAGGCCTTGCACTGGGACCTCTACATAGCAGTCATTGGTTTGCTGGTCATCACTGCAATTTACACTGTGGCAGGTAGATGTTAACACACCGTAAGAGTGGGTCTTTTGCAGTTATATTGGGACCATGAGCTCCGGGGAAGGAGTTTAGGAAAATGGCTAGGATTGTGTAGTGTTCTATCATCCAGCTTCAGGCAGTTGAGGGTTTTGACCCATGGTATGGAGAGAAAACATTTCCCCTTAGAACAGGGGTGTCAAACTCAAGGCCTGGGGGCTGGATATGGCTTGCGGGGTACTTAGATCTGGCCCATGGGGCCGCCCTAGAAACAGCGAAGGGCCGGCCCATGGTGCTTCTGCCAGCGAAAATGGACCCCCAAGCCCCGTTTTCAGCTGCCATAGCCTCCTGCAACTCTCTGCCAGTGAAAACAGAGCTTGGGAGCCCATTTTCGCTGGCAGAATGCTCGGGCCACCACCTGTGTCCCTGACAGGAGTGACGTCGAGCTGGCCATGCCCACCTGGCCACACACACACACATGCAACCCCCCCCCAATGCGGTCCTCAATGAAATCTAGTTTGTCACCCCTGCCTTAGAAGATTTAGCCATGTGTGGAAATTTACCTGATGAATATGTAGCCTGTTTAACTTTATTGATTAGCCCTTGGGCCGTATGAAAGTGCAGAGTTCCAGACACAAATAATTATTACTAAAATCTGATAAAAACAATTTAAATTGGAATAAAATACAGTTTAAAATGAAATTGGAATAAAATACAGTAACTTAAGATATAGATAAAGAAAGCATGATAAAATTATATTTCGGTGTCACCCCTACAATCTACCCCAGGGGTCGGCAACCTTAAACACTCAAAGAGCCACAAAGGCCTTAACTGGAAGCCCCCCGTTCAATTCTAGAGCAAACCGGAAGTCTGGTTCCCCCCACCAAAGTGTCTTCTCCTAGTGCGGAATCCTTTTCTCCTCTACCTATCCTAACTGAAAGCCATATCAATTGTGGAGCTGACTGGTGACAGGGAGCTGCAGCAGAGGGATGAAAGAGCCACATGTGGCTCCAGAGCCGCAGGTTGCTGACCCCTGATCTACCCCAATCATATGCAGATCTCAGTTGAACCAATTTGCTCAAATCCTGTGCTGTGTTAAATGTTATTTTCAGATTTTGGCCACACATAAGGTAAGTTGTTTTAATATGGGGATCCCAATGGGCCATTCGTTTAGTATATAGACCAAGGTACCTGACTCTTACCCTCTTATACAGGCAACAATCAAATAGGATGTAGTATGTGATTAGGTGATGAGACTCTAATATACCTGAAATATTGATTGAATTCTTTTTGTGACCATCAGTTTTTCTTGGGGCTTCAGGTGCTGCTTGACTTTTGTTGCTTTTTCAAAGACTTCATTTTGCCCCACTGCCAATGATAAAAATGTACAGAGGGGGTAGTATTTGCAAATAAGTAAACTATTACTCACATTGCACGCTTTGTAAAAAAAAATAACTTGGGTACACAGACGTGTTTTGCAAGAAAGCAAATATCAACATCTTAGATATGTTGACCTTCAGAGAAGGAACAGCTTGAAATTCCTGAAGCAAAGACGATCGTGTTCTGGCTTTCTTTAGAAAATATCACCCCTTTTCATCTTCCTTTGCTTTGAACTTCAGTTAAGTGATGTCCTCAAAGTTTCCTTTTTTTTAACTACTTGAAAAGGGTTGTTTTTTTTTTAAAGTTAAAAAGACATGGTATTCAGCTGAGTCCTTTTTTGTACTGCCCAGAGAACTACTTGTTGACAAGGAAGAGAAAAACAGGGGAAATTAAACCACATGGGGGAAGGCAAGCAAAGAGATGGTCATGATCTTAGCTAGATCAATGAATGGCTTGATGGGAAGGGCAGAGGCTCCTTCCTTGCCAGGCTGCCAACCGTGTCTGCTCCCCAAACCCCCAAAAGTCATTTGAAGAGGACAGCGAGAATTAAATTAGGTCCTCTGAAAGCTGATCTGAGTCACACACACACACACACACACACACACAACCCCTCACATCCTGGACATGAACTGTTTCAACTCCTACCCTCAAAACAACACTATAGAGCACTGCACACCAGAACAACTAGACACAAGGACAGTTTTTTTCCCGAACGCCATCACTCTGCTAAACAAATAATTCCCTCAACACTGTCAAACTGTTCACCAAGTCTGCACTACTATTAATCTTCTCATCGTTCCCACCACTCATCACCTTCCACTTACGACGACGGTATGACTGTAATTTTGTTGCTTGTATCCTTACGATTTATATTGATATTGTTTCCTGATTGCTTATTTGTACCCTATGACTATCATTAAGTGTTGTACCTTATGATTCTTGATGAACTTATCTTTTCTTTTATGTACACTGAGAGCGTATGCACCAAAGACAAATTGTATCCAATCACACTTGGCCATTAAAAAATTCTGTTCTATTCTATTCTATTCTATTCTATTCTATTCTATTCTATTCTATTCTATTCTATTCTATTCTATTCTATTCTATTCTATTCTATTCTATTCTAAAACCCCTCCACCCTATGCAAAAGGAAATAAAATTATTTGGTAACTTTACTAGATAGTTTAAACTAGAAATATAAAAACGAACAAAAACTAATAATTGAGATAGGACATGGAATAAACAGCAAAGCCAAAAGTGCAGAATTAAGAGACAAAGAAAGGCAGAGAAATGGCTTCTGATTTTATTTTGTGACAGAAGCATAAATTTAAATTGACCGCTTGCTCTAAAGGATACAACATCAATTTCATTTTTCCTATAATCTACTGATTTTTCTAATCATCAAACAGACGTGCCACAATTTTTGTTCTTTTCCTGTTTCACAGAGAAGGGTCTTCAAATCAGCATTCATGTTAATCAGTGTCTTTTCTCTAATCAAAATGTCAATTTTGCCATCCCTGCCAGCGCCATAACATTGTTTCTTCTCTTTCCAAAAGGGCTGCTTTCCAACTGGCACATCTTCCCTGTTGAGAAAGTCTTGTTGTATTAAAAATAGCAAAACCAAATGTAGGCTAGGTACTTGGGATGCAAATAATCAGGTGGATGGTATTTTTGGCTTGGATTTTTAGTTAGAAATGCAAATAGCAAGCCTTCCAAGAAATCTCCCGTTATTTAGAATTAGAATAGAATGGGCTGGAAGGGACCTTAGTGATCTTCTAGTCTAGCCCCCTGCTCAAGCAGGAGAACCTATAATATTTCAGATAAGTGACTGTCTAGACTCTTCTTAAAAACATCCAGTGATGGAGCGTTCATGATTTCTGGAGGCAAGCCATTCCACTGGTTAATTGTCCTCACCGTTAAGAAGTTTCTCCTTAATTCCAGATTGCTTCTCTCTTTGATTTCCAACCATTGTTTCTTGTCCTGCCTTCAGGTGCTTTGGAGAATAATTTGCCCCCCTCTTCTTTGTGGCAGCCCCTCAAATACTGGAATACTGCTATCATGTCGCCCCTAACACTTCTTTTGTTTAGACTAGCCAGGCCCAAATCCTGCAACCGTTCTTCATATATTTTAGTCTCCAGGCCTTTGATCATCTTAGTTGCTCTTCTCTGAACTTTTTCCAAAGTCTCAACTTCTTTTTTGTTGTATGGTGACCGAAATCGGTTGCAGACTAATCCAGTATCGCATTTAAATCACACCTGAATTAAAACATCAATTTTCTGATAGGTATAAAATTAACTTTAGCTACCGAGAGTCTCTTGAAAGTGAGATGGGTGACATGCAAATTTAACAAATAAAATAATAATAAACCTTTCAAAATCAGGGAAAGGCTTTTTGAGGCTAGTCCAGACTTTTTGGGCAGAAACTGGGCCCTAATCTGGCTCTTGTCTTCCACAGGTGGCCTGGCAGCAGTGATCTACACAGACACCCTGCAGACGGTTATCATGTTGGCTGGCGCACTCACCCTGATGGGCTTCAGTGAGTAGTGTGTATGTGTGTTTGTGTGTGTTCAGAATTGCTGTTCCTTAGCTTGCTGTCTGTGGGAGGCAGCTGAACTGGTCCGTTTCAACCACTCTTTGTTGTTATTGTTAGTTGTGAAGTCGTGTCCGACCCATGGACCACGTTCCTCCAGGCCTTCCTGTCCTCTACCTTCCCCTGGAGTCCATTTAAGCTCACGCCGACTGCTTCAGTGACTCCATCCAGCCACCAGTTCTCTGCCATCCCCTTCTTCTTTTGCCCTCAATCTTTCCCAGCATTAGGCTCTTCTCCAGGGAGTCCTTCCTTCTCGTTAGTGTTGTGGTCCGCCAGCAGCCTGCAGAGCTGTCAGCGGAGTCGGACAACAATGAGGCTGAGGAAGAACATAGGCCAGTCCTAGAGGCTGGGGAAGGCCCGGATGAGGACTCTGCGTCGAGGCAGAGATGGGGCCAGGGCCATCGAGGAGTGATGTGTGGACTCCGGAGCCTCTAGAGGCTGACAATAGAGAGGCAGAGGAACAGGAGAAGCCTGTTCCTAGCGCACGTATGAGAAGAGCTGCCAGAAGGCAGGAGCAGCTAAACCAGAGAGGACGACTCAGGAGTAGGGCCAAGAGATAATTGGCCCCTCCCATAAGGCTTAAAAGACCAGCAACGGCTCTTGGCCTCTTTGCCGGAAAACAACCGTTGAGAGATTTGCTTCATGTTTGGATGTATTTCTTTCTTGTCAGCGTCTTCTGTTCCTGAACTGTTGCCAAGAAAAGCCTTTGGCAGTTTGCCTAATATCTCAAGGTCAGAGATAAATTGAAGAATGGTGTTTTGAGGACTTTGCTTTCATTTAATTTGGAATACGTTGAGACTGAGTTAATTCTCAGCTGTTTTAATAAAATCTGTTTGTTTTTTGGAACTGTTTTGCATTTAATATTAAGTACGTGGGCCTGGGTCACAACAATTAGTGGCCAAAGTATTTGAGTTTCCCCTTCAGGATCTGTCCTTCTAAAGAGCAGTCAGGGTTGATCTCCTCTAGGACTGACCAGTTTGATCGCCTCACTAGGCTTTGCCAAAGTCGGAGGCCTTGAGGACCTGAAGAACAGATACTTCAAAGCCATCGCAAGCAACCACTATGGAAACACCAGCTGCGGCTTGCCAAGAGAGGATGCCTTCCACATATTTCGGGACCCTGTCACATCCGACTTTCCCTGGCCAGGTATCCTAGTGGGAATGACCATCCCATCTCTGTGGTACTGGTGCACAGACCAGGTAAATTCATCTCATCAGCTATGTTTGTCTTCTGGCTGACGAAGAGCTTTAAAAAGTAAAGGTATCCTTTGTCCAGTTGTATCCGACTCTAGCTCATCCCATTGCACAGCGCTTGGGTCTCGAACCTGGGCTGTCAGCTGACAAGCTCAATGTCTTTAACCACTGAACCATGGCACGCCCTAAAGAGGGAGAGTTTTAGAAGAAGAGAAATTGCCACCATGTACCAGGAAGTGGTAGCATTGCTTTAAGGGAGAACTTGCAACGTGGCTCACACAGAGAAATGAAAAAAGATGTGGCTGCTTTAATTAGAGCCAGGGCTGCCTGCTTGAGAAAGTTTACACAACTTCCTCTGAATCACTTCTCAAGGGTGGAAGCTGAAATGTCTGACATTATGAGAACAGCACTGCAATCCGCCCACATCATCATGTGCTGTCATGGTAATGCAACAAGTCCCTGGGTTAAGAATGCCCCGATTTCAGGATGACCCATGGTTAAGAATGGAGCCTATTGTTGCAAAATTTGATTCAAATACACAATGATTCAAGTTAAATACTCAGTGGTTCCAGTTCATTACACAATGCTATTTAGACAGTTTTATATAACATTGTTCCGTCTTACATACAAATTTGACTTAAGGACAGACCTTGGAAATAGAACTCAGTGTTAAACGGGGAATTACCTGTACTCATGACACATATTTTTGAGCCTGCAGTGTCACATTTTGTGAGATGGGTGGATATATAGAACATAAGAGTTGGAAGGGACCTTGGAGGACTTCTAGTCCAACCCCCTACTCAAGCAGGAGAACCTATACCATTTCAGACAAATGGCTGTCCAGTCTCTTCTCAAAAGTCTCCAGTGATGGACCACCCACAACTTCTGAAGTCAAGCCCTTCTCACTGTCAGGAAATTTCTCCTTAGTTCTAGGTTAATTCTCTCCTTGGTTAGTTTCCATCCATTGTCCCAAAGCTGCTTTTTTCAGAAGGCAACTGGACTTTCTTGTTTGTTTGTTTTTTGAAGACTTCTTGAAGACTTTTGCTTCTCATCCAGATTATTCGGGACAAGAGGCTGACTCTGTAAACCACTTAGAGGGGACTGTAAAGCACTTTGAAGCGGTATATAAGTCTAAGTGCCCGCCCTCCCGCCCTCCCTCCCTCCCTTCCTTCCTTCCTTCCTTCCTTCCTTCCTTCCTTCCTTCCTTCCT
>WNWU01000025.1:15136493-15193292 GCA_012654045.1 Ptyas mucosa | reverse complement strand
TTAAAACCATTTTTTCTACCACCTCTGGCTGAAGAGGTTGTTGAAAAAAATGCTTTTAAAAGCCTCTGACGATCGCAGCTGAGCTGCGCGATCATCAGAGGCTTTTTTTTTTTACTTTTAAAAGCATTTTTTCGGCGGAAGAGGTTGTAGAAAAAATACTTTTAAAAATAAAAAGCCTCTGATCATTGCGCAGCTCAGCTGGGCATGGGGGTGGGGGTGGGGCAGGACGCTTGCTACCGGTTCTCCGAACCACCCGCCACCATCGCTACCGGATCGGCTGATCCCGTCCGAACCGGGAGCATTTCACCCCTGAGACAGGTTCTTATTTTCAGGGAAACACGGTTGAGTGTGATTAAGTTGGGCTTTCCAACTCCAGACATGTAAACCATGGTTTGTGGCAAAGTGCAGAATATGGTTGAGAATAGCAGCTTTCCTCAGCAGCGGACCAGGCCTCAAGGGTCTCAGCCACAAGGAGAGCCAAACGCCACTTCCATTTGCTTACAGTTCAGGTGTTTTTGGCGCACAGACATTTTTTTCCAGGGGAAGGAAGTAATGCCGATGACAAACAGTATCAGGCTCTGATAAAAATGTTCCATAGGAAAGTGCGGGAGAAGCTGGATCTTTAACCGGAAATGAAGCTATGGAGGGAGGATGAGAAATCCAAGGGCTTCCCCATCACATTTTTGCGGGCAGCACCAGAAAGGACTGTGGTTCCCTCGTGTTCAGCAGAGGATCTGTGGGCAGTGCCCTCTTCCTGGGTGCAAAAATGCAGACTGTATTGTTTACAGAATACTTCGGGAGTAACGACATGTTTTTCGTGGTGTTTAAAAAAAAGATCAACATATGTGTTGCTATTTATTATTCTGAACAGAGTGAGGGGGCCTCTGCAGATAGGCAGCTCTATCCCTGGGTTCTGCTGGATCTCCTTGGGCCAGTTTTCTTCTCGAGGCACCCATAGGCCGACTTCAAGTCTATGTTTACCAGACGGGATGTCCTGCAGACGGAGACTACATCATGCCATTCTTTTTTTCTTTTGGAGGAGCTCTATAACAATAAATACATACAGCTCAATGGTGTGATTATTATTATTATTTTAAAAAATGAATTTTCTGACGAAAACAAAATGGTTGGAAGAAGAGCTGCAGAAAAGCATGGACCAGAATTTCATGTAAATCTTGCATAGTTGAAAATGCCTTTATGAGGTGCACTTTCTTACTAGAAAGATTTCAGGTGTCAGTCATTATAGCCTGATAACTAGATTATATGCAAGCCAAACTGAATTTTTTAATATCCCAGGAGTTTTAAGGGAAATCTTTTAACTTCTCAAATTAATTCATACTGAAATCAGTTAAATTAAAAAGAAAATCCCTTCATACTGTGTGTGTGCACTGTTATTTGTATACCTGACTAGAGGATATGGAGTATTTATATCAATTATAATATTATATTATGTTAAATAGTTGTATATTAAAATATAGGACACAACTATCCTAAATGTACTCATATTATACACACCCCACAAACATTTTAGATACCAGCTCCAGAATGACTTCTGAAAAGTATTTTGTAATAATTTTGCTGTTTATTATCTGGATGAATTATTAGTCATCAAACCACTGTTCGTTCTTAATGTTCAACAGTTTAATTCATGACTATTTATCATGAGATCATCAAAGCTTCATCAAACAGAAGCACTCTTTCAAATCCTTGTCTAATCCTAATAAGTTTACACTTTAAACACAAGACCACTGATCGTAGCAGTAGAGAATTTATTCCAGCGTAGAAGCGCTGTGAAATTCTCCAGCAGAAATAAGGAACAAAACAATAGAAGGTAGAACATGGTGGCAACTGTTCATTTCTCACAACTGAAAACAATTGGAGGGGCATTAATACTAGTTGCAGGCTTAGCAACTGTGGTAAGAGAGGTCACAAAACAAGGCAAAACTCACTTAACAAATGTGTCTCTTAGCAACATAAATTTGGGGCTCCATTGCAGTGGGGAAATCCAATTTTTTTTACTACCAGTTGTATGGGCATGGCTTGATGGGCGTGGCAGGGGAAGGATATTGCAAAATCCCCATTCCCTCCCCACTCTGGGGCCAGCCAGAGGTGGAATTTGCCGGTTCTCCAAACTACTCAAAATTTCCGCTACCGGTTCTCCAGAACCTGCTGGATTTCACCCCTGCTCCATTGTGATCGTAAGTTCAGGACTACCTACAGTATATTTTAGCTAACAAGGTTATGAAACCTCAGTGCAAAACATTCTGGGTAGGTGTTAAAATTTCTCTCCCCCCCACTCACACACACTTAGGTATAACAACCAAACACTTTGCCAAAGGCTTCGTGGTCCACAACTTGACCGAAGACAAGTGAAAAATACAGCACTTTTTTCTGGTCACACTGTCTGAACTTCAGGAGGAACCTGCTGCTGTCTTTGTCTTCGTCTCCTAAGGTCACGAGAGACTCAACCGGACAGCAGAAATTCCTCCTCTTTCCCCAAAATGTCAAGTGCGAGATTTTCAAGAGGGTCCCGCTTTCGTTCAGATACATGAAGCCAATGACCCGTTGCAGGAAGAAGCTGATGGCATACAGAAAGACGAGGGTGAAGCAGAAGAGGCCTGTGACCAAAGGAAACTGGCTTAGCCCGTGGAAATACCAGAGCGGAGGGAGGATCAGCAAACCGAAGCCCGTCTGCAGTATCTTCAGCCTCGAGAAGAGTTTCAACAACCTGATGGCCGGGAATCGGTAAATCACGGCAAATTTCTCTGAATTTTCAGAGCTAGATGGTGGCTTTGGATCGCGTTGAGACAAGTCGACGCTACTCAGCCATCGGGGCTGCACCCCGCGAAGGCTGGGCGCCCACGGGCTACCTCCCTGTTGCAGAATGGTAGGACTTTGAAAAGAACGGAGCACCTGGTGGCCTCTTTTCCACAACTGCGGAGCAAGTTTGTTCTGAAGACAACGGGGCCTGAAGAGGACCAAATGCTGACGGGCGCAGCCGACGAGGATCTTCATCTGCAACGAAATAGAAAAGGTTTTCATCAGGTTGCAAAGCTGGGATAAAACTTTCACAGCAATTGTGTGTCTTTTCAGAAAGCAGTACATTTGTGAGCAGACTCGTATATATATATATTTTAAAAAAGATGCTTTCACTTAATTAAAGGGTAGGATATCATGTTTGAGGTTATCATACTTTATTCTGCTTTACCTCCACGTAGCTATAAGGATTCTTTATATTCCCCATTCCTAGCTTTTGCCTTTCCTGTTTTAACATTTTATTGAGTTTTAAGATAAGATACAAAATACAAAAGTAAATAGGGAAGCAGTGGGGGGGGGGGGGAAGGAAAGTGAGGGAAAGTTGGGAAAAAGAAAATGAAATGTTGAAGAACTAATAGATAAGATCTTAAAATGCGCTGAGTTGGACAGATTAACAAAAGAAATTAAGGAAAAAGAAGAGACAGAATATTATAGAATATTATAGAGTATGGAATAAATGGTAAATTGGCTTAAGACTAACAATAACGAATGATAACTATCAGAAGAGAAAAATAGAAGTACAAAATAGAGATGTATCAAATGTGCGGAGTGGAATAAAAATGTATATAATATGAAGGTAGAAATGTATAATAGTAAAGAGATAGATGAAATGTATAGTTCTCAATAGGGGGAAAAAAGGGGGAGGAAAAAAAGGAAAAGGAGGGGAAGAAGACGGAGTAAAAGATTAAGATAAAGGGGAAGAAAAATAAAGTAATAACTGGAAGACTATGAAACAATGCTTAAATATGAGGTTATTTATTTTTATTAAAAAAATTTAATATAAACTAACAAACAAACAATGAAACATACAAACTCATAAACAAAGATCCATCTTTACATCTTCTTTTCAACATGTTGCATCGGTAGTCTATATTCACATTTATACATTTTCTCTTTCTTATTTTAATGTATCCCTTATATATATATATATATATATATATATATATATATATATATATATTCCTAATATATCATCTATATGTGTTCTCCTAATCTACATATTTAATTTACTATTTACCTAAATTGGTACTCAATTTCCTATCCACAATTTATATCTTCTCATTTATTTCCATATCTTTTTTCCTTTTTCTCCTCCAACCAGTTATACCATTTCTCCCATACTAAGTAGTAATCCGTTTCCTTTTTTTCTTGTATCGCTTTTGTATTATTAAGTTATTTATATGTTGTGTAAATGTCTAATATGTGTTCTAATAATATTACAAATTTTTATATATATATAAAAAAGAAATGTTGACTTCAGATTCCCTCCTTTGCAGTGAAATAAAGCATTAACATCAATTAACACAACTTTTTGTTTTTTTCATAGTAAAAAGCCATGCCAGAGGTCTATTCTTGGTGATCTCCTTTCCATACCGGCCTCCAGACCCAACCTCGGCTCAGCCTGTTTGGAGATCAGATGGCATCGCTGGGTGGTCTCCACTCCGCAAGGAGGTTTCCCACCCCCCTCCCCACCCCCACGCCCGGTTGCAGGCGTTCCAATGCACCGTGCAAGAAGAAGCCTCGCTTTGCAAGCGCGACCCTTCCCCGACCCTCCCTTGGAATACAAGCAGCCCGATCCCCCTCGCTGGGGAAGATGGGCCCTGCAGTCAAAGGCGCCGAGAAGGAGGCGATGGGATTTACCGCGGGAGGCTCCGAAGGCGCCGGGAGCTCGTGCAGACACCCCGGGAGGCGAGGCGGCGCAGTGCCTGCTGGGAGTTGTGGTGCACCGCGCGTGGAGGCGGGTGACGTCACCTGGGATCCCCTGGGCTGCCAGTCCTCGCGCGGCCACCAGATGGCAGCAAAGATACACCGGGGGGGGGGGGAAAAACCCCCGGGGTTTGTCCTTTGGGTGATCGGGAGTTGTTGTTGTTTTTTTTTTTTACAGATTAACAGAGTTGGAAGGGGCCTTGTAGGTCATCTAGTCCAAACCCCTCCCCTGCCCAAGCAGATTGTGCAGTCTGGTCCAAGAGGGGAAAAGGCCAGGTGGGAACAAAACTCCAACGGTTCAGGCGCGTGGCTGGGTAGCGCAATGTTTTTCCTCTTTTTTTTTGATAATGGGGGGGGGGGAATGCAAAAGTGGGAGCTGTTCCATTTTTAATGCACGGGAAAATATCTGGAGGAAGAATTCAGGGTCTTTCTGCTTCGGTTCGAGATGGGAAAAAGTCCTTTCGACTCCAAGGGGCTGAATTTGCAGACGCTATTTTTTAAAAAAAATAAAATCCGTGTTTCGCAATCTCTAACTTCAAGACGGGGAAAGCTTCAACGGGGTACTATGGCAGGGGTGGGCAAATGTGGCCCTTTTACAACCTATGGACTTCAACTCCACAGGTTGTAAAAGGGCCACATTTGCCCACCCCTTTACTATGGTAAGCCATGCGGGCTGGTGAATTCTAGCAGCTGAAGTCCACCCATCCTGAAGCTGCAGAGGGTGGAGAAACTCTGCCTTAATCGGGCCTAACAAATCCCCGCGGGCCACGTCTCTTTCCCCCGCGACTCTTCCGCCCCGCACTGGGGCGGCAAGCCGAATGAAAACCGGAAGCGACGAACGCCGCCCGCTCCTCCCACCTCTACGTGTTTTCCGTAGGCCTTCGATAGGCTGCAGGGGACGGGTGCGCTTGCGTAGACGTCGCCTCGGCCCGGAGGCATGCTGGGGCCTGTAGTTTTTAGTCCGCTCCATTCAGTCCGAAGGAGCCGGCGAGCGGAGCCATGGAGGGCGAGGGCGGCTCGGTTCTCTGCCTCTTCGACGTGGACGGCACCCTGACCGCCCCTCGGCAGGTGGGACTAGGGGGAGGTCGAGCAGGAGGGTGCCTCTGAGCATGGGCAGAGTGCTTTGAGCCCGGGAGCAGCCTCTTAGGGAAGAGGACGGTGCAGAGAGTTCCTTGCAAGCTAGCAATGCAACTGCCTTTGCCCTTTGCACAACCGCCTGGCAATTAGGTGGTGGCAGTGACATGTAGTAGTCCTCGACCTATGACCGCAATTGAGCCCAAATTTATGTTGCTAAGTGAGACGGTGGTTAAGTGAGTTTTGGCCCCAATTTTTCTTCCCACTGTTGTTAAGTGAATCACTGCCGTGGTTAACACGGTTGTTAAGCGAGTCTGGTTTTATCCATGGACTTTGCTTGTCAGAAGGTGGCAAAAGGGGAATCGCTTGAGCCCAGGGACACTGCAACCATATGTGAGTCAGTGTGCCAACGGTCTGACTTTTGATCACCTGGCCATGGGGAGGCTGCAACAGTCGGAAGTGTGAAAAAATGGTCAAAGGTCACTTTTTTTCCAGTGATGTTGTAACTTTGAATGGTTACTAAACGAACTGTTGTAAATTGAGGACTGCCAGTATTATTATTAATTATTATTCTCTGATTAATCGCTGAAAGCTCTCCGCTGGCCAAGCTTTTAATGCATCACACAGTATTCTGTCATATCTTGGGTTGCTCTTCTTTCAGGTTTTAATCTTTAATACAGTTTTAATACATTTTTGCAATTAATTTGATACTCTCATTATAATGAGAAGCAAGTAAACCTGGATGGGAATGAATAAACAGCATCATCAGTCGTGGCAGTATTAGAAGGAGCAGACTCGTTTCTTGTTTAACTCTTGATGGTTTCTTGCTCGGAGTTTATCCAAATTTAAGTGTGAGTTTGTTGAACTTCATAATTTGGGGCCATTTGATCACTAGTACTTTGGTTTTTGTGGGCAGTTCCAATTTCTTACTCCTTATCTTACTTTCATCACAGATCAAGTTGGTTTTCAAAAGAAATTAACAATAAGGACCATAATTAGAGCGCAACAAAAATGCAGTAGTGATAACAAAACTGTCCCTAATTCAAGACCGCTTTCTGATTTGATGAACTAGTCATTTTATTTCCTTGTAGCAATGACAGAAAATGACATTTCTCCATTTTATTTCTTCACCTGCAGTTATGCTGCTATATAGTCTGTAAAGATTTGATTAATTGATTCACTTTGTATTAATACACTGCCCTACCTTGCAAAGAGTTGCAAAGATTAGTGAAACAAGGTGTGTGAAATAAGGTTCTTCGGATTAAGCACTGTTTTTACTATACTTGGTAAAATGATTTGCACAGTGAGGGCTTTATTATAATAATGCCTTGCATGCTAAGTGTCTTCTATTAATAATAACAATAATCTGATACTGAATGAAAAGAACACAACTTCAACAACTGTAATTTTTACTACAAAGGGGGGAAAGAATAAGAAATGTATTATTATGCTACTATTTGTATTGAAGCAGTTAACTTTTCATTCATTTCTAAAGTCAATCATTGTTTACTCTGGCATCCTAACATGCCTCACTAAGATCTATTGTAATGTTTCAAAGAAATCTATTTCTTTCAACCCAGTTAAAAACAAAAGCTATCTAGAAAAACTTCTGACTTTGTGGGTGCTTAATCACTGGAGAGTTTTATGAAGAGACTGGACAGTCACTTCTCTGAAATAGTTTTGGGCAGAGGTCTTCAAACATGGAAGCTTTAAAAATTGTGGACTTCAACTCCCAGAATTCTTCAGCTATGCTGGCTGGAGAATTCTGGGAGTTGAAGTCTACAAATCTTAAAGCTGCCAAGTTTGAAGGCCTCTGGTTTAGGGTCTCCTGCTTGAGCAGGAGGTTGGACTAGAAGACCTCCAAGGTCCCTTCCAACTCCATTATTCTGTTAAGAGTTTCAACATTGGGCTTAAGGCGCTAATTCAACACCATTGGATCACTTCATGGCCTCCCCTCCTAACTCACAGGACCGTTTTCAGAACAAAGACGGAAAAAAACCAACATTATGAATGAGTAATGTGGAATAATAATGGGGGATCATCAAGAGAGCTTGTGAATGTTGCTGGAATCCCTGTTTGATCTGATTGACACACCAATTTCTCTTTTCTCATCCGATCCAGAAAATCACTCCCGAGATGGCAGACTTCCTACAGGCTTTGCGGCAGAAGGTAAAAGTCGGCGTAGTGGGAGGCTCAGACTTCGAAAAGATCCAGGAACAACTGGGGGATGACGGTAAGAAGAAGGCAAAGGCGTGGGAAGCTGAGCCAGGAGTGGCAAAGTTGACTGTATCGCTGTTATGGGTTGGGCGGCTGTCCCACCCTCTTTATTGCAATCACTTCCAAGGCTGGCTTGCTCAAATATTGTTAGCTGAGCAGACAAGAGAAGGTGCCATGTGGCCACGTGTATGACGGAGCGGCCATAAATTGAATTAAAAGTCCATTTCTGGAAAAATCATGTGACTTGAAATCCAGGAAGGAAATCTCTCCACAGCTCTTCAGCTCTGTGGCTAACTGGTGCCTGTAAATTTAGAGAGAATATCTGTTTGAGAAATAAACCTTGGACAAAAACAGCAGAGCTGCTGATTAGATAAACAGCGTTTGTGTTTCACCCAAAGTCACAGTTCGGGGGTCATTATTATTTAATGGTAACTTTATTGTAATGGTTTGCAACCAGCCAGGAGAAGAAACTGGCACTATCAGCACAATACGGAGTCTTAAAATTGGTATTGGAAGAATAAGGAGCGGTTTGAATGTTTCATGCCAAAAATTGTTTTTCAAAAGTGGTTTTCAGCTTTACAAAAAGAAGAGTTAAAAACAACATGCAATTAATAAAGATCTTCCAAAGAGTGGGTGGCACCCACCCTGCCAGCTTCGTTTTCAAAGATGCTGTTTGGTTTATTTGAGGCCCAGAGGCATTTTTGTACAGTAAATAAACACGATGTTAGAAACTGTCACTTCGCTTTGTAGCACACCAGCTCTCTATGTAATTTTTTGGCATCTAGAGACACACAGATTGTCAGTTATTCTTGGGCATATTTATCACGCAACATCATATTTATCGCACAACCAACAAAAGCAAGGTTCTACATTTAGGCAAGAAAAACAAAATGCACGGGTACAATATATGTGGTACCTCGCTCAATAGTAGTAACTGTGAGAGGAATCTTGGAGTCCTAGTGAACAACCATTTAGATATGAGCCAGCAGTGTGCAGCAGCTGCCAAAAAAGCCAACACAGTTCTGGGCTGCATAAACAGGGATAGAATCAAGATCATGTGAAGTGTTAATACCAGTTTATAAGGCCTTGGTAAGGCCACACTTGGAATACTGAATTCAGTTTTGGTCGCCATGATGTAAAAAAGATGTGGAGACTCTAGAAAGAGTACAGAGAAGAGCAATAAAGAGGATTAGGGGACTGGAGGCTAAAACATATGAAGAATGGCTGCAGGAACTGGGTATGTCTAGTTTGATGAAGTGAAGGACCAGGGGAGACATGATAGCAGTGTTCCCATATCTTAGGGGCTGCCACAAAGAAGAGGGAGTCAAGCTATTCTCCAAAGCCGCTGAGGGCAGGACAAGAAGCAACGGGTGGAAACTAATCCAGGAGAGAAGCAACCTAGAACTAAGGAGAAATTTCCTGACAGTTAGAACAATTAATAAGTGGAACAACTTGTCTGCAGAAGTTGTGAATGCTCCAACACTGGAAATTTTTAAGAAGATGTTGGATAAACATTTGTCTGAAGGGGTCTAGAGTTTCCTGCCTGGGCAGGGGGTTGGACTAGAAGACCTCCAAGGTCCCTTCCAACTCTGTTATTCTATATGTTCTATATCAGTGATGGCTAACCTTTTTGACATCGCGTGCCAAAAGTGGGGGGAGCGTGGTGGGGTCACATGCACGCGTGCCCACATCCATAATTCTATGTGCCCTGCCCCCCCCCCCCCCCGCTTTTGGTACGCAATGGCACGGTGGGCCCGTTTTTTGCTCTCCCCAGGCTCCAGAGCCTTTCTAGGAGCCTGGGGAGGGCAAAAACGGCCTTCCCCACCCCACCAGAGGCCCTCCGGAGGCCGGTAACAGTGTGTTTTCTGACTTCTGGTGGGCCCAGAAGGCCTGAAAATCAGCTGGCTGGTATACACATGTGTGCCAGAGCTGAGCTCGCGTGCCCACCGATATGGCTCCACGTGCCACCTGTGGCACCCGTGCCATAGGTTCGCCATCACGGTTCTATATCATATGCAATTGAATGTCATCAATTTACCCAATTCCTTTGAGGTGGCTGTACAGATTTTTTTTTAAAACAGGTGCTTTATGAATTCAGAGGAGGGAATAGGAAAGATTGTTTTCTGTTAATTTCATGGAAATGTTCTCTGAGCTAAATAATACAAATTAAAGCTCTGTTTTTTCGTCCTTTTTTGGAGGGTAGTGATTGGAAAATACGACTATGTTTTCCCAGAAAATGGTCTGGTGTCATACAAAGATGGAAAACTCCTTGAGAAACAGGTAAGCTTGTAAGTTAGGATCAACTGACGTATCTTGTAACGTCTGATTTATTGATATTAATATAGGATTAGGTCTTAAGCAGGGCTTCCCAAACTTTTTTCTTCCTTACCCGAAACCACTTATAGGAACTTTTGTAGAACTTTGAAGACTAGTCGTAAAACCCTTCCTTAGCTTCAGTGACTGAATGTATGGCCGTAACTCGAGGACTACCTGCATTATAAGAACTGTGATGTGAGGTGCAGTTAAAAAGAAAAAAAGAGCTCAAATGTACATTTTATTTGTTCCTCCCTCAGTTTTTCCTCTCTAGAAGGCCCACCCTTGGTCTTTTCTGGGCTTGACAGGGGTTCTTCGGGTTGCCCCTTAGGTTGATTTTAACATAATCTAATTTATGATAATTAGGTCAAGGCTTTTTGCCTTTATTTGACACTCTGGGTGCCTGTTTTGATGTATTGGACACCCCCATTTGTTACTTAATTTGGCAACAATGGTGAATGGTAAAGATACAGCCCTCTCTAAGCGTTGACAGAGTCAGCCTCTTGCCCCCAACAATCTGGGTCCTCATTTTACCAAACTCGGAAGGATGGAAAGCTGAGTCAACCTTGAGCCTGGTGAGATTCGAACTGCCAAATTTCAGGCAGATGGCAGAAAGCAGAAGTAGCCTGCAGTACTGCACTCTAACCACTGCGCCACCACGGCTCTTGATGAGAGAGCAAGATGGACTTTTACATGGGTGCTGACCCCTTATAAAAATCACCCTGTGGGGACTCTGTCCAGCTGATCCTAACCTGGTCAGTAAGAATCCCCCAGATTCAGGAAGGAACCATCCTCCAAGCTTTGAGAAGTAGAACCCAGAAAGTATTTTGCTTTGGTCTGATTTCTTGAGAGTTGCTTCTGGAGGTTTCGGACTCTGTTACGATTCTTCTTTGCGTCTCCTGAGCAGAGCATCCAAGACCATCTGGGGGAAGACCTGCTTCAGGATTTGATCAACTACTGCTTGAGCTACATTGCAAAAATTAAGCTCCCCAGGAAAAGGTAAGTGTGTAAGTGCTTTCTAGGTAGTCCTCAGTTTATGACTGGTCACTTAGTGACAGTTCAGAGTTACAACTGACCTCCTCAGGGGTACTTACGGACCAATTCCAAAGTTACATCAGCCACATACTCCCTCCCATGGTCATATGACCGCATTTTGGGCACCTGGCAAGCAGCCTGCATTTTAAAAATTAAAATCTAAATTTAAAGTTTTAATTTGTCAAATGAAAATTACAAATTCGAACGAGCAAAATGGAAAAACATTAAAAATGTGACAGGACAATAGGCATGTCACTGTACTTTCTTATGGGTGCCCCTTTAGGAACTTCTTAAATACGGGGTGAGGTCTGCTGAAGATAAGTAGAATTAAAACGGTGAAAGTTTGTAGCTGAAACAACTACGTTGAGTGAGATATTCCAGATTTTGACAACTCTGTCACAAAACTCTTAATTTTTTGCAGTCAGATTTAAACCGGTTTTCAATAAGTTTAAAGCGGTTATTCGCACGCATTGCATTACAATTAAAACTAAAAAAAAGTCATTTACAGGTAAAATGTTACTATTTATAGCCATTTGCAGCATCCCATGGCTATATTAAGGCATCTTACAATGTTTAATGCTGAAAATTGGCAGTTAGTTCCAGTTTTCAGCAAAACCAGCCCATAATAAACAATGGATTTGCTTAACAACCACAGCACTTGCTTTACAAGTGTGGTGGTCGCTTAACAACCACTGCAGAAAAGATCATTAAACAGGGTCTCTGCTTTATCCCAGTCACGACTTAGGACCGTACTGGGCAGGCTCCATTACAATTGTTTGTTGACTGCCTGAATGCAACCCATCCTGGGAGAAGGAGCCTGGTAGCCATTTTGTTTAGCATTCCCTGAGAACAAAGGTGGGCTGCTGGGGGTTCGCAAGGGTTCAAGAGAACCTCTAGCTAAGATTCTGTGCAGCTTGGAAAACCCCCAAATCCCATTCCTGGCTGGCCCCTCCCCTCCCCGGAGTCCCCACGCGGCCTGATTTGGATGCAGATAAGTGCAGGGTGTGCATGGAGCCTCGGGAAGGGCGAAAAACAGGTCTACCGGAAATTCGGGAAGGCCTCCAGAGGGCCTCCGGAGCCTGGGGGGGGGGGCATTTTTGCCCTCCCAGAGGCTCGAGGAAAACCTCCAGAGCCCGGGGAGGGCAAACATGCCCTCCCCCGTGGTGTAGGAAGCCGACGCCCACCCAGCAACCAGGCAGAGAACCCCTTGCTAAAATTTTGGAAGCCCACCCCTGCCTGAGAACTCTGCAAGATTAAACCAAAGAGTTTTGAACCAGCGTCCTGGGAAAGCCGCAGCCTGAAAGTTAGCCTCTCCTCTTGCTTTCGTTATGTAGAGTCAGGCAAAGAATTTGTCACCTTCTGCTGCTTGATGAAATAATTAACCAATATAGTATCTGTTTCTCCATGCAGAATAAACATGTCAATCTGGATTTATGTAAAAAAAAAAACACATCCCAGTGTAGAATAAACTAGCAAATCAGGGAGGAAACTCTGACAACTATCTCTTGAATGCTAGTTTTCTACTTGTACTTACATGGAAAAAATACAATCCTGCATCTACAATAAGAAAAGGAGAACACTGCCTTCCCTGTTATCATTTTGTGTAATTTGGCTCTGGAACATTATAGTTTGGACTAGAAACACCCTTCAAATGGATAAATTCCCTTTAGTTATAACGCAATTACTATGGTTGAATGCAGCTCAATTAAACTAAATAAATCAGAAGGGATCCTGGAGGTCCTGTAGTCCAGCCTCCTGCTCAAGCAGGAGAACCTATACCAGTGATGGCTAACCTTTTTGCTGTTGCATGCCAAAAGCGGGGGGAGGGGGGGGAGTGCAGGGGGTCGCATGCCCACGTGCCCACACGTGTAATTCAATGCCCCCTCGCGTTCCATTTTGGGCCTAGCAGAGGCTGGAAATGGCCCATTTCCCGACTTCCGGTGGGCCTGGAAAGCCTGTTTTTCACCCACCCCAGGCTCCAGAGGCTTTCTTGGAGCTTGGGGAGGGTAAAAATCCCCCCCCCCAGGCCAAAAACACCCTCCCACAGCCTCCGTGTGAGCCCTGTATTTACCTGGCATCCAAAACAGGCTGCCTGGGAGGGGAGGGGCAGCCAAAAATCAGCTGCCTGGAGCTGAGCTAGAGCAATGGCTTGCGTGCCTTCAGATATGGCTCCGGATGCCACCTGTGGCACGCATGCCATAGGTTCGCCATCATGGACCTATACCATTTCAGACAAGTGACTGTCTAGTCTCTTTTTAAAAACCTCCAGTGATGGAGCACCAGTGGTGGTCTTCAGCTGGTTCTATCCAGTTCGAGCGAACTGGTAGGGGCGACTGCGGGATGCCCCGCCCACCCGTGCGGACGTCATGACGTCCCATTTTTCCATGTTTTCAAGGCTCTGCGCATGCGCGGAAGATTTGCGAACCGGTAGGGAAGGTAAGTGAATACCACCTCTGTGGAGCACCCACAATTTCTGATGGCAAGCTGTTCCTCTGGTTAATTATCCTCACTGTTAGGAAGTTTCTCCTTGATCCCAGATTACTTCTCTCCTTAATTAGTTTCCATCCATTGTTTCTTGTCCTGCCCTCTGGTGCTTTGGAGAATAAGTTGACCCCCCTCCTCTTTGTGGCAGCCTCTCAAATACTGGAAGACTAATATTATGTCCTTCTTTTCTCTAGACTTCATATGCAACCGTTCTTCATATGTTTTAGTCTCTAGGCCTTTGATCATCTTAGTTGCTCAAATCAAATCATCCTAGCTCAAAGTCCTAAGTATGGATTTCCAACAGCCATAGAAGATTGGGGACAGTTCCTCTCTCAGCCTAACCCACCTCACAGGGTTGTTGTCATGGGGAAAATAGGAAGAAGGAGGAGGGAAAAAAGTGTTTGTGGTCGATGCCTTCAGTTATTTGTAAAAATAATAAAGGCAGGAAAAAGTCCTTTATCTCTGCCGTCCCCTCGCCCAGTCGGCTTGGTTTATTCTGCTCTCCAACTATATATAAAATATGTTTTTATTTCTTTTTCTAGGGGCACTTTCATTGAATTCCGAAATGGGATGCTGAACGTTTCCCCCGTTGGCAGGAGCTGTAGCCAAGGGGAACGGATGGAATTTTTTGAGCTCGACAAGGCAGGTGATGGGGTGGCTTCTATCCTTCCGGTTGGTGCCTCCTTAGGAATCTGGGGTGTCTCAGGGGAGGGGAGCAGGGGTGGGCTTCTGGGGGTTTGACAGGGTTTGGCCGATCCTCTAGCTAAGGATCGCCAAGGTTCAGTGAACTCCCAAATGCCACCTCTGGCTGGCCACGCTGGCCACGGCCCTCCCAGGAGTCTCCACGTGGTCCGTTCATCATTCCAGGTAAGTGCAGGGGCCACGAAGAGGCTCGGGGGTGGGGGGGGGAACAGGCCTACCGGAAGTCTGGAAACAGGCTTGGTTCCGGTCTCCGGAGGGCCTCTGGACCCTGAGGGAAACTGTTTCCACCCTCCCAGAGGCTCAAGAAAAGCCTCCGGAGCCTGGGGAGGGCGAAAAATGCCCCCCCCCCACCTGCCATGGTGTAGGCGGCCAACTAGGCCACGCCCACCATGGCCACACCCCACCCAGCAACGGGGCAGGGAACTCATTGCTAAAGGATCTGAAGCCCACCCCTGGAGGGGAGGCAGGAAGTCAGCCAGGTTTAGACTTCAACACACCATAGATGAGCGATTCTTAGATCCAGATAGTCCTTAAATTACAACCGTAATGAGAGCTGCCCATCACGGTTGGAACTCGTGATGGTTGTAAAGCAAGTCAGTGACCGGCCCATTTTACGACATTTTTGCGGCAGTCGTTAAGTGAATCCACAGTTGTTAAGCAAATGCTGCAGTTCTTAATTGAACCAGTGGTTTATTATGGATGCAGTTTTACCAAAAAATAGAAGTTGGGGGGGAAAAATCCTTGTAAAATGAAGTCATATAGTTAGTTGCTTGATTGCCAAACACCTGAAGTTCTGTCATGTGACCGATAGGGGGCGCAACCATTGGAACTTCAAATCTGGGTCATAAGTACCCGCCAGATAGGTCCATCAGACTTTCAAACAATCACTAAGTGAATAGTCATAAGTTGAGGACTGCCTGGGTTTTTTAAGAGGTGTGATGGGTGGAACAAAATCAGTTATTTCACCACTCAAGCACCTGCCCAAACTCCCAGAAATTGACCAAACTTTTCTGGGAACTGCAAATAGTGGTAGTCCTTGATTTACAACAGTTTGTTTAGTGAAAGTTCGAAGTTACAACACCACTTTAAAAAGTGACCCATGACCGTTTTTCACACTTACGACCATTGCAGCATTCCCCATGGTCACATGATCAAAATTCTGAGTCACATTACGCGTCCCGGGATCACGTGATCCCATTTTGCGACCGTCTGACAAGTAGAAGTCCACGGGGAAGCCCGATTCACTTTGCAACCGTGTTTCTTCATAACTGCAGTGATTCACTTAACAACCGTGGCAAGAAAGATCGTAAAGACTCACTTAACAAACGTCTCACTTAATGATGGAAATTTTACGCTCAATTGTGGTCGTAAGTCAAGGACTCCCTATAGATTGAGGGGCTCATAGTACCATTTGTGAAGCCTGTCTGTAGGGCAGATACATGAAATGGTGGGATTACAGTGCTGGGGTGGTCAGAAGTAGATTCCTATGAATCTGGTTGAATTATTACACCTAAGTAACTACCGTATTTTTCGGAGTATAAGACGTACCTTTTTCCCCCCACAAAAGGGTGAAAATCTGGGTGCATCTTATACTCCAAATGTAGCCCCGCCCAGCCTCTCAAACGGAGGTTTCAGAGGCTGAAAAAAGCCTCTGAAAGGAAGCTTCAGAAAAAAAGCCTCCAGAGCTTCAGAAAAAAAGCCTCTGAAACGAACAGAGGCTTTTTTTCTGAAGTCCTGTTTTGGAGACTGTAAGAGGCAGAAAAAAAGTTTTTTCTGAAACAGTTTCAGAAGTTTCAGAGGGTGAAAAAAAAAGCGAGGTACAGAGCTCACGACCAACGAACCTGTTGCTAAAATTCACCCCTGGGAACAGCTGATTGGGGGTATTCCGGGAGGTTGATCCACCTGCCAATCAGCTTTTTTCTTATTTTCCTCCCCAAAAACTAAGGTGTGTCTTATGGTACATATGTGCTAGCTATTTATTAGTTGTGTTGATGATTCAGGGCACAATTGTCAGTCCCACCAACTGGTCTCACCAGACCAGACTAGGAAATCAATTCCACAAGGAGGCTAAAATTATATTTATTGAGGTTGGCTGAAATAATACTATCTTGCCAGTCCGTGTTGCCTTGCCTCCTCCTTTTATAATTCAGTCCTGCGTGTTTCGAACTCAGCCCCTTGAAGATGGGTGGACTTAACTTCCCAGAATTCCTCAGCCAGCCATTCTGGGAGTTGAAGTCCATCCGTCTTTTAAGTGGCTGTGGTTAAGAAACACCATGAACCAGAAAGGCATCCGTCTGAGCCCCAAATGTTATCTCGTTTAAAAAATGTTTTTACCCTTTCGCCTAAGTAAGAGTTCTTGCATATTCCATCATAGTTTACTCTCTACAATGACATAAAAAGTTGTCTTGGTGTCAATTATTTTGTGATTGTGGCACAAGGCTATTGAAAGAAATCATCTTTTTTTCCTAAGCTGATCGATTTTTTTTTAAATTTCTTGAACAGAGGGAACAGATCCGGGACAGATTCGTTGCTGATTTACGACGTGACTTTGCAGGAAAAGGCCTTACATTTTCCATAGGTACCACTTTTTAAATAACTGAAATGGCTGCATTCAGAAAGTATCCTAATTGCCTGCATATCCAGAAAATCACATTAAGGGAGGACCCTCTTCTGACCGTGGGGTGTGCAACGGTCATAAGTGCAAAGACCAGTCATAAGTCACTTTTTTTCAGTGCTATTGTAACTTCAAATGGTCACTAAACAAATTATTATAAGTGGAGGACTACCTGTAATCTACAGCAGCTTCATAACTGACTGGAGATGTCCCACCTATGGGTTTCTTCTTAGAATTTTGGAAATCCTTAAATTTCCCCCCATTAGAGCTAGCATTGCCCTGTTGGGGGAGACATTTGACTCAGGAATGTCAGTCACCACCTCTGGCCAGGACTGAATGTTCCCTTGGATTCATTCATGGTTCCTGCGTTCTGCGTCTTTGGATGTTTGTTCCATTCAAAGCTCCCCTTTGCTCAAATCAGCTCCGTCACTTCTGCTCTTCTCTCTTTGATCTCTGCAGGAGGGCAGATCAGCTTTGACGTCTTCCCCAATGGTTGGGACAAGCGGTACTGCTTGGGAATTGTTGCCCAGGACAACTTCAAAAAGATCTATTTCTTTGGAGATAAGACCATGCCGGTAAGTAGGTGGCCAGGAGAAGCTGGTCAGATCCAGTTACTACTTTGAGACAATTCTCCGTCATCCAGGTCATGATTGTCCCAAAGGTTTTTTTCAGGAAGCAACTGGACTTCCTTGTTTTTTTCTTTTGGAGACATTTTGCTTCTCGTCCAAAAGGCTTCTTCAGTTTTGACAGGATAGTAGAGAAGGAATCAGCAAGGAATAAAAATCCCTCCATTCCCCACTATCCTGTGAATAGAAGCTCCCACAACTTCTGAAGGCAACTTCTGTTCCATGGGTTGATTGCTCTCTCACTGTCAGAAAATGTCTCCTTATTTCCAGGTTGAACCTCTCCTTGATCAGTTTCCATCCATGATTCCTTGTCTGGCCTTCAGGTGCTTTGGAAAATAGCTTAACCTCCTTCCTCCTCTCTGTGGCAGCCTCTCAAATATTGGAAGACTGTTATTCTGTCTCCCCTGGTCCTTCTCTTCACTAGACTAACCAGGCCCAGTTCCTGCAACTGTTCATCGTATGTTTTAGCCTCCAGTCCCCTAATCATCCTGGTTGCTCTGCTCTGCACTCTTTTTAGAGTTTTTTTAGAGAAAAGAATTGTTAGCAGGAATAATTTTTTGAGCTACTTGTTCAAGGACAGCAAAGAGGTGCTTTTTAAAAAAAAATTATTTATATGCTGCCCTTCTCCGGAGACTCAGGGCGGTTTACAATGCGTTAAGCAATAGCCTTCATACTTTTGTATATTTTATACAAAGTCAGCTTATTGCCCCCACAATCTGGGTCCTCATTTTACCCACCTTAGAAAGGATGGAAGGCTGAGTCAACCTTGAGCCTGGTGAGAATTGAACTCGCAGTAATTGCAGGCAGCTGGATGTTAAATGCTGCCTTAGTAGGAGCATTAGCTTCCTATGCCACTCAGGCTTTTGCTGAGCAAAGTGGGCCAAGAGACTTTTTTTTCTTTTCATTCCTTGGGATCAATTTCTTCTTTCTGTTGGTCTCCTTTGCAGGGTGGAAACGACTACGAAATTTACACGGACCCCAGAACCCTCGGGCACAGCGTCTCTTCACCTGAACAGACGAAGGAGATATGTGAAGCCTTGTTTTTCAAATAGATTGTGGGTTGCTTTTGCACCGAAGGGACGCAAGCCGGGTTCAGGACCACGATTGGAATCCCAATCCTGGAAATCGGGGGAAAGGGTTAGGATAGTGTCCGAACTGTGGGGGGAGGAGGGCAGGGGTGGGCTTCAAAAATTTTAGCAAGGGGTTCTCTGCCCGGTTGCTGGGTAGGCGTGGCCTGCACCACGGGGGGGGGGGGGGGGGGGTGTTTTTGCCCTCCCCAGGCTCCAGAGGCCCTCTGCAGGCTGAAAACGGGCAGGGCCATTTTTCGCCCTCCCCAAGCCTCCGCATGCGTCCTGAACTTACCTGCATCCAAAACGGGCTACGTGGGGACTCCTGGGAGGGGAGGGGTGGACAGGGCCAGCCAGGAGTGGGATTTGGGGGTTCTCCAAACTGCACAGAATCTTAGCTAGAGGTTCTCCCAAACCCCTCTGAACCCCCAGTAGCCCATCCCTGGAGGGGGGGGAAGGAGCTCCAAGTATCCCATCCGTCCACTCAGCTGTTCTGAGCTCAAATATTGCACTAGGCTACGCTTTCTTCTCCTCTGTTTAAGGAAGGAAAGGCATTGGCTTCGCACCAGGAAACGAGCCCTAATCCATGGTTCACAAACCATCTTTGCACAGACTTTGTGGGTCAGTTCCGTCTTGAGAAGGAAACAGCCATTTTCTGAGTGGAAGGCAGGGGAGGGGAGGTCTTAAGAGTGAATCTTGCTTAGGAGCCTCCTAACTTTGGGGGACGAGTCCTAACCGTGGAGACCCTTTCTTAGCATGGAAACACCTGTGGGATTTGCTTTGTCTTCCGAGGCCCCTCTCCAGGGGTGGGCTTCAAAAATTTTAGCAAGAGGTTCTCTGGCCAGTTGCTGGGTAGGCATAGTCATGGTGGGCATGGCCTTGTCAGCCTCCTGCACCACGGTGGTGGTGGGGGGTGTTTTTGCCCTCCCCGGGCTCCGAAGTCTTTTCTTGAGCCTCCAGGAGGGTGAAAACAGCCTCCCCAAGCTCTGGAGGCCCGAAACGGACCCGTTTCCAGCCTTCCCAAACTTCCAGTAGGCCTGTTTTTTGCCCTCCATGAGCCTCTGCGCGTGTCCTGCACTTACCTGTATCCAAAATGGGCTGCATGGGGACTCCTGAGGGGTGGGGCGGGGAGGGGCTAGCCAGGAGTGGGATTTGGAAGTTCTCCAAACTGCACAGAATCTTAGCTAGAGGTTCTCCCGAATTCCCAGCAGCCCACCCCTGCCCCTCTCCGATGCCCCTCGTCCCCCCCAACAATTTGTGGGAACAGCTCAGGAGACCTGAACGGCTTCACATGTACCAAGGTATTTCACAAATCATCTATGGGGTAAGAAATACTCCACTGGCCAAAAATACGCAATCTAGGCTGTTCTGTGTTTTTAGTGCCAAGTAATTCTTAAACTCAATTGTTGGGTGATTCAGTTTTTCTGCTACAGAACAAGGATATTCATATTCCAATGATGTTTGGAGATTTTTCTGAAGGACGCTAGCTGACCCCGTGCTTATGCCCTCCATTATCACGCCATGCCTGCCCTGCAGTCTGGCCCTTCCCACTCTTTTTTTTTGGAAAGATAGCGCAAAACATCTGGAGAACTTGGGAAGCCGGGTTGAGAGAGATGTCCTGATTTTTTCCCCGAGACCACCTTTGTTCTGGACCCTTCTTGAATCTGGGACAGAGTTTGATGTTTCCCTTTTTATGTTTGGAATTTAATGCACTGGAGAAAGATTGGAGGGTTTTCAAGTCTAAAAAAATCAGCCGGGTTGATCTGCAATGAGATTTCTGGAAACTGTACTGTACTGTATGCCTGGATGAATCTAGATCCTCTCTCATTAAAATCTCTGAATCATTTGCATTTTCTTTTCAGTGTTTGACCTCTTTCCACCCCTAGATCTAGAAACAGATGTTGCCGTTCCTGAGGTTTTGAGATGACCGAAACCATCAGGATCCTCAAAACTCTTGAACTTGACTTTAATAATTATGACCGACATTATTCTGACTTTTGAGAGATTTGAAGTCTGCCTTTTAATCAAGCTGGAAGGAGAGAAAACTTTATGCATATCTGGCTTTAAAATTAAGATCCTACTTAATTAACCTAACAGACCCTTTGAAAGAAGGAGAATCAAATTTATCACACACAAAACATTGATGGTTCCTGAATAAACCACGGGAAGATGGATTTGTTCCCTTATTCATTGGGAGCAAACCAGGTTTTGGTTTCTTCAGACTTCTGTAATATCGGTTTAGTTCAGGATTTCAAGGGAAAGTAAATTGGTGCTCCTTCCTTCCAAGCCACAAAATATTTGCTTTATGCATGAAGCAAAAGACCATTTTAAAAAAAAAGTATGTTGGACCCCAATTTCAAGTCGTGTGTGTGTGCCAGGAAAAATCATTAACTTTGCACCATTGTGCTGCCATCATTTTCATATTTTTAGGCAGTCTCTGTACCTTTCTACAGAAACATAAACATGATCTTATTAGGAATTATTTACAACAGGGGTCTCCAATCCCCAAGCTGTAGATCAGTACCGGTCCATGGCTTGATAGGAACTGGGCCACACAAGCCAGTGAAGCTTCATCTGCGCATTTGCGGGATCTAAATTGCACGTGAAACCATCCCCCTCCCCCCCCCCCACACATACTCTGGTCTGCGGAAAAAATCTGTCTTCTACAAAACAGGTCCGAAAAGGTTAGGAAGCGCTGATTTACAACACATATCCAGATTTTATCAATTTAAAGTTGCAGTTTTAGGATTTTCGCATTCTGCAACACATTTATGCTTCAGGAAGCACATACTGTGAGCATGATTTACTGTAATCATAGCCAGGGTTGGGCTTCAAAAATTTTAGCAAGGGGTTCTCTGCCCAGTTGCTGGGTAGGTGTGGCCATGGTGGGCGTGGCCTAGTCAGCCTCCTGTACCATTGTGGGGAGGGGGGAGCTTTTTGCCCTCCCGGGGCTCCGGAGGTTTTCCTCGAGCATCTGGGAGGGTGAGAACAGCCTCCCCAGGCTCTGGGAGGCCAGAAACGGCCTGTTTCCGGCCTTCCTGAACTTCTGGTAGGCCCGTTTTTTGACCTCCCTGAGCCTCCACGCGTGCCCTGCACATACCTGCATCCAAAACAAGCCACGTGGGGATTCCTGGGAGGGGCGGGGTGGGCAGGGCCAGCCAGGACCGGGATTTGGGGGTTCTCTGAACTGCACAGATTCTTAGCTAGAGGTTCTCTCGAACCCCTGTGAACTCCCAGCAGCCCACCCCTGATCATAGCTCTGTAATTAAGATGCAGGAATACCTGGTAAACCTGTAACTTAACTTCAATTTTCACCTGAAATATTTAACTGTTGTAGGAGGAAAGCCACGTTAGTAGCAAAAGCCAGGAGTCTCTGATCACCTTTTTCTCAAAGTGGCACCTTTAAAATGGGTAGACTTCAATTCCCAGAATTTTGGCAGAATTGGAAGTTCACCGTTTTAAAGACGTCAAGGTCGAGAAACGCTGCTTTATAACAAACACACTTTACGAAGAGCAAAAGTGCTGGTGAACGTGAACATTTTTTTTAAAAAAAGTACATAGATGTCAAAATGGCATATTTCCCATCTTTGTGACTCCTTGCAGAAAATTCCTTACTGAAATCTAAGGAACCAGGGAGTAGAGAGAGGTTGGGGAGTGGGTGGGGTGGGCTTCTGTATCCTTCCCATTTCCAGAAGAGTGTAATTAATCTCAATTAGACAAAGCAAAGGAATGTAGCAAGAATGTCCCCAGTTCAGGAAGAAGGAAGTGGACTTGGACTGGACTTCAATAGAAGTCTTGGGATACTTGCATAACTAATATATTTCAGCCTTGCATAAAAAGAAGTGGGAAGATGTCAATTTCCACAGTTGTTTTCTTAAAACCAGCCAGCAAGTCCACGGAATGTATTTCCTGTAAATTAAAGGAGGGGAAAGGCAAAAGAGGAATAAATAGCACAAGAGTTACCAGAAATATGGAATTGTTCTTCCACTAATTAATCTCTGAAGTTGCAGAGATGTTAAAGAGAACTTTTTTTTTAAACCTTTTCAATTACAGGTAGTCCTCGACATATGACAATTGAGCCCAAATTTTCCATGCTAAGGAGGACAGTTGTTAAGTGAGTTTTGCCCCATTTTATGATCCTTGTTGCCACAGTATTTAAGTCAATTACTTGCAGTTGTTAAGTTAGCAACATGATTGTCAAGTGAACCTGGCTTCCCCATTGACATTGTTTGTCAGACAGTCACAAAAGGGGATCACATGACCCCGGGACACACAAACTGTCATAAATATGAGCTCGTTACCAAGCTTCGAGATTTTGAACACAGGACCCCAAGGATGCTACAAGGCAGGGGTGGGCTTCAAAAGTTTTAGCAATGGGTTCTCTGCCCAGTTGCTGGGTGGACGTGGCCAGGATGGGCATGGCCTAGTCGGCCTCCTACACCATGGGGGGGGCAGTTTTGCCCTCCCCGGGCTCCAGGAGTTTTCCTCAAGCCTCCGGGAAGGCAAAAATGGCTTTCCCAGGCTCCAGAGGCCCTCTGGAGCTTCCTGAACTTCCGGTAGGCCCTTTTTTCACCCTCCTCGAGCCTCCACATGCGCCCTGCACTTACCTGCATCCAAAACGGGCCGCATGGGGACTCCTGGGAGGGGCGGGGCGGGCGGGGCCAGTCGGGAGTGGAATTTGGGGGTTCTCCAAACTGCACAGAATCATAGCTAAAGGTTCTCCCGAGCTCCTGTGAACCCCCAGCAGCCCACCCCTGCTACAAGGGTCCTAAAATGTGAAAAACAGTCAGATATCGCTTTTTTCAGTGCCGTTGTTACTTCAAATGGCCAGAAAACGAATGGTTGCAAGTCATACCAGCATGATGGTTTCAGGACTGAGGTGCAAAATCACTTCCCATTTGTGAGCCTACTGGAATCTTACAAGATTTAAGCGTTTAGCATTTTCCAGGTGCTGCCGTTTGCTATTTCTATTCTTTTCTTCCTGGTCTGGCACGTTCTTTTAATCTTTCTGTGTCATCTTGTTTTCAATTAGGTGGCATGTAAAAGCCAAGTTGGCTGAGATTAAACTGGGAGGCTTCAGGTTGACAAACACGGCAATATTTGCTGATGACCAAATGAGTTATTTATTGCCAAATTGAAAATGGATGTAGAAAGGGGTCTGGTTTATTTTAGCAGGAGGCTTTGCTAAAATTCTTCCCCCTGGTTTCAGCCTCGCCTCTGCCTGTTAATTTTGGATGTTAATTTCTCACTGGCCAGTTGTGAGGCTAAATTAGGAAGATACCAGACCCCAAGAGGCATTGAAAACTGAGTCTGAAGAGTTTTAAAATCAGACGTGGTTCATTCATGGTTTTATTTCTTTACTTGTTCTGTCTGGCAGCACCAACAAGGCACCAATTGTAAAAATGAAAATTTTTTTTGCAGGGATAACTTCTCTCGCTTTGGAGGTATGATGAGCCAGAAGATATTTTTATTTCCTCTTTTTTCAGGCTGCCACAGATAATAAATGAGGGAGCCTGGCCAGTTGCGTCAAAGGCTCGCAATCCATCGCTAGCAATAACTGCAAGAGGGATCTTGGAGTCCCAGTAGACAATCACTTAAATATGAGCCAGCAGTATGTGGCAGCAGTCAAAAAAGCCAATGCGATCCCAGGTTGCATTAACAGGGATAGAATCAAGATCACAAGAAGTGTTAAAAAGGTAAAGGTAAAGGTTCCTCTTGCACATATGTGCTAGTCGTTCCTGACTCTAGGGGGCGGTGCTCATCTCCGTTTCAAAGCTGAAGAGCCAGCGCTGTCCAAAGACATCTCTGTGGTCATGTGGCCAGCATGACTCAATGCCAAAGGCACACAGAACGCTGTTCCCTTCCCACCAAAGGTGGTCTGTATTTTTCTACTTGTGTTTTTTACCTGCTTTCGAATTGCTAGGTTGGCAGAAGCTGGGACAAGGAACGTGAGCTCACCCCATTACGCGGCACTAGGGATTCAAACCGCTGAACTGCCGACCTTTCGATCGACAAGCTCAGGTCTTAGCCACTGAGCCATCGCGTCCCTTTTTACAAGAAGTGTTAGTACCACTTTAAAAAGCCTTAGTAAGGCCACACTTAGGATACTGCATCCAGTTTTGGTCACCACAATACAAAAAAGATTGAGAGTCTGAAAAGAGTGCAGAAAAGAGCAACAAAGATGATTAGCGGGCTGGAGGCTAAAATATACGAAGAACGGTTGCAGGAATTGGGTATGTCTACTCTAGCGGAAAGGACTGGGGTGACATGATAGTAGTGTTCCAATACTTAGGGAGCTGCCACAAAGAAGAGGGGGGTTGACCTATTCTCCAAAGCACCAGAAGGCAAGACAAAAAAACAATGGATGGAAACTAATCAAGGAGAACAGTAACAAAGGAGAAATTTCCTGATAGTGGATAGTTGCCTTCTGAAGTTGTGTAGTTGCTCCATCACTGGAGGTTTTCAAGAAGAGACTGGATGGTCACTTGTCTGGAACGGTATAGGATCTCCTACTTGAACAGGGGGGTTGGACTAGAAGACCTCCAAGGTCCCTTCCAACTCTGTTATTCTGTTAAATTAATCAGTGGAATGGTTTTCCTTCACAAGTTGTGGGTACTCCACAGGGGTGAAATGCTCCCAGTTCGGACCGGATCGGGCGATCCGGTAGCGATTGTGGCAGGTGATTTGGAGAACCGGTAGCAATGGTGGCACAAGGCTCCGCCCTCCCACCCGGGTGTCGTTACTCCCTGCTTTAAAAAAAGGCTCTGATGATTGCGCACCACAGCTGTGATCGTCAGAGCCTTTTTTTAACCTTTTAAAAGCATTTTTTTACAACCTATTCGCCCAAACCGGTAGTAACAAATTTTACATTTCACCACTGGTACTCCATCACTGAAGGTTTTTAAAAATAAGTTGGACAGCCATTTGTCTGGAATGGTCTAGGCCAGGGTTTCCTGCTTGAACAGTGGGCTGGACTAGAAGACCTCCAAGATCCCTTCCAACTCTGTTGTTATTCTATTATCCCTAGCAGTCTGATGCCCCAAGAAGGAATTTGGGAGCTGCATACTCAAAGGACTTGTGATGAAAATGCAACTTTTTGCAGTTACAGAATAGGAAGTTCAACTTCTTATTGACACCTCAAGAATTTTATTTCTTGGAATACCTAAGACCCTAGTAAGAATAATAAACACGCCAGACTCAACAATTATCAGTAAGAAAACTAAAACGTCTGGATCATGGATGTAGTAGTGCCTCAAGACAAAAGGAAGAGAAAAAACTAGAGAAAATGACAAAATACAAAGTCCTGCAAATAGAAATAGAACGACTGTGGCACAGGAAAGCACAGGTAGCACCAATAGTCACAGGTGCCTTGAGTGCAATCCCAAAAACATCTGGGGTATCACTTAAACACCATTAGCATTGACGAAATCCACATCAGTCAATTGAAAAAGTACATTTCACTTGGAACAGCTTACATCTTGCGACTATATCTGTAATACCATCAAACAACAAGATCGGCCTATCCCAGATTTTGGGAAAGACCCGATAGGTGAAGATGCCAAATCCAGTCTAAACATCTGGCTGACTGTGTGATATTACCCATAGTAATAATTTATTAAATTTCTATGTTGCAATTTCTCGGCTGCCTAACTCACTGATTCTGGGCAGCTTGCTGGGTTGCAGTAGCAATATACAAACATCTATGCATGAAAATAAACAAGAGTACAGCTACCAGAGAAACAGGCAGGAATGATAAGATTAGTAAATTATTACAACCAACTGGATACAATCTCCATGGGAAAGAAAACAACAACCCTTAGAGCTTCTGGTTTAGCTCTGCAAGATTCAGGCTTCCGGATCTGGATGAGCAGCAGGAGGTAACCAGGATACTGAATTCATAAAGTGCTTTTTACTTTGATTTTCATAATCCCACAGGGCTTTTAGACTTTCATTAATTAATTGATTCAATTTAAAGATCTCTCCCTCTCCCTTTCCCTTATACTATACATACAAATAAAAATTAATCTGGCTTTGGGTGGTGCCATTTTAAGCAGTGTTTTTAATGCAAGCTACCCTGGAAAATGACTGAACAGAACCTGAATCAGCCAGCAAAAATTCAGGAATAACAAAATGAAGAACAAAGCTACCCATTCAGGTGTGGGGTCCTTTTGTCACCAAATTGCAAGTCTGAGAGCACCTCCATGTGTAAACGTGTTCCTGATCCACGCAAAGACCGCTCTGCCCACCCTGCCAAGGAGCAGGCAGCGTGGTTGGCATCCATGGGTTTTGACTGCTGATTGAACTTGCAATGATCAGCTGCCACGAAAGCCATCCCCAAATCCAATTTATCAACCCTGCGGTGCTTTGCAACAGAGGCTTCTATTTTCTACCTTCTCAAAAGTGCTTGAGAATTTCTCTTGGCAGCATTTTTTTTTTAACCAGACTTTGTTGGAGATGCTGAGGGTGTAACTGTTGTGTTTCCTGTGATGCAACTTTGCATTCCTTCTAGGTAACACCACACTTCCTAATCTGGAAAAAAAACCCATGTCTTTTAATACCTTTCCTTGAGGTTCAATTCAAGGGCTAAATTCAAGGGAGGCTGGAAAGAGGATGAGGCCATCAGAAAACAGACGAAGGTAATCCTTGACTGATAACAGAATAAGATTTGGAAGGGACCTTGGGGGTCTTCTAGTCCAGCCCTCTGCCCAAGCAGGAGACCCTGTACCATTCCAGACAAGTGGCTGTCCAGTCTCTACTTAAAAATGTCCAGCGATGAAGCACCTACAACTTTTGAAGGCAACTTCTGTTCCACTGGTTAATTGTTCTCCCTGTTAAGAATTTAAATTTCTCCTTAGTTTTAGGTTGCTTCTCTCTTTGACTAGTTTCCAACCAGTTTCTTGTCCTGCCCTCCGGTGCTTTGGAGAATAAGTTGACCCTCTCCTCTTTGTGGCAGCCCCTCAAATACTCGAATACTGCTATTTCTCCCCCAGTCCTTATTTTCATTAGACTAGACATACCCAGTGCCTGCAACCGTTCTTCATGTGTTTCAGCCTCCAGCCCTCTAATCATTCTTGTTGCTCTTTTCCACACTTTTTCCAGAGTCTCAACATCTTTTTTATATCGTGGCAACCAAAACTGGATGCAATATAACCACAATTGAAACCAGAATTTCCATCGCTAAACAAGGCAATAAGGGAGTTAAGTGAGTTACGCTGCAGCTTAAATGTGTTGCACCTAATTTTAAGGGATATTTTTTTTGCCATGGTTTTTAAGGGTATCACTGTACTCAGTAACTGAATCATATGGCCATTAAGCGAATCTATTTCTCTCACTAATCCTGCTTGTCCGAAGCCAGCAAGGAAGGTGGCAAATGGTGATCACAACTGTTGTGAAGGGATGTGGTGGCTCAGTGGCTAAGACACTGAGCTTGTCGATCGAAAGACCGGCAGTTCAGCGGTTCGAATCCCTAGTGCCGCATAACGGGGTGAGCTCCTGTTACTTGTCCCAGCTTCTGCCAACCTAGCAGTTCAAAAGCAGGTACAAAAGGCAAGCAGAAAAATACTACCTTTGGTGGGAAGGTAATAGCGTTCCGTGCACCTTTGGCATTTAGTCATGCTGGCCACATGACCATGGAGACATCTTCAGACAGCGCTGGCTCTTTGGCTTTGAAATGGAGATGAGCACCACCCCCTAGAGTCAGGAACGACTAGCACATATGTGCAAGGGGAACCTTTACCTTTATCACCATTGTAAATGCAGATAGACCTCAACTTACGACCACAATTGAGCCCAACATTTCTGTTGTTAAGTGAGTCATTTGTTCAGTGAGTTTTGCCCCAATTTACAACCTTTCTGGACAGAGTTGTTAAGTGAATCACTGTAAGTTTTAAATCAGTAACAAGGTTGTTAAGTGACTCTGGCTTCCCCACTGAATTTGCTTGTCAGGTGGTCGCAAAAGGGGGATCACGTGACCGCAGGACACTGCAACCATCACATATATGAATCAGTCGCCAAGTGTCTGAATTTTGATCATGTGACCAAGGGGATGCTGCAATGGTCGTTAAGTGTGAAAAATGGTAATAAGTCACTCTTTTCAGTGCCATTGTAATTCCAAACGGTCACTAAACAAACTGCTGTAAGTCAAGGAGTACCTGTACATGCTGGTTGCCCAAAGCCCAAACTTTGATCCCATGACTCGGTATACTGCGATGGACATAAGTATGAGGACTGGTCATCTTTTTCAGCGCCCTTGTAATTTTGAAAGGTCACTAGACAAACGGTTATAAGTCAAGGACCACTTGTACCCACATCCCTCCCAAACACTTTGATTCACTCCATCTAGGCATTGCCCATTTTGCCCCTTAACAGGCCCAAATGTTCTTTAACTTTAAAATCTGACAGGAATTTTTTTCTCCGTCAAACTGAGAACAGATAAGAGAAAATCAAGAGATAATTTTGCAGCACAGCACGGAATGGAACGTGTTTTGTTTACGAAACAGCATGGAAGGTTTCCTCAAACTGCAAGTATTTTATTTGTAATATTTTATCTGTCATTTGGTCAGTGACTGTTAATACTTCCACACAATTCCCCCCAAAGAGAACTCATTCCAAACATCTCATTTCCTTCCACTCTCTCCTAAAAGTTAAATACTCTTCAGGACATTTTTTTTTTTTTTGCTGGACAAAAAGCAAAAAGCGTTTTGAAACAACCATGAACTGCAAACTACAAACCTCAAACCTTTAAATATGTGCATGCACACAACACAGCAGAGATTGTCAGCCGAAGAAGCCAACGATGATTTCAAAGTTTGAATCAGGGGTGTGTGTCTGAGGTTAGGATACATGTAGCAAGTCACTGCCAGAAAAGCTGATGAGTATATTTTTGAGAAAAATAAAAATAAAAGCAACTAACACACAAATATTCAACCAAAGCACTATGTGAAGAAAAAAAGTTTCTATGTGAAAAGGCAGCTTTTTGTTGATTTTTTTAGCTGCTCTAAAACATTCAAGAAGAACGTCAAATTATAGGAACACAAATCCTCTGTAGGTATTTCCTCAAGCTATTAACCCTTGGCTTCCCTAATCCAAAAACAAAACAAAACAACCAGCAAAATCAATAATTTTCTGCTATCAAGCAAAGAAACATTCTCCTAAATTGTTTGCCCCTAAATACAACCACCAAAGCGGAAAACCTCTTTAACTCAGCAGCTGCTGCCTTCTTCAATCTGATCTATTCAGATGTGTTGGGACTCCAACCACTATGCTGCACAGCCAGCCTAGCCTTCCAAGTGGGGAGTACAAGTTCTGAAAGGTATCAGATTGAGGAAGGAGACCACCCAGAGAATCCCATCTTTTGAGCAGATGGATCGGTTCCAATTTCTCCTCTTCCGATGAGAACTTTGTAAGATCTTTGGACTATCCTACTCAATGGGAAAAAAAACCATTCAAATTGTAAAGCAAAAGCTAAACATTTGCTTCCCTGCCAGCCCGAACACTACAATTTTTCCAGTTATTAATTTGTATACTTTGAAAATCATGGCGCTATTTTTTAATTTTTATTAGAAAAGGGTTTAATCTGGCCACCTTTGGAACCCTGTTTTCAATTACACAATCTGCAGAAAACTCATCGGGCTTGGCTACTCTAAGTTGTTGAACACGATCCAATAGTCCTCTTCAGTCAACATGGCTTCCGAACTCCCTCTAGGAGTTGACCACGTGTCCCGACCACGTCTCATGTTTCGTGCCTGGAGCTAGGTGAGTGATGTTGACCTCTACAGCTTGAAGTTTCTCGTTCTTTGGAGGAATGCTGCACACCTTGTAGGTGACCTCATCACCAGCTACCGGAACATACTCTCCTTCAATACTGTAAGATAAATAAAGAAGATCATAACTTTTAATGGAAGGGAATCGGCTGTCCCAATCCACCACCTCCAACAGGTCCATGGAGATTCTCAGTCATGGTTGTCCCAAAGATGCTTTTTCAAGAGGCAACCGGATTTTCTTTGTTTTTCCTTGAAAAGATTTCTCATCTAAGAAGCTTCTAGAGCTTCTGAATGAATGGTAGATAATTCCACCAGAACTGAAAAACTGAAGAACCAAGCTATGGTTTGTTTTATTGAACAAGCCACTATTAGTCTATGGAGATTCTCAGTCATCCAGGTCCTGGTTGTCCCAAAGATGCTTTTTCAAGAGGCAACCAGACTTACTCTGTTTTTCCTTGAAGATGTTTTGATTCTCATCAAAGAAACTTCTTCAGCTTCTGAATGAAGAAGCGTCTTAGATGAGAAGCGAAACGTCTTTCAAGGAAAAAGGAAGAAAGTCCAGTTGCCTCTTGAAAAATCACCTTTGGGACACCTCCACTAGGCTTAGCTTCTTCTCATCCACCATCCAATCCACACAATGTACCAGAAAACTAAGATCAATCTTCTGGTCCAATATGAATACCAGAATATGAAAAGAGCTTTGCAGCTGGGTTAAGGCCGGGAGCTCAACTTTTCCAAGGAAAGGTAACTTGGTGTCCACAGAAGTTTTGGATTTTTTCCAGCAAGCCCAGCCAGCATAGCCAATGACAAAGAAGTGTGGAAGAGTCAAACTTCTGGAGGATTCAAAATAGCCTATGCCTCGTCCATCCCAATTCTTTCCCTTGAAGTGGTCAACCAGGGTTATTCAGAAACCTCACAAACATTGATAGAAATACGGTTATATTATTTTTTCCCACTGTTGCCCTGTATTAGCAATGCAGCAGACTATTGATATTTCAAGGAGCATAGTGACATAATTTGATTTCCCCTTCATACAGTGAAGTTTACTGTGTTTCCCTGAAAATAAGGCACCCCCTGATAATAAGCCCAATCGGGCTTTTGAGCACATGCGGTAAAATAAGCCCCCCCCCCAAAAAAATAAGCCCTCCAGAAAATATTTAAATGCATGCGCAGCCTGTCCCTGCCATTTCCTCTGGTTTAGGGAGACAGAGCTGGAAATCAGGTAAGACGGCAAGAGGAGCCCTGTCTTGCTCTACACATCCCAAAATAATAAGACCTCCCTGAAAATAAGGCCAAGTTCTTATTTTGGGGTTCAAAAAATATAAGACAGGGTCTTATTTTCGGGGAAACACTGGTAGAAGTCTAGAGCTCATTTTGAGCTACTCGCTTTTCATTTTTGCTTGCTGAATAAAAAAGACCGCACCCTCCTTCAGAGAAAGGGAGGGGGGCATCTTCACGTAGCTTCACAGCTTTTCTCACGGAGAAAGTCTCACACTTGTGATTCCCACTCCAGAGACGTACCAGCCAGTCGAAGATCAGATCTTAAGAGTCTGCTGATCGGACCTTGGACCATGGAGTCCTGGGGCCAGGTTTCGATTTTTAAAAAATTGTGGGGTTGTTGTTATTAGCGGGAGCTTCTCCAAGAAACCTATTAGCATTAGGTATTGTGGAAATGGATCGTTCATGGGGCGTTTCTCCTTCATTATTAAGGGGTTCCTGGCAGCTTGTAAGAGATTTGAGTATCCTCTTGCTTGGCACGTGGACTTGTTATGTGACGCTTTTCAATGGTTTGCTTCGGCTAATGATCAAGTTCAACATCCCTTTATTTACTGGAGTGTTTATTGTCTCTGGAGCCAAAAGTAGTAACGGCCTGGGCACCTGATCACTGCCCTTGGCAAAACATACCCTCTAAGACTGGCAGTTAAAGCCGCCTGCATGCTAATAAGGAACAGCCGCCATGCCTTCTTCCTAGCCATGTCTTGACCTCTTGTAAAACTGTCTAGCGTGGTATCCGTCACTTGCTGACAAGACATTCCGCTCTTGGCTCAGACTCTTGTACAAAAACAACCTCCTTTTATGAGGCCCCAGCATTATTTTCAGCGGTTGAGCCCGTTGTTCTAACACTAGGAGAGGGAATACATTTCTATCCACGTGTCCTACCGTGTGCGCGCAAATTTATCTCTGACTCCCTCGTGCTTTTGATCTAAATTACAAAGCACCAGGCCTTTATTATTATTTCTTTTTTTTTAAACTACAGAGAATCTGCTCTCAACCTGCTTATTATTTTGAATGCTTCTGTTTCTTCCCTTCCCTCTTTTCTCCTTGTTTTGCAGGATGGAAGAACCCAAACTACCTGTTGTGTTCCTTCTGTGGGACAAATGATAGCTTTCGAGAAAGGCAGTTTATTTTCTTTCCTAGCTTTCCCTTGGCTGACTTTTGCACTGACCCAGTCTGCAATGTGATTTCCAGACCGAATCCTGATGGTTCCCAACCACTCAGTTACCATCCATGAAATGAAAACATAACTGAGTTTGAAGCCCACCAAACCCCCCCACCTCGGGTACCGTTGCTCATTTCCAACTATGTTTCCCTACAGATAGTCCTCGACATATGACCACACTTGGGATCCAAACGCCCATTGTTAAGTGATGTGGTCATTAAGTAAGTCATACCCAATTTTGCTAGTTTTTTTTTTTTAAAGAAATGGCCCTAAGTTGAAAAGTTAGGGCTAGAGAAAGCTGGCAGCCCGGGTTCAAAACCCAAGCGCCACAAAACGGTCTGAGTTCCCCTCCTCACTCCTGCTTCACTTAGCAGTTCAAAAGAATGCAAATGCGAGTAGACAAATACAGGTAGTCCTCGACTTACGACCACAACGGAGCCCAAAATTAATGTCGCTAAGTGAGACAGTTAAGTGAATTTTGCCCCATTTTACTATCTTTCTTGCCACACTTGTTCAGTGAAATCACCGCAGCTGTCGGTTGTAAGTGTGAAAAATGGTCTAAAGTCACTTTTTTCAGTAATCACTTTTTTGCAACTTCGAATGGTCACTAAGTGAACTGTTGTAAGTCGAGGACTACCTGTAGGTACCATTTTGGTGGGAAGGTAACAGAGCTCTGTGACGTCATGCTGCGGAAATGTCTGACCACATAAATGTCTCTGGACAGCACTGGCTCAGTGGCTTTGAAACAGAAATGAGCATCGGCCCCCATAGTCGGCAACGAGTAGCAGAATAAAATCCGCAGGAACTCCCTTTACTTTGAAAGTCTACTTGCATTTTGAATTCTGCAACACCTAGAAAGCAAGAGGACTAGCACCTTTTGTTTCCAAAAGGAGGTTTGCTTACTCAGAAATATGGACGAAGATCTCCGGGCCTCCATCACCAGGTGTGATGAAGCCGTGGCCCTTGGATCGGCAGAAGCATTTACACACCCCACTATAGGTGGGTCCTTCAGCGGCTCGTGTCGTCCTATGGAAAAAGACAGACTTGTTCAAGAGCAATCAACTTGTATTTTTTTAATTAAAAGTTTTTTATTTTTTAAACAAACAAACATTTAATATATCAGTCATTCCTTCCGTGTGACATCTCAGTGTTGTCTCCAATCGTTCTTCTTTTTGTTATTTCTTCTGTCTTCGTTCTCATCCAATCAATTACAACAATTCATCACTAACAAAATATTCTGATTATGGCGTTTTTATACAAAACTATTATTTATTTGTATCTCTTTTCTAACCAATAGTAGAGTTGATTCCATATCTTAAAGTATTCTGAATCTTCTATTTCTTTAATCATCATAGTCAATCTATTCATTTCTGCACAATCTAAAAAATTTTTAATTACTTCTCCTTCCAAAGGTATTTTCTCTGTTTTCCAATGTTGTGCATAAACAATCCTTGCAGCTGTTATTACACGTATAATAAAAAAAAATCAACTTGTGTTGGGGAGACCATGTTTTGTTTAAAGGAAGTTCTAACACCCTTGTTTTGTCCTAAGCTGGCAAGAATTCCTACCGGTTTTGAGACCTCTGCTCTCCAAAATTTAGCTTTAGTTTTACCTAAAAGCCATTTCCATTCAGTGGGTTTTACAAGGGCAGAAGCTGGCTTCCCAAATATCACAAGAACTGTTTTAAAAGCCAAGGATCTCGTCCTTGGGCTGGAAAAGGGGTAAGATCTCAGAAACCCTGAAGATCAAAAGAGAGACAGGAATGGAGACAATGAATAGACAGATAGATAGATAGTTGATAGATAGATATAGATAGATAGATAGATATAGATAGATGATAGATAGGTAGATGATAGGTAGATGATAGATAGATAGATAGATAGATAGATAGATAGATAGATAGATAGATAGACAGACAGACAGACAGACAAGACAGACAGATAGAGATGCAGACAGATATACAGATATACAGAGATAGATATCGAGTTCTGCAGGATTTAGCCAAGGACGGAATTCTACCAAAGGAGGAAGAATTCTAAAAATGGGTTGCAGAAGTTAGATTTTGTATACTGAACAATGCAGAAACATGCTCCAGATAAGTTTAGACTGAAAAAAGATTAGGGGTTTTGAGTTTTAAAGGCAGAAACATGTACTTTTATAAGGGGGTTTGCATGGATGGCAGTTATAGAAGAGCAAGGATGCGTTCAATCACAAAACCAATTCAAAAAGTCTCATGATACGGCAGATAGATGTAGACCTTAACCTTCGACTGTAACTGGACCTGGCAATTACAATTGTCAGTCCTGTTGGTCATTTTGTGACCTTTTTTGTGGCGGGCATTAACTGAACACCATGTTTGTTAAGTGAATTGAGTGTCTGCTATATGCTGGTTTTTAATGGAGATCAGAGATAAAGAGGTATGGCAGGTTTTAAATTGTGGGTTTTTAATGCTGTACACCACCCAGAGTTACTGCCCATGAGTTGGACAGCTTTAATAAATAAGTAAATAAATAAATAAATAAATAAAACTTGAACATAAACACAGTACAGCAATGTGAAGAAAGGTCTGCAAACGTTATTGCAATCTTTTTTTTAAAAAATCTCTAATTAAATGTACGGCTAGACCAAGCATTAAGATCAGAAAATGAGAAAGGGGGGAAAAAACCCGAGAATCAATTGTCCATTCCATCCTTGTTCACTAATTTGATGCCCACTGAATTCCATGTTCTTTCTGAAATGTCTCAAACATGGACTGGAAATTCTGGTCCACCTAACTCAATGCAGCTTGAAGAAAAAAAAAAATCAGAATCTGGAAGGCAACCGTTGACTCATCATTCAGAATTAACAGAATAACAGAGCTAGAAGGGACCTTGGAGGTCTTCTAGTCCAACCCCCTGCTCAAGCAGGAGACCATATACCATTTCAGACAACTGGCTGTCCAAAGTCTTCTTAAAAACCTCCAGTGATGGAGCGCCCACAACTTCTGGTAGCAAGTCGTTCCGCTGATTACGGGGGAAACCAGGGAGAACTTTGAGTGATGAACTCTTGGTCATACTTGTGGCTACACCTGGCTGAGAGTTCTGAGGTTCTCTCTCACCTTGACTTACTGGACCGAAGTGGTTCTGATGCCATGGAGATGCCAGGGTGGTTGCACACCCTTCCTACCAACCAGGAATGGGAGAAGCTGGGAACAGCTTGAATCCCATGTCCTCTCCTTCCCTCTTGCTCACCATCTCCCTACCTCCCTTGCACAACTTTTGAGCTTCTGGCCTGGATGCAATTGTGACACCACCACCTGTGGCTGAGTCATGTGTGCTCCTCACTTGGTCTGATGTCACAGTTACTGGTGGGTGCAAATCCCTTTCGGAGCCCTTAGCAAATGACTCGGTAGGTTGGTCATAAGATGATGCCTTCATTTGGACCAATCAAAATGGTGCAAAAGGGATTACAATCTTGTTTCTCCAGCCTTGGCCACTGTAAGATCTGTAGACTTCAACTCCCAGAATTCCCCAGGCCTTCTGATACCTTCTCTTCAAGAGCATTGAGTTAAGTCAGTGTTTCTCAACCGTGGCAACTTGAAGATGAGTGGACTTCAACTCCCAGAATTCCCCAGCCAGCATAGCTGGCTGGGGAATTCTGGAAGTTGAAGTCCACTCATCTTCAAGTTGCCAAGGTTGAGAAACACTGAATTAAGTGGACCAGAATGTTGGAGACATTTCAGGAAGAACATGGAACTCGGTGGGCATCACAGCCAGCTGTTATTGATACCCCACTGACCCCTCAAACTCTCTGTCAGTTTCAACCAAACCCATTCTGCAATGTCATATCCCAAATTCCCCACCCTGAAGGACATCAGCCAGACGCAAGATAGAGACACACCCGGCTGAAAAAGCATGCCCCTCCCACCCAAAACTAAGAAGGTTCTTATGAATTCATTTTCAAATGCCTAAAATAATACAAAAGTGGACAGCTTATCATTACGCAAGAAAATGCACAAGAACAAACTTCAAAAGCTGTCATTACAACTACTTCCCGGGTTCACCCAATTTTGTAAGTCTTTAAAAAGAAAAAATAACTTTTCAACATTAAGCAGGCTTGTTCGTGAATCTTTTCCAAACTGAGAAATAATGTGACATATATATATATTTTTGATTAACCAAACATTATAAAGTTCTCAAAAATGGCAAAATCACCCCTCACTGAAGATCAATCCTTTATATTTTGTATTATAGTATTTTTCCATCTCTTAAAAGATTATTCTTTTTGCTATATGAAAAATTCATCTTTATTGCGAACGTGTTAAATTCAAGCTGTCGGCATTCAGGACAATAGGTCTCTCTTTAAAAACCAGGGGTTCCCCCCCCCCCAATATTTTTGGCAAGATATTGAATAATAATACAGGAAGTCCTTGACTTATGACCACAATTGATCCCAAAATGTCTGTTGTTAAGTGAGACAGTTGTTCAGTAAATGTTGCTAACTTTATGACTTTTCTTGTCGTAGTTAACTGAATCACCACTGTGGTTCAGTTAGTAAGAGTTGTTAAGTGAATCTGGCTTCCCCATCGCAAAAGGGGATCACATGACCCTGGGACACGTCATAAATATGAATCAGTTGCCAAGCATCCAGATTTTGATCATATAACCATGGGGATGCGCCAATGGTGATAGGTATGAAAAATGGTCAGAAGTCACCTTTTTCAGTGCCCTTATAACTTGGAATGGTCACTAAATGAACTGTTGTAAGTCGAGGACTACCTGTACTCCAAAAGGGGTCTAAGAAAGAACATGATCACAACAGTTGAGTTAAAAACCTCTCCAATTTCTTGCCATCCTTTGTGAAAGGTTCTAGATCAGTGAGGGCGAACCTTTTAGAGACCGAGGGCCCAAACTGCAACCCAAAACCCACGTATTTATCGCAAAGTGCCAACATGGCCATTTAACCTGAATAATGAGGTTTTACTACCTAAAAGTAATGATAAACAAGGCAGAGTTCAGCTAAACGTTCTAAGAAAAACGTGATAAATGCACTTTTATGCCCCTTCATTTTCTTTCTGCTTTTGAAATATTACGTTTAGCAACAAAAAAAAGAGAAAAACTTTTGTAATATCATTTCTCTTTCCCTCTCTCTCCCTCTTTCCCTCTCTCTCTTTCCACCTCTTTCTCTCTCTCTCTTTCTTTCCCCCCCCTTTCCCTCCTTCCCTCTTTCTTCCCCTCCCCCCCTCTCTCTTCCCCTCCCTCTCAGATTTGGATTTTCCCAATTTAACTATTCTAGTAAATAGAACTTTGAAAAATGCTTGCTTCAAAGTCTTTACTTGGAGTTGGGGTTTTTCTGGAACGTTGATATTAATCCATCTACTAAATCCCCTCTCCTACTTTCCCACATATGAGAAGGTGGCAGCATGGAAGCTTCCGGCCTAATATGGCTTCCAAAGCTGACACTCTCTCTCTTTCCCTCCCTCCCTCTGTCCCCCTCTCTTTCTCCCTCTCTCTTTCCCTCCCCCCCTCTGTCCCCCTCTCTTTCTCCCTCTCTCTTTCCCTCCCTCTTTCTTCCCCTCCCCCCTCTCTCTTGCCCTCCCTCCCTCTCTCTCTCCCCCTCTCTTTCTCTCTTTCCCTCCCTCTTTCTTCCCCTCCCTCTCTCTCTTCCCCCTACGGGAGAAACACAATGGAGCTGGGCTGGGGTGTGCCCATAGAGAGTGCTGTGAGTGCCACCTTTGGCACGTGTGCCATAGGATCGCCACCACTGTTCTAGATGAATGTTCTAGATCAGCCGATACGAAAAAAGCCTTTTAATTTCAAGCCCCTGGCCATAAATTCAGCATTCTTAAGATGCCCTCCCTCCTTAAATACGCATGTCATATTTGCAGAGCCCTTCAACGGAAGAGCATCCTAGGTGCACTTCAGTTGTTAGAAAAGATAGTGCCCACTGAAACTTGTGAAAAGTTTTATATCAAAATAGATTTTATTCTTTAATAGTGTTTCCGTCTTCCCTTAAAACGTTAACAGACTCCACAATGGTCTGAGAATTAGTGTCTCCACTAGATAATTGACAGTCAAGGGGAAACTAAATTAATCAAGTAAAAATAGCAAATGGGGAAAATCTCGTCCTCAAATCCCCTGAATAAGTTAGCCAGACCTAATCCACATATCAAAGGAGAAGGTCGGTACACACAATAGAGTTAATTAAATTAGGTCTCCCAAAGGAGCTGCATGTTCACAAGAACACATACCTACACACACATACACACACGTGCCCCTCAAGTGTCACCCTAGAATCAGCACATAGACACTTCCATTCCGGACAAGCTCCCCCTATAAAAGTCTGCTACTGTACCCCTATTTCTCTGGAGCTGCCCCTAAAGTCAAATTGTTTTGCTTTTAGGAATAAATATTTCTTCTTTCCTCACAGCTGCCTGGGTCTCATTTTTATTTATTCGTGCACAAACCCAGCTTGAATTGGAACCTCAAATTATTCTTCTGACAAACTATACTATTGTTGTGACCTAGGCTTCCTGAGTCATTAAAACACATGAGTAGCTGAGTCCCAATTAGTTGCAAAAAGTCCTTCGGGATAATCACCAATCTTTATCTCCCTTGACACGCTGCCAAAGACCTTCTTGGCAAAGCCACACGGATTCCAGAATCAAACAGAGATGCTGACTGGGAACAGAATTAACAACGTTACTTTCCTACAAAGAGCCCTTTGCTCCTCTTTTAAGCCTTATGGAGAGGGGGTAATCATCTCCAGGCCTTACTCCCGAGTTGTCCCTTTTGTTTTAACTGTTCATGCCTTCTGGCAGCTCTCCACATGCATGCACTAGGAACAGGCTCCTCCTGTTCCTCTGCCTCTCTGCTGTCTGATTCTAGAGGCTCCGGAGTCTGAGCATCACTCCCAGGTGGCCCTGGCTGGCCCCATCTCTGCCTCCGACACACAGCCCTCGTCCGGGCCTTTCCCTGACTCCAGGACTGGCCCATGTTGCTCCCCAGCCTCCTCACTGTCCGACTCAACTGCCAGCTCCACTGGCTGCTGGCTGACCACAACAATTATTTCTCAATGGGGAAGGACTCCTCTAGACACCTTCTCATTGCCCCCCACCCACAGTCTCACCTCCTCGCCTCCATACTCACGCTGAAAATGTGCGGTTCCTCCGAGTCGGAAGTGGACTTGGGATCAGATAACCTCTCATGGGGGAAGGAGAACGGTCTCTGGCCCGGCGGCCTTCTGGCAGATGGAGAGCCCTGGGAGGTGGAGACCGTTGGTGGGCTGATGTTGACTCCGAAGACATTTTGGACACAGCTGGTGGGAAGCTAAAAAGAAAGACGAAAACACTTTAGGCCACCTGGATTGGATCCGTTCCATGAAACTTGGTTCTCTTGTTGAGGTTTGCTTGGTCCCAAGCAGGATTCTGCACCAGATGGGAACACCAGAAAGGAGCTACACATTCATTTCCTCGGCAGTTGCAAAAGTTGACAAGCCAACTATGGAATTTTTGGTCACACAAAGGCAAGATACCCTTCAGCTGCTGAAGCCAGGAAAGAAACCAGAGTTTCTCTAAAGAAAATCATACTTTTTCTTAGGCCCCTAGTAAAAAATTCCTCTGCAAAATTCATGGGCAGCCCTTGGCAACTCCACTTCTGAGGACCCCCACGCAACCTGCTGCTCCTGAAGGAACCTGCCTTTCTCTGAAGGAGGAAATTTTCACCGATTAAATGAAGGCTTCATCATGGAGCTCTCGCCTCACAATCAGGAGGCTGTGAGTTTGATCTTAGGTAGAGGCAGATATTTCTCTCTCTGGGCACATTGAGAATATATCTGCTGAACAAAGCTCCTCATTGGCGACAGGAAGAGCATCCGGCCAGTAAACACTCAGCTCCATTTAGTTGCCCAGACTCCATCCCGCACAGGATTATGGGGTCATTAAAAGAAGATGATGAAATGAAGGCTTCACTATCCAGAAGTGTAATGAAAACAAAAGAAGCTTTCAGCTCAAGAGGCACAATTGGCACTCATGTTAAATCAATTTGATTCAATTTATGGTTGTAGACCAGTTCACATAATGAACAAAATAAAGTTTAAGACAGAATTCATTTGTAAAACAATCTAACTAATATCTATAAGTGAGGTCCAAGATGCATGCTATGTTAAGTTACAGTATCATATAAAACTATATTAGATATGATAACATCCAAAATTACAACAAAGAAACGGTATCTAAAACTATTAGTAAGTTCTTACTCGTGCATTTTAGCTCACTTTCCTAGTCACAGAAAATGCCCTTCTTGATCACACCTGAGTCAAACCAGTGATGAGAACATCATCCGGAGTAAACAACAGACTCCCTTGAAAGTAGTCCCTTTACACAAAGATTAAAAGGGAAAACGAAACAATCTGGTGCAAAGCCAAGCCACAGCAATGGGCATTGCCTTGGTTCCAGGGATGCTTCTGGACACGTGGCATTCCTTTAAAAAGTGTGTATGTGTGTGAAGGGATTGTACCCCAATAGATTTAGGGCAGTGATGGCTAACCTTTTCCAGACCAAGTGCCCAAAGCGTGCGTGCGCGCCCAAACCCCAAAAATGCAATGTGCGCACGGCCCCCAAGAATGCGCCCCGCTCCATGCATGTGCTGCCTCCTGCACGCGCTCCACCCCTGTGCATGAGCACACAGCCTCCCGTACACACTCTGCCCCCGTGCATGCACGTACCCCTCCCCGCACGTGCCCCGCCCCCCTGTATGTGCGGCACAGACCCGAAGACCAGCTGGCCAGCGGGAGGCGCACGCACATGCACGGCAGAGCTAAACTGGGGCGATGGCTCATGTGCCCACAGAGAGGGCACTGTGTGTCACGTCTAGCACGTGTGCCATAGGTTCGCCATCACGGGTTTAGGGAATGCACCAACCACTTGGGAGAGACACAAAGTCAGGATTTCTCAACCTGGCCACTTTTAAGAGGTTGTCAGGGCTGCCATCCTGCCTACCATATATTTCGGGGGGGAGGATAAGGAGAGGGTTAGCATGAGAGGAATCGAAACTAAGCATCAGACCTTCCCACATGAGCCACCAACCGTTCCAAGGTCTCACTCTGGAATTCCAGTACACAGAAGACCAGGAATGTTACCCAAACAATTTGTTAGCACTTAATTGGACAGTTGTTGATAACTGGAGGGAAGCTGGGAACAAGGGAAAAGTTAGCCATATGCTTTGGGCACGAAAAACTCAGATCCGGCTTTGCTTCTTCTGTAACCACTTGGTTTTAATAAAGTGTACTTTTGGCTAATAATGGGCCCGAGAGCCTTTTTTTTTCCCCCTAACTGACCAAGTTGGGATGGTTGACAGATGTGTGGACTTCAATTCCAAGAATTCCCCACCCAGCAATACTGATGGTTTAGCCCAGGGGTCTCCACACTTGGCAACTTTTAAGATTTGTGGACTTCAATTCCCAGAATTCCTCAGCTGGACATGTTAAGTGTTTACTGTTTTATATTACAAAATGAAATTCAATCGTAAGAAAAGTAAGGTCCCCATGCTGGCTGGGAATTCTGGGAGTTGAAGTCCACAAGTTTTAAAGTTGCCAAGTTTGGAGACCCTTGGTTTAGCCCAGGGGTCAGCAACCTGTGGCTCTGGAGCCACATGTGGCTCTTTCACTCCTCTGCTGCGGCTCCCTGTAACTCAAAATATGCATCACAACCGTCAATGTGCGACACTACCGACACGCTATTTATTGAGCTTTTCAACCCCCGGTAGGCCAACCATGGATAAATCCAAGAAAAGAAAAGTTTCAGAAGAAAACAGAACATTGAATTCAACTACATAGGCTAATTTTGTGGCCGCTCAAGAAACAGTCAGGCACAGGAAGGGTTTTGTGGCTCCCGATGTTTTCTTTTCTGTGGGAAACGGGTCCAAATGGCTCTTTGAGTGTTTAAGATTGCAGACCCCTGGTTTAGCCAACCATAGCTTATACAGGTAGTCCTCGACTTACAACAGTTCATTTAGTGACTGTTCAAAGTTACAACAGCACTGAAAAAAATGACTTATGACCAGTTCTTACACTTATGACCATTGCAGCATCCCCATGGTCACGAGATCAAAATTCAGATACTTGGCAACTGACTCATATTTATGACGGTCGTAGTGTCCTGGAGTCACATGATTCCTTTTTGCACCCTTCTGACAAGCAAAGTCAATGGGGGAAGCCAGATTCACTTAACAACCGTGTTACTAACTTAACAACTGCAGTGATTCACTTAACAACTGTAGCAAGAAAAGTCACAAAACGGGGCAAAACTCATTGTCAACTGTCTTGCTTACCAACGACAAATTTGGGCTCAATTGTGGCTGTAAGTTGAGGACTCCCTGTAGTTATGCAAGCCATTCCTTCAAAAATTGACATACAGAGGTAAGACTCTTACCAGGAGAATTAATTTTTTTGGGGGGGGAACCTGTTTAAAACTGAACATGAGTCAAGACGATCAGAAAATGTCAAATCCACACAAAAGAAAAGTGTTCCGCCCTCTCCATTCTTCCCATTATGTGTACAGAAACCCATTACTGACGTCATGTTTTCCATGGTATCTCAGTAAGTCAAAAGAAGAAAAGGAGAGACATGTGGCAATGCGGGAATTTTCCATTCTATTTTCAAGAGTGAAAATTTAAGAGATTAAACAGATTAAGAGTTGGAAGGGACCTTGTAGGCCATCTAGTCCAACCCCCCACCCAAGCAGGAGACCCTACACCATCCTCAACAAATGGCAGTCCAATCTGCCCTTAAAAGCCTCCAGTGATGAAGCTCCCACAACTTCCGAAGGCAACTTCTGTTCCATGGGTTGACTGCTCTCTCACTCTCAGAAAATTTCTCCTTATTTCCAGGTTGAACCTCTCCTTGGTCAGTTTCCATTCATCATTCCTTGTCTGGCCTTCTGGTGCTTTGGAAAATAGCTTGACCCACTCCTCTCTGGCAGCCCCTCAAGTATTGGAAAATGCTATCCTGTATCCCCTGGTCCTTCCCTTCACTAGACTAGAATAAACTTCTTGAAAGCTTCCAGGGATGAAGCTCCCACAACTTCTGAAGGCAACTTCTGTTCCATGGGTTGATTGTTCTCAAACTGTCAGGAAATTCCTCCTTATTTCCAGGTTGAATTTCTCCTTGGTCAGTTTCCATCCATTGTTCCTTGTCTGGTCTTCAAAGGTGCTTTGGAAAATAGCTTGACCCCCTCCTCTCTGGCAGCCCCTCAAGTATTGGAAAATGCTATCCTGTATCCCCTGGTCCTTCCCTTCACTAGATTAGCCAGGCCCAGGTTCATCATATGTTTTAGCCTCCAGTCCTGTCTCTAGTTCTCGACTTACAATCACAATAGAGCCAAAAATTTATGCTGCTAAGGGAGATATTTCTTAAGTGAGTTCTGCTCCATTTTGCGACCTTTCTTGCCACCATTGTTAAGTGAATCACTGCTGTTAAGTTAGTTATATGGTTGTTAAATGAATCTGGCTTCCCCATTGACTCTGCTTCTCCGAAGGTGGCAAAATGGGATCACATGACCCCGGGACACAGCGACTGTCATAAGTCTGAGTCAGTTGTTCAGTGTCTGAATTTTGACTGTGGGGATGCTGTAATGGTTGTAAATGTGAAAAACGATCCCTTTTTAAAATCCTGTTGTAACTTTGAATGGTCACTAAATGAACTGTTGTAAGTGGAGGACTACCTGTATTGGCCCTCTTTAGGATAGGGCCCTCGAGCCTTCTGGAACTTTCCAGATGTAGCAAATGGCAGCCTGCACAATAAGAGAGGCCTGCTTTCCCTGGAGTGCATCGGCCTGCAAAATCAAATTAACCCTATATCCGTGATGGCGAACCTATGGGACGCAGAGTCATATCGGTGGGCACTTGAAGTCCCACCAGAAGTTGGCAAATGGGCCGTTTTAAGCCTCCGGAGGGCCTCCGGGTGGGTAGGGAAGGCCGTTTTTGCCCTCTCTAGGAGTCTGGGAGAACATAAAAAGGGCCTACTGGGCCCACCAGTCCATCGCGTGCCAAAAGCGGGGGGGAGTGGGGGGTTATGCATGAGGGGGCGGGGCGCATAGAATCATGGGTGTGGGCACACACATGTGCGACCCCCCCATGCTTTTGGCACGTGATGGCAAAAAGGTTAGCCATCACTGCCCTGTATCATTTGTGGTGTAGGGTTTCCTGCCTAGGCAGGGGGTTGGGCTAGAAGACCTCCAAGGTCCCTTCTAACTCTGTTATTCTATTCTATTCTATTCTATTCTATTCTATTCTATTCTATTCTATTCTATTCTATTCTATTCTATTCTATTCTATTCTATTTTCTACTCTACTCTACTCTACTCGCATTGCTTGCCAAGTTTCCACCCCATCTCCTTTAAATAAAAGTTTCTGCTGCCGTATCTCTTGAAACAGCCAAATGAACTGTCATAACAGACAGGGATCATTTCAAACTGAAGGTGAACGCTGCCTTATTTTGGAACACAAATTGCGTTAATGTGTATTTTAGGCCAACATTTTGTTTGCCTAAAACACACACTGCAAACAGACAGACGACACATATGCGTCGCTTGCAAGTAAAACATTTACGGAAGAAAAAAACAACCCTAACCCTGTTTCTTCTCCCTGTTGGGCTAGCTTTCTACCTGCAGGGAGATGAACCTTCAGTCTGCTATTAGTGCTAGCAGGACCATAAAGAGGAGAACTTTGAAGGGAAAAGCCAACCTGATTAGATTCCGGTCACCTAATTCAGGAAGCAGCCTGGCTGTTAGGCAAATCTGCAGCCGCCGTTCTTATAAACCTTGTGGTGAGAAAATGAGAAAATATTACACCACAGGCGGAAGAGGCGTGCCAGGAAGCAAACATACAATAATACTGGGTCTGTGGCAGAGGCCATGCCTGGAAAAAAAAAATCAGCCTAAAAAAACAGGAAAACCTTGCACGTGTTTATTTAAAAAGAAAAAACAAGCAGAATTTATGGAAGAGATGTGCATAGGTCTAAAACGATATATGCGCCCATTTTAAGCAGCGAGCTTCTCTCCGATTCTAGGTTTTATGGACACCTTTTAAGCCAGGAGGAGTACTAGAATCATAGCTCTGGAAGGTCCTTGGAGGCCTTCTACTGCTACCCCCCTGCTCAAAGGCAGGAGTCCTTGCACAATTCCAGGAAAGTGCTTGTCCAGTCTCTTCTTGAAAACCTCAAGTGATGGAGCACCCATCACTTTGCTGAGACTCTAGAAAGAGTGCAGAGAAGAGCAACCAGGATGATTAGGGGACTGGAGGCTAAAACATACGATGAACCGTTGCAGGAACTGGGCATGGCTAGTCTAGTGAAGAGAAGGACCAGGGGAGACATGATAGCTAGCAGTCTTCCAATATTTGAGGGGTTGCCACAGAGAGGAGGGGGTCAAGCCAGGGGTGAAATACTCCCGGTTTGGACCGGATCGCCCGATCTGGTAGCGATGGTGGCGGATGGTTTGGAGAACTGATAGCAAAAATGCCTCTTTGGCCAAAAAAATGCTTTTAAAAGTAAAAAAAAAAAGCCTCTGATGATCGCGCGGCTCAGCTGGGATCGTCAGAGGCTTTTAAAAGCATTTTTTTAACAACTTCTTCAGCCGAAGAGGTTGGAGAAAAAATCGTTTTAAAAGGAAAAAAAAAGGAAAAATTGTGCTATGCCCACACAGTCACATTACCCCACCACCACCAAGCCACACCCACAGAACCGGTAGTAACAGATTTTACATTTCACCTCTGGGTCAAACTATTTCCAAAGCACCAAAAAGAAAGATGAGAAACAATGGATGGAAACTAACCAAGGAAAGAAGCAACCTAGAACTAAGGAGAAATTTCCTAATGGTGAGAACAATCAACCAGTGGAACAGAAGTTGCCTTCAGAAGTTGTGGCTGCTCCATCACTGGAGGCTTTCAAAAAAGAGATTGGACAGTGATTTGTCTAAAATGACATATGGTCTCCTGCTCGAGCAGAGGGCTGGACTAGAAGACCTCCGAGGTCCCTTCCAACTATGTCCAATGTTCTGGGAAACAAGCTGTTCTACTGAATCAGTTGCCCTACCAACTGCCTTCCCTTATTTCACAGCTCCAAGGTCTTCATCTAGCTAGAAGAAGACACGATGGCAAGACCGGGGAAGGCAGGTGCGCCTAGCAAATCCCCGTTGGCAAACCAACGGTATCTGCGCAACCCAGAGCAGAGTTTTGTCATGGAAATACTGACAGGCATCAGCTCCTTCCAGGCTCAAATTTATGTTGCAATCAATCCCTCAGCAATGGAAAAGGAAATTGCAGAGAAATGACACCGGTACTTAGCTTCTTGAACCCCGGAAGAAAACAGGCAGCGTCTCAAAAATGAGAACAAAATTCCAGATTTTACCCTGGATAAAGTTGGGAGAATTAGAGATTTTCCCAACACAAATGAGTACAGAAAAACATGTTAAAGAAATAAATCGTTTTTTCTTTACTTTGAAGAATTTTCTTGCCTTTCCCAGAGGTTTTTCCAGCATGTGGCCTAACCATAAGAGCTAGAAGCTTAATTGCATGTTTAAAAAATAAAAAGAGAGCAATTTGATTCTACCTGCTTAATTGTGCTGGTTTATAATTGTTGGGAAAGGCCGGGAAGAAAAACAATAGGTAGTTAAATAAACAAGTTATTTAAATAAACAGGTTGCTTAAATTGTGGGTGAACCCTTCAATCCCTAAGTATTTTAAGTTATACTATGAGAAATAATGACAACCAACTAAACGGAACCATAAAATTATTTTAAGCAGGTTACTCTGCTTGCTGACGCTGCTCACTGTCTCTATTAAAAACAAAAAATCCAGAGTCTGAATCAGGACAAACATGGGCACCTCTGAACAAAAATGTTGATCTTTCCATAAAGTTCAAGAATTTTATTTAAATAAATAAGAATCTCGCAGCAGCAGAGCTGCAGGAGGGATCAGTTACATGGAAGGGATACAATTCCGTTGTTAAATGATTCCCCCCTCCCCCTTTATTTATCTGATGAACAGAAATAGCAGCCTATAAATGCTGGCATCCACCACTCTCCGGAAAAGAGGAGAAAACAAGCTATTACAACAGCTTCAGCCATCAGTTAATGTCATGGCATAATGATGGCTTATTAAACCACAGTCTGAAAGAGTCATCTTCTCATTTGCTTGCTTTCCATTTTTCCCCCCTCTTTTTTTCAGGAGCAAAAAACCCCGAACATGATCTGAATTGCAAAGTTTACACTAGGGATACGAGTGTTTTGCAGTGTTTGGTATGAAGGGTGATGTGTGGTTTATAAATCCTGGTTTATGGCTCAGTGTGATGTGCAAGCAATAGCTTGCTCAACAAACCGTGGTTTTGCTTTTTGCGCAAGTCCAGCCCTTTTAATATCTACAACACAGAGAAAAGAGAAATATATAGAAATGGATACAGATGGTATATATTATATAGAGATATAGAGATGATAGGTATAGATTAGATATAGGCAGATACAAGTGGTATAGATAAGATATAATTTATATCAGTTGAATCCACACATCTTAAAGTTGCCAACATTGGGAAACTACTATATAAAGCTAAGGTGTTTTTTTAATGTTGGCTACTTTTAAGATGTGTGGACTTCAACTCCCAGAATTCCCCAGCCAGCATGGAGGACAGATATACAGTTGATAAATACAGATTAAATACTTATGGCCACAGTAATTGGAGTACTGAATTAGAAATGTGGTGGCCCAGTTCACATCTCCCTCAACTGGGAAATTCATCAAGCAAGGAAGTTTTCAAAAATAGACTGGGCAACTTTGTAAGTTGCCTCAGTTTGGGGGAAGAAAAATAGGATAGTATAAACTTAATAAGCAAGCCCAGATCCTTCTTCCATTTTCGGATGAGGTAATAAATGTTCTTTGTATCGCTGAATGCCGCCTGGAAGCAGCAGAGGAGAACCAGGAACACGGGTCTGGGGCAGAGCGCTGAGTATGTGTTCTCTTTCCCAGGTGATGCTCAAAACCACCTTTAAGGCTGGACTGACATAACGAGAGATCCATTCTCCCTCAACCTGGCCTATGTTACAGGGTTGTTATGAACACCTCTCTGGCCCTAATTTAATACTCCAATCTTCTCACCTCCCAGCTCCACCCTTCAATTTCAATTTTTTTGGGCTGTTCAAGAAAGAAGGAAATGTCACCATGCAGGTCACACCAGGCATGACAAGGCTCGAGTTTTGTGTTTCTTAACCTCACAACCCCTCGTTTCGATTTCCCAATCATTTCCCAACTGGCAGGCCGGGGCTAGATCAGGGGTCAGCAACCCGCAGCTCTGGAGCCGCATGTGGCTCTTTCATCCCTCTGCTGTGGCTGTCGCTGGTTGGCTCCACAATTTTTTTTTATTTTTTTTATTTTTATTTCTCATAACACATTTAAATTACAGTCATTTCCATCATTTTTCATTCATCTTTTCTTTTAACTTTCATTTTTCATTTTTACTTTTTTGGGACTTCTCTTATACCCTTTACCTTTACTCCAACCTTTCTTCTTCTCCTCCCCTTCTCTTCCTTCCTCTTTCTCCACCTACTTCCTTCATTCTTCCTCTCCTTCTCTTTCCTACTTGCCTTTCTCTTCCCCCACTCCTCTCTTCTTCCCTTCTTCTAACCTTCTCCTCTGCTCCTCTTTCCCCTCCCTTTTCTTCCTCTCCTTTTCCCTTTCTTCTTTCTCCTCTCCTCTCCTCTCCCTTCCTCTCTCTCTATTCCTTCCCCTCTCTCCTGTTGTTTCCCTTTTCAGTTCAATCTAAAGTGGTATTTGAGCAGCCCCGATTTTCTAATTATCTTTATTCTCATTTCAATTTCTTATTCAATTATTATTTATTTTTATTTCATTTGCGTACATTTTTATAATATCTCACTTTTTTCCCTCTACAATTGATAGGACTTTCAGTTAGGACAGGTAGAGGAAAAAGGACACTGCGCTAGGAGGAGACTCTATGGTGGGGGAACCGGATTTCCGGTCGGCTGCAGAATTGAATGGGGAGCTTCCGGTTAGGACCTTTGTGGCTCTTTGAGTGTTTAAAGCTGCTGACTCCTGGGCTAGACAAACTGATCTCAGGCAAGCCTCAGCAACTGTAGCTCTCCAGAGAGGGAAAAGCGAGAGAACTTAAGATTCTCTTGGTTCCCACTCAGAGTTTCTTCCATCGTTTCCCAGAAAGCTGTCCTGAGAGGTTTGCTTTCTACTTGTAAGAAAAGGCAATTCCCAGAATCGGCAACATGCCTCCCGAAATCTTAATTTTGGTCCTCTTTCCATCCAAACAACCCTGGCACTGCTCCCTGCCTTTTGGGAGAAAGACGCCATCAATGATTCATCAGCAACAAATCAAAGCAGCTGTCCTGGGATTTTCCCCCTGACAATTAAGACATATTTAATGATACTCAGCTCATGTCAAATACATCATCTTGTTAGAAGCAAAGTTTAACAATCAAACAAATAAAAAAAGGGGGGGAAGAGCTTTAAAGAGCTGAACAATGAGTCAGGAGTACTAAGGATGACTCTGTTTTCTGCAGAATATCAAACAGGGGCTGTTTGGCCCCCTCCCAAAGAAGGCTTCCAGCACAGAGCAGCGGGTTAGATTAGATGACCTCCAAGATCCCTTCCAGCTCACGTATTTTGCAATTCTAACATCAGCCAGGAGTAGATAGACCTGAACACTGCTATTTCCAATGGGTAACTAGGACTTCTCTGTACCAGCTGCCAACTGCATTAGATCCTCCTCAAAAGATTCAATCTTTTTAAGTAAATTTTCTTAAAACAGCTTCATTTCAGCAAGCTCTCAGTTGCTGTCAATCTGGTTTCACTGCCTATCATTATTGCTTGACTGCAATAATGGTTTTTTGCAGCTTGCAAAGCTCCTATATTAACAATTGCAAAGTTGTGCAAGTATGATATGGTGTGTGTTTGTGTGGATGTACGCATATATATCAGTAATGGGTTGCTCCCATTTTGGTTCGGTAGTAATGGCGGCGGGAGGCTCTGCCCACACGCCCGGATGTTGTCCTGGACGATCTGCGCATGCGCAGAAGCGCACGCATTCCCATTGCAAATCAGTAGTAAAGGTAAGTGGAACCAGGGGTGAAATGCTCCCAGTTTGGACCGGATCGCCCAATCCGGTAGCGATGGCAGCGGTTGGTTTGGAGAACCGGTAGCAAAAATCCCTGCCCCCCCCCCCATGCCCAGCTGAGCCGCATGATCATCAGAAGCTGGTTTATTTTTCTTTTAAAAGCATTTTTTCTACAACCTCTTTGGCTGAAGAGTGTAGGAAAAAAATGCCTTTAAAAGCCTCTGGCGATCCCAGACGAATTGCCTGATCGTCAGAGGCTTCTAAAAGCATTTTTTTTGCAACCTCTTAAGGTTGTAGATAAAATGCTTTTAAAAGTTAAAAAAAAAAGTTAGCCACGCCCACCCAGTCACATTACCCCCCCCCCCCCCACCAAGCCATGCCCACAGAATCGGTAGTAACAAATTTTAGATTTTACCCCTGAGTGGAACCCACCCCTGATATACATTAATGTTGTATGCCTTATTTTAATTCGTGTGTTCTATTTTGTCGCTCCATTTTAGTCCATTTTGTTTGGTCTGCTTTGCTGACCCGCATAAAGACTTTGATCTGAAATTTCATTATGGATTTTTTTTTTAATGTTAATTTTAAAAGTCAGGTATGTGCTGAAATCTGGGGCAAACAGTTTATTAATAATGACAGTAATAAGAATGCAAAAACTCACAAACTAAAGCAAATATAAGTCTCCCAGGAGAATATTGCAAGATCCAATCTGGGTCATTCGGTCATTGGGACCAAAGTTTTACTCTTCCCCTCTTCCTTTTTCACGGTTTGTAAAAACTGTTACGAGAAAGAGATCTCACTACAACCAGATTTTCTTGCTTCATTCAACAAGCTAGAGCTTGATGCCTGATGCGCAATATCCTGCACAATATTACATACCTTGTAAAATGCAAATAGACCGTATACCATTGTTTCTCAAACTTGACAACTTTAAGATGTGTGGACTTCAATGCCCAGAATTCCCCAGCCAGTATACTACAGTATAGTATAAGACAGGGGTGTTAAACTCAAGACCAGGGGGGCGGATCTGGCCCCTGGGATGCTTAGATCTGGCACACGGGGCCACCCTGGAAACTAAGGGACTGGGCCACGGTGCCTCTGCCAGTGAAAACGGGCTCCCAGGCTTCATTTCCGGCTGTGACGGCCTCCTGCAACCCTCTGCCAGTGAAAATGGAGCTCAGGAGGGCCGCACCAGGGGTGAAATGCTCCCGGTTCGGACCGGATCGCCTGATCCAGTAGCAATGGCGGCGGGTGGTTCGGAGAACCAGTAGCAAAAATCCCTGCGCCCCCCCCCAATGCCCAGCTGAACCGCATGATCATCAGAGGCTTTTTTTTTTAACTTTTAAAAGCAATTTTTCTATAACCTCTTCCGATGAAAAAATGCTTTTAAAAGTTAAAAAAAAAGCCTTTGATGATCGCGTGTGGCTCAGCTGGGATCGTCAGAGGCTTTTCAAAGCATTTTTTTCTGCAACCTCTTGGCTGAAGAGGTGGTAAAAAAAATGCTTTGAAAAGTCTCTGACGATCCCAGCTGAATTCCTGATCCCAGCTGAATTCCTGATCGGCAGAGAGGCTTTTCAAAGCATTAGAAAAAATGCTTTGAAGAGTTTTTTTTTTAAGTTGGCCACGCCCACCCAGTCACATTACCCATCTACCAAGCCACGCCCACAGAACCGATAGTAACAAATTTTACATTTCACCCCTGGGCTGCACACAAGGAAATATCAAAATCCCAATGCACCAAAATATCATCCAGCCCCAAATAATAAACCTCTGGGGAGGAAGAAAGTTGGTGAGGGAAGGAAAGACGGGCCTCTTCCTCCCACACAGAAGCCAAGCCAAGATCCGGCATTATCCCTCCAAACAGCCATTGCAACCCCACCCCCTCCGTCTGCCAGCTGCAATCCAGAAGACACCCCCACCCCAGTGACACCCCCACCCCATTGCCATTCCACGCCCCCATGCCCCCAATGCCTGGAGCCAGACCAGACAGCCAGACAAGAAAGGGAGGGGTGTGGAGGAACCCTGCCCCTTAAAAAGCAACTTCCCTGCTTCCCTTATCAGAATATCAGAATAACACGAGTTGGAAGAGACCTTGTAGGCAGTGGTGGGATTCAAGTAATTTAACAACCGGTTCTCTGCCCTAATGATTTCTTCCAACAACCAGTTTGCCAAACTGTTCAGAAAGTTAACAACCGGTTCTCCTGAAGTGGTGCGAACTGGCTGAATCCCACCACTGCTTGTAGGTCATCTAGTCCAGTGGTCACCAACCAGTGGTCCAGGGACCACTGGCGGTCTGTGAAAATTTTTTGGTGGTCACCAGTTACCAGGTTCATATTACCACATGTGGTGGGAATGCCCTGAAGCAAAAAGCTACTGGAATAAAATTAAGTTATGGGTGGAGGAAATGATACAACAACGTATACACTTAACACCAGAACTATTCCTATTGGGTATCTTATCAGAGAAAATTAGTAAAGATAATGTGTATTTGATTATACATGTAATAAAAGCAGCAAGTTTTGTTTATGCACAAAACTGGAAAACAGAGAATATACCATTGGAGGGAGAAGTAATTTAAAAAAATTTAGATTGTGCAGAAATGAATAGATTAACTATGACGATAAAGGAAAGAGAGGATTCAGAATATTTTAAGATATGGAATAAATTTTACTATTGGTTAGAAAAGAGATATAAATAAGTTTTAAAAGAGATTAAGGAAAAATTAATTGTTGTAATTAGAGTATTATACTAATGGAAAACCTTTGTAATGGGCTCGGTGAGATTGAAGATGGAAGAGGTAAAGAAGAGAAGAAATCTCTTCTCTTGGAAGAAATGAATGATGTACTAAATGTTTGTTTGTCTTAAAAAATAAAAAAAAACTTTATTCAAAAAAAAATTTTTTGTTGGTTCACAGAAAAATTATTTGAATTTTTTATATTGCCCCAAATACTATCTTTCTAAAAAAATTCATGTTAGTGGTCCGCAGGATCTAAAATTATGAATTTAGTGGTCCCTGAGGTCCGAAAGTTTGATGACCCCTGATCTAGTCCAACCCCCCCACACCCAGGCAGGAGACCCTGCCTACACCATTTCTGACAGGTGGCAGTCCAGTCTCTTCTTCCAAAGTTCTGTAGGCAGTCCTTGGTTTACAACCACAATGGAGTCCAAAATTTCTGTTGCTGAGCGAAACATGTGTTAAGTGAGTTTTGCCCCATTTGAAGCTGAGCCAGTTTTATGAAAATATTCTAGGTAAGTCACAGCAAAGACCGCTGTGTTGAAAAGGCTCCCAAGAACCACTTCAAAGGGAGGAGCAATCTCAAGTCCAGGGAAGTAGGGAAATTCTCAAGATGCTGAGGTCACCTCGAGAAGACCCCTTTTGAAGGCCTGGTACATTTGCCGCTTGGTAGAAGCCAAGGCTCATAATTCATGGGCCAGTCCAGCCATATTTTTTGCTGTAAGCCGCCCAGAGTCGCTAGGGAGTTGGGCGGCATAGAAATGCAACCAACCAACCAACCAACCAACCAATAAATAAATAAACTGAAGTCTCGTAAGGAGCGCCAGAAGACTGATACTCCAGAAGCAGAGGAGAAGAACCCAAAGGTTGACCAACTCCTTCTTACTTCTTGTCCAGGTCTATAAGGTGCCTTAGATAGAAGAATCTATCTGGGGCTTTGTCTCTGGGGGTTTCCTGTTTGAACCCGCCCCCCCGAGTTTATTCTCAAGGGAGCCTATCTGGCTTTGTAGAAGGAGGTGGCCGGGGGGGGGGGGGTCTGCAAGGTTGCTCGGAGCCCCACCTGGAGAGGAAGAGACGAGACGCTTAAATAAGAAGCTTGTAAACCAGGTCTGTCCAACTTTGGCAACTTTTAAGACCTGTGGACTTCAACTCCCAGAATTCCATACTGGCTGGGGAATTCTGGGAGTTGAAGTTCACAGGCCTTAAAGCTGCCAAGGTTGGGCAGACCTGCCATAAATAAAAGCTCAGCGCACTTTGCCAACTGCTGGGCAAACGGGAGGATCTCGTCACAAAACGAACCTTCCCCCCCCCCAGGTTTTATAAGTAAACCCAGCTTCCCCCCCACTTCGCAGGTGGTCCTTTGTCTTGATATTTGCACCTGCTGCCTTAAATATCAATAATAATGATTACATATAAGGATAATACAGGCAGTCCTTGACTTTATGACAAGCGAGCCCAACATTTCTCCTGTTAGGCAAGACAGTTGTCAAGCGTCCAAATTCTGATCACGTGCAACTGACAGACTTGGATGCCAAATTGTAATTTTCCCTATAGATTCTATTTGTTGTTTATTATTTTATTCCAGAATTTTTAACTGAATATCCCTTGAGTGTTTTTAACATGCTCTGGCCCTTGTAATAAACCTTGGCTCGACTTAACCATGTGACCATGGGGGATGCTGGCACGGTCATAAATCTGAAAAAAGGTCACTTTTTTCAGCTCTGTGGTAACTTTGAATGGTCACTAAACGAATGTTAAGTTGAGGTCTACCTCTAATGATGAATAACCATTATTAGCCTATCTGGCATGGCAGAGAAGGCCCTGGGGAGAGCAGCTTCAAGTCCACCTTAACAGGTGACTCCTCTCCCTACCTTGCAGGGCTGTTGTTGTGGCCAGACCTCAGGGCTGCCCAGGAGACTTGCTAGAAGAGAGGAATAAACCTTGGAGCCACCCCCCCCCCAATTTTCTAGGTGCTCCGTCTTGCAAAGCATCCATCCCCCCCAAAAGCCAGGGACCCCCAGGAGAGCCAGCTGGGGTCTCCACCCCAAGCCCCCCCACCTTTCCTCTCTCTTTCTGGGGGGGGGGGTGGAGGATCAGAGAGGAAGCCAGGCCATCCCGGTCCCCCACCCCCAAGAAAGGGAACTCAAGTGGTGGGGTGGGGGGAGCAAAGCCAGCGGCGCCCGGCCAAGGGTGCATGGGGGGGTGTCTCCCAAAAGTCCCCCCGAGGAATTTCAACCCCCCCTCCACCCAGCGCATTGCCCTGATCTCCGCGCCCCTCGGTTCTTTTTTTTAATTGATTTTTATTAAGCAGGTTTTTTCCATTTTATGTCACAATTTTCATCGTCTTTGCAACACTTCAATATCAGTATATATCCAGTATAAATACATTTCCCCCTTTATCTATGTAATTACATACGCATGATTCCCTTATATATACTAATACATTCATTTATGTATATTTGTATACAATACATAGTTGTTACTCTAAGTTTTTTCTTTTTCTTTTTTGACTATTTACATTTTATATCACATCTCATCCTACTATAATCCTGAATCTATTTTTGTTGATTTCCTAATTTTTGCATCTGTTGCCTAACCAGTCATACCATAAATTCCATATCAGATTATATTCAGTTTCTCCTCCAGTATTTCCATTGCTAATTTATCCATTTCAGCACACTCTAACACTTTCTTTATCACACTTTCCTCTGACAGAAGGAAGGAAGGAAAGAAGGGGAAGGAAGGAGGGGAAAGGAAGGAAGGAAAGAAGGAAGGAAGGAAAAAAGGAAGGAAGGGGAGGAAGGAAGGGGAAGGAAGGAAAGAAAGAAGGAGGGAAGGAAGGAAAGAAAGAAGGAATGGAGGAGGAAGCGGAAAGAAGGAAGGGGA
>WNWU01000025.1:15112127-15136483 GCA_012654045.1 Ptyas mucosa | reverse complement strand
AGGAAAGAAAGAAGGAATGGAGGAGGAAGCGGAAAGAAGGAAGGGGAGGAAGGAAGGAAGGACTTTATCACACTTTCCTGGGACGGTATATTTTTATTTTTCCAGTTTGGGGCATAGACTAATCCTGGCCGCAGTTATTGCATGAAGTATGAGATATGGAGTTTGAGTTGCCCCTCGATTCTTGGTGTCCGTTCAACTGGGGGAGCCTGCGCTGGGTTGGTCTTCTCACTCCCTCCCCTTTCCCCCCTCCCCCTTTTTGCAAACTTTCTCCCCCTCCCCCGTTTCTCCCCCCTCCCCCGTTTCTCCCCCCCTCTCCCTTGCTCTGGCAAGTTGGTCCCCCTCCCCCTTGCTCTTTATCCCCCCCTCCCCCTCGCTCTTCCAAGTTTGCCTGGACACAACACAACCCCCTCCCCGCCCAGCTTCCCAGCCCAGCAAAAGGAGCCCCCCACCTTCCCTTCCCTTCCCTCTGCCCTCCCCGCCTTCTTTCCTCGACAGCTGCACCCCGACAGCCCGTTCCCCGGAGCCCCGACCGCTCACCAAGTCCTCGTCCAAGGGGCTCCTCCCGGGTCAACGCCGATTCCCTTTGCCCAGCTTTGTGCTGCTGCTGCTGCTTCTCAGCCTCCCGCCCTCCCCGTCCAAGGTCCGCCCCCACCACCCCTCCGTCCACGCCAGTGGGTGGAACTTGTAGGGAAAAACCCAGCCCACTTTGCGGTTCCGGGCTCGGCCGGAAGAGGGCGCCCCGAGGCGATTGGGGGAAATAAAGGCTCAGCCCCGAGGACGTGGCAGGACTTGGGAAAAATCGGGGGTCGCAAAGCGAAGCGGCTGCGGGTTCAGTTATATTAAGGATGGGAGAGGGTTGCAGAGGAAAGGTTGGGGAGCAAAGCACGCCCAGGCTGGGAAACAGTGAGGTTCAAAGGGCCTCTGAACATGGACAGAACGTGTTTTTTGGAATAGAAATAGAATAGAACAGAACAGAACAGAACAGAACAGAACCTTGGAGGTCTTCTAGTCCAGCCCCCTGCTCAAGCAGGAGAACATATACTATTTCAGATGTCCAGTCTCTTCTTAAAACCCTCCAGTGATGAAGCACCCACAACTTCTGAAGGCCAGCTGTTCCACTGGTTAATTGTCCTCACTGTTAGGAAGTTTCTCCTTAATTCCAGATTGCTTCTTTCTTTGATGAGTTTCCATCCATTGTTTCTTGTCCAGCCTCTGGTGCTTTGGAGAATAATTTGACCCACTCTTCTTTGTGGCAACCCCTCAAATACTGGAACACTGCTATCATGTCACCCCTAATCCTTCTTTTCTCTTCTTCTTCTTCTTGTGCCATATCCATCATTGGATGTTGAGGATCATGTTGACGCTCCTATTTTTATCAGCAGCCACAGGAAAAAATGCTGCTGAGTTTTATCATGGAAGCCATGATGTTCTTCTTCTGCCTGGACCTCGTTTCCCTTCCATCTTTCCTTGGAGGATTAAGTGAAGGATGACCTATTTTTCCGTGTGTTGCATCACAGGTCCAAAATATTCTAACTTTCACTTTTTAATGGTTTTGATGATTTGCCTTGGCTTCTTTTCTCTAGACTAGTCAAACCCAAATCCTGCAGCCGTTCTTCATTTGTTTTAGTCTCCGGGCCTTTGATCATCTTAGTTGCTCTTCTCTGAACTTTTTCCAAAGTCTCAACCTCTTTTTTGTAATATGGTGACCAAAATTGGTTGCTCTATTCCAGGTGTGGCCTTACTAAGGTTTTGTAAAGCAACGCTAATACTTCACGTGATCTTGATTCTATGCCTCTGTTTATACAACATTGTGTGTGAACCCCGCTATCCTGATTTCTAAAGCATGATTGATAAGTCAGCATGTTGCATAAACCTTAGTCTGCAAAGCGTAGTGGTCTTTGTTAGTCCAAAGGGGTGAAAACATTCGGCCATCACCCGATCAGCAGGGTCAGCCTTGCAAACAAAGACAGAGAGAAATGTTTCCAGATCCTTTTGCAGTCGCTCTGCAGAACTCATGATGCAGACAGAACTTAAATTTTCACCAGCCCTTTTTGAATAACCTTTTCCACGGAGTGGGTCTCTCTCTTTTTTTTTTTAAACTTAGATTTTTAGTTTATTCGAAGAAGGTTAAAGCACAAAATGCCAAAATATTCAAAAAGGACAAAAGAGTAAAAAAAAAAAAGACCCAACAACAAACATGAAAAAGAGAATGTGTCTTAAAAAAAAAGAAGAAAAGGAACAAAAACTTTACATCCTACCCAGTTGAATGCTGTTTAATATAATACAACAATGTTAGTTTCCCATCCCTTGTGAAACAGGCCAAAAGAATTTTAAACTGTTAAGCTACTAAAGCTACGTACAAATTGTTAGCCAGTCATCTATAAACGATGTTAATAACAAAATAGTTAATAGAAACAGAGAAAGACAAGATTGAAATTCCAAAACATTCTGTTAACAAACTTATTGTAATCAACAATAGAAAATTTGCCACTTCTTCAATCCCAAACCATCCCAAACCATAACTCTAATTGGTCCTGGATTAAGGCAGGGATCTCTCAGAGGTTTATCCCCACCCTGCTCCACAGGGTTGTTGAGATACTAAAACACCATCCTGAATTTGCTGGAGAAAGCACGAAGGGTCAAGGAGGAAAGCTAAACCAGTTGTGTTTTCTGGTGCTAAAAACTAACCGATTATCATCCTCACATCAGCCTTGATGGATCGCAGGCCATTTTGTTTAGCCCAGCTCCTTTTCTCCTTGTATTTTCTATACAAGGAATGGCATTTCAGGAATTTTGTTTAAAAATAGAGTATACATTGTATTGGAAAAACAGAGAGAAATGTGTTTTTTTTTCCCTCTGCGCTCTCCTCCCTGCTGTGAAACTGACTTGACAAAAAATCAGTTGAAACTCTAGGATTTCTTTTGCTGTTCATAATTCATACTCACTGGTGGTGGCAACCGCTTAGAGAGAGACATCAAAGGGGATACTGAACATTCATGAACTGAAAAGCTTGATTAATACCCTGTGCTAAGTGGAGCCTCTTGTTCAAAGGCAGTGTATCACTGAATTCCACATAATGGATGGAAAAGCAGCACGTTGGTTGTTGAACTGTTTCAGTTGGGAGGGGAGGGGGAGAGGGGGGAGGAAGGGAAGAGGAGGGAAGGAAGGAAGGAAGGAAGGGGAAGAAAGGAAGGAGGGAGGGAGAAGGAAGGAAGGAAGGGAAAAGGAAGGAAAGGAGGGAGGGAAGGGAAAGGAAGGAACGGGAAGAAAGGAAGGAGGGAAGGGGAAGGAAGGAAAGGAAGGAAGGGGAAGAAAGGAAGGAGGGAAGGGGAAGGAAGGAAGGAGGGAAAAGGAAGGAAAGAAGGAAGGACCATCATGAGCTTGATTAACAAAGACTTAATTCTTCAGAAGTCCTTAAAAGGGCAAGAAACATCTGCTTTTTAAAATCAAACTGAACCTGCAAAGTGCAGCTGGGACGGTTTACTAGACAACTGCATTGTACTCTTTAATTTATCCATCAGAATGAAATTAGCAGTGCAGGGAATTAGAGAGCATTTTGTTCTACTGTGCAAATGTTTCGATGCAACTGAATCTTTCATCTGACTCCCCGCTCTTAACAGCCAGTGGGGCTAGTTCAAGCCAGTTCCAGAAGCTCAACAGCCTGTTCCTTTTTGCAGAGAGAAAGAAAAAAAGAAACAAAACAACATGTTATTTTGAACATCTCTGCCTGTTTGTCTGCCGGCCTTCTCCCAGACGTCTTTAGAAGCAAATTGTAGGGAAAAGGCTTAGATTGATCCAAAGCAAGTGTGCCGTGTGCCAGGGAAAACAAAGAAACCTGTGATCTCAGAAAGAGCCCAGACAGAGTGCCAGATGCCCATGCAAAAGAAGGCCAGGTTAAATTAATGTGGCTTCTATTAAATTGGAAACTGGAAGGGAAAGGGTAGGACAGGGATGGCTAACCTTTTCTGGACCAAGTGCTCAAAGCACGTGCGCCTGTGTGCAAATGGATGCACGTGCGTGGGCGCGAACCCCCAAAATGCAATGTGCATGCGGGCTCCGCCCCTGTGCACCACTCTGCAACGTCCCGTGCATGTGCAATCCACCTCTGTGAATGCCCGGGCAGGCCCCCGTGCGTGCCCGGCCCCCACGCATGCGCAGCAGAAACCCAAAGACCAGCTGTCCGGTGGGAGGCATGCGCACATGCGCAGAAGAGCTGAACTGGGGCAGCAGCTCATGTGCCCACAGAGAGGGCGCTGCGTGCCACCTCTGGCACACGTGCCATAGGTTTGCCATCACGGGGGTAGGAGATAAAATACCCGCATAAAAGCAGAAACGGGAGATAAAATCAGTTGAATGTTCTTTTAGAAGTATTAGAAAGAGACAGGATTTATTTATTTACTTAGTAGTCCTTGACTAATAACTATTCATTTAGTGTCCATTTGAAGTTGCAATGGCACTGAAAAAAGTGACTTACGACTATTTATCACACGACTGTTGCAGCATCCCCATGGTCACGTCATCAAAATTCAAAGGCTTGGCAACTGGCATGTACTTATGACAGTTGCCCTGTCCTTGGGTCTCTGTTTGTACACTTCCCAGACAGCTTCCGACAAGGAAAGTCAATGGGGGAAGTCAGATTTGCTTAACAACTTCATGATTCTCTTAACAATTGCAATGATTTGCTTCATAATGGCAAAATGGTTGTAAAATGGGTGAAAATTCACTTAATAACTGTGTTGCTTAGCAACATAAATCTTGGGTTCGATTGTGGTCATAAATTGAGGACTAGAGTAAAGGTAAAGGTTCCCTTCACATATATGTGCTAGTCATTCCCGATCCTAGGGGGCGGTGCTCATCTCCATTTCAAAGCCAAAGAGCCAGCGCTGTCCGAAGACGTCTCCGTGGTCATGTGGCCGGCATGACTCAACACCAAAGGTGCACAGAATGCAGTTACCTTCCCACCAATGGTCCCTATTTTTCTACATGCATTTTTTTTAATGTGCTTTTGAACTGCTAGGTTGGCAGGAGCTGGGACAAGTAACAGGAGCTCACCCCCGTTACGCGGCCCTATTGATTCGAACCGCTGAACTGCCAACCTTTCGATCGAAAGCTCAGTGTCTTAGCCCCTGAGCCACTGCGTCCCTAAGTTGAGAACTACCTGTATATAATCAATAAACAAATACAAAACCAACATAAATTAACCAGGGATGCCACAGACTCCACCGGCATGTTATAAAACATCCCACCACAGGGCCAGCTGGAAAAGTTTCACCACTGAAGCTCAGGAGGGATGAAGCAGCCCAAAGCTTCCTTGGCAGAATGTGGACGATGGTAGGAAGAGGCCATCACCACCCAGGCCCTGTCAGGTGAAGGGGCTGCACAGACAGGACCAGCAGAAAACAGATTTTTTTCAGATCTGGTTGGAGGGGGTCGATGAGTGCCAAAGGGCTCTAGAGCAGAGGTCTTCAAATTTGGCAGCCTTAAGACTTGTGGACATCAATTCCCAGAATTCTCCAGCCAGCAGAGCTTGGGAGTTGAAGTCCACAAGTCTTAAAGCTGCCAAGTTTGAAGACCTCTGCTCTAGAGCAAGGTGTGCAACCTTGGCAACTTTAAGACTCATGGACTGGAACTCCCCACATTTCCCCAGCCAGAAAGAACAACAAAGAGGATTAGGGGGGCCGGAGGCTAAGACATATGAAGAACGGTTGCAGGAATGGGGTTTGTCTAGTCTAGAGAAAAGGACTAGGGGAGACCTGGTAGCAGTCTTCTAGTATTTGAGGGGCTCCTACAAAGATGAGGTGGGGGACCCCACCTATTTTCCAAAGCACCTAAAGGAAACTAGGATCTTCTCAATGGATGGAAACCAATTAAGGAGAGAAGTAACCTAGAGTTAAGGAGCAGTTTCCTGATAGTGAGAACAACTGGACTAGATGACCTACAAGGTCCCTTCCAACTCTGTTAATCTGTTAAATTAATCAGTGGAATAGTTTTCCTTCAGAAGTTGTGGGTGCTCCATCACTGGAGGTATTTAAAAATAAGTTGGACAGCCATTTGTCTGGAATGGTCTAGGCCAGAGTTTCCTGCTCAAGCAGAGGGTTGGACTAGAAGACCTCCAAGGTCCCTTCCAATCTGTTAAATGTGGGGCTCTATTTTTTTGTCCTTCTTCCTCCTGATCACACTTCATGGACCAGCCCTCTGTGTCTCTTGTGTGCCCCCTCCCCTCCCCACCCACCCCTCCCCTCCCCTAATACACTTTTTGGCTTCCAGGGTGCCTGGGTGTCAGTACAAATCGGAGATAGCTTTGTTTCCATTGCTCCTGGTGACAGCTGTGTGGTTTCTGCTTTCTTTGTCGATATCCTCGAATTGTTCCCGTTGTGCTGATGGGTCTGGCAAAGGCCCTCTGCAAACAGAAGATTAAGAACGGAGCGAGGTTGCACCCAACGTCCTGCAGCAAAAGGGCCTGACTGCCCAGCATTCTTGGCTACTTAGGGTTGCCAGTGGTATTTCCTTGCATTGTTGTTGGTAAAAGTCCATCTGGTCACCCCTGATTCCTGGCGACTACAGGAATACAGTTTTCTTGGCAAAGCATTTGGAAATGCTTGCCAATACTTTCTTCCCAAGAGAAAATGACCGGGCCAAGATGATCCTTTGGCTTCATAGCCAAGGCGGCAGAGGTGGGTTTCAGCAGGTTCTGACCAGTTCTGGAGAACAGGTAGTAGAAATTTAGAGTACTTCGGAGAACTGGTAGTAAAAATTCTGACTGGCCCCGCCCCCATCTATTCTCTGCCTCCCGAGTCCCAGCTGATCAGGAGGAAATGGGGATTTTGCAGTATCCTTCCCCAATGGAGAATGGAGATTTTACAGTATCCTTCCCTCCCCTAGAGTGGGGTGGGAATGCAAATTTTGCAGTAACCTTCCCCTGCCATGCCCACCAAGCCATACCCACAGAACCGGTAGTAAAAAAATTTGAAACCCACCACTGCAAGGCGGCCCTAAAACTGATGGTCTCCCATCTTCTACTCCAGCTCCTTGTCCAACTTCCTACACAACAAGCATCTTGCAAGGTAGGCTGGGCTGAGAGATCATGCCAAGAGTATCAGTTTCCAGGCTGAGGATGGATGGACCCAATCCCTCCTGTCGTAGTCAGACAGTTGAAGTACTCTGTTTCCCTAGATACATTTTAGTCTTCATTTTATTACACTGCAAAAGTCTCCCAACATGTTATGCATTTCCTTTCCTTTTTGTTTTTTTTTCCACCCATCTTACCTTCCCTCCCTCCCTCCCTCCCTCCCTCCCTCCCTTCCTTCTTAAAACACCCCTAACAGTTACAACATCCATAGCAAATAGAAAAATTTAACTAATCAATCTTACAGAAAGGTGAATTTGTAATAAAAGCAATAAGGGAAAAAAATCAGAAGAAGACTAAATAAAACAATGTCAACAATTACATCAAAGTAAGCAATTCAGAGTAAAATTCTAGAAAGCCAGAAGCTCTCTAGAAAAGCTTCAACTATAGATAGATAGATAGATAGATAGATAGATAGATAGATAGATAGATATAGATAGATGGTATAGATATAGATGTAGATATAGACATAGAGATAGATAGATAGGATAGATAGATGTTATAGATAGATATAGATATAGCTAGATAGATAGATATAGAGATAGATAGATAAGATAGATAGAGATAAATAGATAGATAGAGATAGAGATAGAGACAGAGATAGATGATAGAGATAGATAGAGATAGATAGAGATAGATAGAGATAGAGAGATAGATAGATAGATGATAGAGAGAGAGAGAGAGAGAGAGATAGAGAGATAGATAGAGATAGAGAGATAGATAGAGATAGATAGAAATAGGTAAATAGATAGATAGATAGATAGAGATAGATAGATAGATAGAGACAAATATATGAAATATATTCAGCATTTAATTTTAGACTTTGCACAGTAGCTGTGCATCCCACCCATATATTAAATCCTGAGAAATTACGAATGGTCAAGTGTCAGTCAAGTGGGGGCAGAATAAGCCCTCACAGCCCCCCCACTCCCGAGCTCTGCCCTCTTCTGGACACTCTTGTGCTCGCTCCTTAAATCAAATGAAGACATTTTCCAGGATCTGTAGATGGCAGCAAAATGCAGCGCAGCCCAGCCCGTTTCCACCTTTTTGGGTGGAAAGATAAATGGCCTTCAGTGCTAAGGTTCAACAGAGAATAATAAAGAGGGTCCCAATAGAAGAGAATATCTGCAGCTCCGGGTTGAACTGTGGAGTTCTTGGTGTCGTCTGAGCATGATGGTTTGCTTGCAAGCTCAGAGAGCACCAAGAACTCCAGAGAAGCGCACACACCCTTTGCATATTAGCAGAGTAAGGCAGAGATCCTCAAACTTGGCAGTTTTAAGACTTGTGGACTTCAACTCCCAGAATTCTCCAGCCACCATAGCTAATGTCTCCCTGGAGGAGTGCTCAGCTCCAGGTGCCTGCAGTTGTCCTCCTATACAGCATTTATTTCATTTCATTTTACTTACTTACTTATTTTGTCAAGCATGTGTTAGATAACAGATACAAGTATAGACATGATTATGAATACAGGATAAGGATCTGAATAAATGGGGACAGTAGGATAGGGACGGTAGGCACGGTGGTGCACTTATGCACGCCCCTTACAGACTTCTTAGGAATGGGGTGAGGTCAGTGGTGGGATTCAAATAATTTAACAACCGGTTCTCTGCCCTAATGATTTCTTCCAACAACCAGTTCACCAAACTGCTCAGAAAGTTAACAACCGGTTCTCCCGAAGTGGTGCGAACTGGCTGAATCCCACCACTGGGTGAGGTCCACAGTAGACAGTTTAAGATTGAAGTTATGAGGGTTTGGGGATGTAATCACAGAGTCAGGTAGGGCATTCCAGGCCTTGACCACTCTGTTTCTGAAGTCGTATTTTCTGCATTCGAGTTTGGAGCGATCTACCTTGCATTTGTATCTATTGTGTGTTCGTGTATTATTGCGGTTGAAGCTAAAATAGTCATTGACAGGTAGGACATTGTAGCAGACAATTTTATAAACTACGCTTACCTCATACAAGCATGGAAGTGACCTGCCCTTGCTTTCTCTGGGAATTCTTCTTTATACCTCCCTATTTAGCCTACCAGGACTTCATAGTGACTTAGATGTTTCTACCGGCTGAGATATGCTCAGACTCTTTCCTGGACAACTCCAAAACAGAAATCACAAAATCAATGTATCCAAAATTTTCCCAGCACTAACACTAACACACTATAAAAAAGATGTTGAGACTCTAGAAAGAGTGCAGAGATGAGCAACTAGGATGATGAGGGGACTGGAGGCTTAGCCATATGATGAACAGTTGCAGGAACTGCGCATGGCTGATCTAGTGAAGAGAAGGACCAGGGGAGACAGGATAGCAGCCTTCCAATATTTGAGGGGCTGCCACAGAGAGGAGGGGGTCAAGCTATTCTCCAAAGCACCAGAAGGCCAGACAAGGAATCATGGATGGAAACTGAACAAGGAGAGATTCTGCCTGGAAGCAAGGAGGAATTTCCTGACAGTGAGAACAATCAACCGATGGAACAGAAGTTGCCTTCAGAAGTTGTGGGAGCTTCATTCCTGGAGGCTTTCAAGAAGAAACTGGGCTGCCATCTGTCAGAAATGGTGTAGGGTCTCCTGCTTGGGTGGGGGGTTGGACTAGATGACCTACAAGGTCCCTTCCAACTCTGTTAATCTGTTAAAGGTGATTTCTGGAGTCTTTGGCTTCTTATAAATCAGAAACCAAGAAGAGACAATTGTTGAACAGGAAGAGCAGAGGGAGTTGGAGGCAGAAAGAGGTTTGAAACCCATAGTCTACATACATAGATCCGTGTGCACATACACAAACATAGATATGGGTTGGTGACACCAGCCCTGTTGTGTATCAGACCGGAAGGAATCACCAGATTGTGAGTCACCTGATCTCAATCTTCCCCATTAAAATAATTCCTTCCTTTTTTATTGTGACACAATAGAAGTCTTAGGGGAATTAGCTGCACGTTGGGCGTGACTGAACAGGCGCAGGGACATTATAAACGTAAACCCATGGCCTCTGCTATGATGTGCTTCCCCACCTAATCCCCCTCCCTCCACCCTAGACTTGCCAAAGTCATGGTCCCCATTTTAGTTGGTTGTGATCCTAAAGCCTATTAAGCCATGCGGCAGATTCAGAGGTGGGTTTCAGCAGGTTCTGACCAGTTCTGGAGAAACAGTAGTGGAAATTTTGAGTTGTTCGGAGAACCGGTAGTAAAAATTCTGACTGGCCCCGCCCCCATCTATTCTCTGCCTCCCGAGTCCCAGCTGATCGGGAGGAAATGGGGATTTTGCAGTATCCGTCCCCTAGAGTGGGGTGGGAATGGAGATTTTACAGTATCCTTCCCCTGCCACGCCCACCAAGCCACACCTACCAAGCCATGCCACACCCATAGAACTGGTAGTAAAAATTTTTGAAACCCACCACTGGGCAGATTGTTGGTTTTGCTCAGGGCAGCCTCAGCTTTTATGGCTTGTAACTCAGGGTTTACGGCTGACCTCAAAGGTCTGCAAAATGGGGTGCCTGCTGCACCCCAGGGAGTGCGCAAGGAGTCTGCATTAGGGAGCAGGAAGAAAACATTAAAATGTGTCTTCATATTTACCTCATTCCTTACCTCATCCTTTCCTCATGTTTTATGATGCACATAATCTAATATGTTCAAATTATAATGTCATGTCATGCCATGTAATATATCCTTAGGCAAAGGGCTGGATTAGAAGATCTCCAAGGTCCCTCAAGGCTCTATGATTCTATTAATACAGTTGTAAATATCTAACAGGCCTGGAGGAACGTTGTCCATGGGGTCGCAATGGGTCAGACACGACTTCGCAACTAACAACAACAAAAATATCTAACATTTATTAACAGATGAACACACACACACATATTGGGGTGCACACTAAAAAGGTTTTATTGATAAATGTGCATAGGTCTGAAACCTCCAGCCATTCCAGTTTATTCAACAAACCATGGCTTAGCCCATGTGCATTGATCTTGTCTTTCAATTCAGAAGAAGCAGCTGCCATTTATTCTTGGAACAATCATTAAAAATCAAGTGTGGTTTATTTTGGAAACCATCTGAAACTCAGAAAATTAGTACGCCTGGACATACAAAGAGGGAAGATTGGAGGCTTGGGGGGCAGTGTAGGGGTGCCTGTTTCTATGAAGCAGTGCTACAGTGGTGGGTTGCCCCCGGTTCTGACCAGTTTGCAAGAACCGGTAGTAAAACTGGCAGGAGGCGCCGGCCACCACCTTGGATGTCATCATAGTCGATCTGCGTATTCGCTCGCGTGCACACAATCCTGTTGCAAACCGGTAGTAAAGATAAGTAGAACCCACCCCTGCAGTGCTATAATTTCAGCTGAACATTTGGGAGGGGGTGTCCCAAAGAAAGTTGAGGACAATACCCTAACCTCCTTGCCTGACTTCTGCTGATCCTCCATCTTGATGTCTGGTCATCTCCCTGGCTAGAAGGGACAAGGAGGAGGCCCACCTGGTGGCGGCTGCTGGCTTATCTGGATCTGTTTGTGAAATAGATCCTGCCTTGTCATAGAGGGCCAGGTTGATTCATCCCACTGGCACAAAGACTGACTCATGCCAGGTGTCTGAACTCACTGCGGAGGATTCCTGATTGGGACAGGATTCTTTGCAGCTCCCAGCTGAGTCATGGCAAGCTGGAGAAACGTCAGGCAAGCTGTGAAGCTACCTGGCCGAGAACATCTGCCTCTTCCCCAATAGGCTGATTCTCCCACTCACAAGAAGAGGAAAAACTGTCTTCTCGGTGATCCTTCCCAAGCCTTGGAGATGCCTCCAGAATCAAAATGGGAAAGGATGACTTGTGAGGTCCAAAACGTGCAAAGGAAACATTAGACCCAATTAAATTAAACATTTATTCAATTTTAAAAACAGCCTAAAATTTCTCCCTCAAATCCGGTAGGAGAGAAGGAATTCATTTCCCCATCTCCCTTTTGCTAACTGATTAAAAAGCAGAATTTTGCCATAAATCATTTCCTTGCTTCAGAAGAAGCTACAGAGTTCTCCGTTCCCTCTAGGGTTGGCCAGCTTCATTCGTTCAACGCTTGAAACCATGGCTTCCTTCATTGTGTTCTTTGGTTGAATGATATCTGGGTTCCCAAAACAACGCTGGCAAATCATAATAATTGAGTTCACACAACAGACTAAGCCACAAGGAAGTCAACCATATTGTGATGTTGAGACTCTACAAAGAGTGCAGAGAAGAGCAACCAGGATGATGAGGGGACTGGAGGCTCAAACATACAATGAACGGTTGCAGGAACAGTCTAGACTAGCATGGCTAGTCTAGTGAAGAGAAGGACCAGGGGAGACATGTTTCAATATTTGAGGGGCTGCCACAAAGAGGAAGGGGTCAAGCTGTTTTCCAAAGCACCTGAAGGCCAGACAAGGAATAATGGATGGAAACTGATCAAGGAGAGATTCAACCTGGAAATGAGGAGGAATTTTCTGACAGTGAGAACAATCAGCCAGTGGAACAGAAGTTGCCTTCAGAAGTTGTGGCAGGTTCATCCCTGGAAGCTTTCAAGAAGAGACTGGATTGTCTCATCTATCAGAAATGGTGTAGGGTCTCCTGCTTGGGAGGGGGGTTGGACTAGATGACCTACAAACTCCCTTCCAACTCTGATAATCTGTAATGATTTAGCTTGTCCTGTGCTAAAGGGTTCTTTTAATCCCCAAACAAAGAACTGCCTGTCTCTTTGAATCCTTTCTGCGGGCGCTTTTCTAGGTGTTACCCTTTGTTGCTTGGCATGCCCAACCAAACAGCAAAAGCCCTTAGCGCTGATTTCATCTACCCTTTGATGTGTACTTGCTTTGCGTGCTCTGTCATTAGCCTCACTAATTCACTCAAAAGAAACGTAAGTGTCCAAATGACTTCAAGAACAGATGTCTGCCATCCCAATTTCTCTCAAGCAATTCTCCACATTCCAGCAACAGCCCTGATGCTTTGCCTCTGTTGCTGTAATGGGGTGTGAGAGGAGCCTTGAGAGCAGGAGGAAGAGCTGCAGCCTAGATCAAAGGTATCAAATTCAATTTCATTGAGGGCCGCATCAGGGTTGTGTTTCACCTCGGGGAGCCGGGGTGGGCGTGGGCAGCTTGACGTCACTCGTGTCAGGGGCATCCGTTTTCAGCTGCAACAGCCTCCTGTAACTCTCTGCCAGTGAAAATGGAGCTCAGGAAGACTGTGGGGGCCCTCGCGAGCTCTGGTTCTGGGTGCGACGGTCTCCTGCAACCCTCTGCCACACTGGTGAAATCCGAACTGGTTTGCTGGCTGTGCATGCACGCTGTGTGTCAAACATGTGTGGCGTGCACATGCGCAGTGCACACCAAACGTGTGCTGCATGTGTGCGCATGCGCAGTACGTGCCAAAAGGAGGCTTGGGAAGGTAAGCAGGGCAGCAAGGGGGGAGGGATCACCTGTGGCTTGCGATTTAGCTGTGGTAGAAAGCAGGATTTCTAGACTAGCCTCTGAGGATCCAAGCTGAGTTGCCTGATCGTCAGAGGCATTTAAAAGAAAAAAAAATCTCTGCCGATCAGGCAACTCAGCTGGGATCCTCAGAGCCTTTTGAAAGCATTTTTTTACAACCTCTTCACCGAAGAGGTTGTAGAAAAAATGATTTTAAAAGTAAAAAAAAAAAATGGCCACGCCCACCCAGTCACATTACCACCACACCCACACACCAAACCACGCCCACAGAACACGCCCACAGTAACAAATTTTAGATTTCACCGCTGCAAGGGAGGGGAGAGATTCTGAACCTGTAACCTTCTTAGGTAGCACTTGAACTGAATGATTTCTTCAATATACATAATCCTCAATTTATGACCACAATTGAGCCCAAAATTTATTTCGCTAAGTGAGTCATTTGTTAAGTGAGTTTTGCCCCAGTTTACAGTGTGATCATATGTACACTGCAATCGTCATAAATATGAGTCAATTGCCAAGGGTCTGAATTATAATCCCAAAACCGTGGGGATTACATAATGGTCGTAAGTGTGAAAAATGGTCATAAGTCACTTCTTCCAGTGCCGTTGTAACTTTGAACTGTCACTGTTGTAACTACCTGTATTTCAGCCAGGAGAAGGCAACGTGGTGCCTTCTGGATGCTCTGAATCATAGGTCAAAGAGTTCTTTAGCTGGTTAAGACTTGTTTTATTCTAAGTAAATACAACCTAATTGTACACCGCCCATAGTCCCTCCGTGAGGGAGATGGGTGATTGAAAAACGTGATAAATACATTTATCTTTGAGGCGTGAGAAAAAAGGCGTAAGAGAAATGTTAGAAACATTTTAGAAACAACAGGCAGTCTAGTTGATTCCATAAATTATCAGTAAGATGCCGATCAGTTTACTAATAAATACAGAGGCATGCACGTAGGTTTGGGCAGCCCACATGCAGAGGAATTAGAGGAGTACCATCTATTATTGTTTGCTTCTGTGAAACGCTGAATGTTTCCTTGTACTGGTTTAAAAGAAACAAAACCAGCTTTCCCCAACCTGATCTTCCAAAATATGTTGGATTACAGCTCCGATTAGTTAATGAATATGGACATTTGGCCGTAACTAGTTTGGGTGTCAAGGTGCACACAACACAACAGGCAGGGCCGGAGCCACTCGATAAATAGAAGAGAAGGGCACCTGATAAGTAATCCTTATTGTGTGTATAGTCAAGGCAGGGGTGAAAGCCTCCCGGTTTGGACTGGATTGCCCAATCCGGTAGCGATGGTGGTGGGTGGTTCAGAGAACCGGTAGCAAAAATCCCTGCCCGCCCCCCCATGCTCAGCTGAGCTGCGCGATCATCAGAGGCTTTTTTTTTTAACTTTTAAAAGCATTTTTTCTTCGGCCGAAAAAATGCTTTTAAAAGTAAAAAAAAAGCCTCTTAAAAGTAAAAAAAAAAAGCCGAAGAGGTTAGTTAAAAAATGCTTTTAAAAGGCTGTGACAATCCCAGCTGAGTTGCCTGATCGTCAGAGCCTTTTAAAAGCATTTTTTTTACAACCTCTTTGGCTGAAGTCACATTACCCACCATTATCACCAAGCCACGCCCACAGAACCGGTAGTCATAAATTTTACATTTCACCACTGAGTCAAGGCGATGGTTTTCCCAGTTGTTAGATCAGGACAGGAAAGAAGACAGGACCAGCGGGGTCTGTTCAACAAGTTTTATTCAGCTCTTAACTAAGTCAGAACAGACGAACGGCTGTGCTGCCGGAGCCCTTTTTATAGCGCTCCGGCAGACCAGCCGTCCAATGACAGCGGTTTAACTTTCCCGCCCGGAGGATTAACCAATCCCCGGCCGGATGTCCTTATAAGGACATAACACTCCTCCCCCCCTAGATGAAACATGGTTCAGCTCGTGTCAATCAACAAACGTAGTCACGCAGGTAGGCGGGACGTCTGGAAGCCCTGCTCGACCTGCGCAGTTCATTCTGTTCTCCGTCGTCCGTCTGGAAGGTGGCTGCTCCGGTGTCCTCCGACCCTCGCCCCTGGGATGCCTGCCGCTGGGTCGTTGAAGGTGCCGGCCTTGTCCGTGCGCCTCCGGCCTTGCTGCTGGGCTGCGAAGTGGTCGTTGCAGGTACCGGCTCCGGTGTGCCGCCTCCCGACCCGCTGTTGGAATATATCTGCTGGTCCGGTTGGTCTCTTCCCTGTCCTGGGTGCCGATCGTCGTAGGCCGGTAAGTCCCTTGGGTTATTTATATTTTTTGCAAATTGTCCGTGTCTTTTAGACTTGTGCTGGTCGACCCTGTCTGGGTGGTGCAGGTCGACCTGGTCGGGTCGTTGTTGCTTGGGACGGGGGTCAGCTGGACGGACGATTTCAGACGGGCGGTGTAGTTCTTGCATGCAGGGGTGTCGTAGGCCTCCCTCACCGGGTCGTTGTTGGCCCTCTCGGTTGGGCATGTCCCGGTCTACTGGCGTTCCCTGGAGTTCCCTGCCGTCGGGGTGGCGTTGGGCCGCCTTGCCGGGGAGGCGTGAGTTTTCGTTGCCGTGGAGTCCCCTGTCTACTCGGCAGTTGCAGTACGGTAGCTGGTCTGCTGGCTGGCCGGTCATGTCGGGGTGGTACGGCCCTTCCTCGACTGGGTGTTGCAGGGCTACCTCACAAGGGTGGTGTTGTCCTGCCCTGCCAGGGTGGCGTTGCCCTACCTCGACGGGGTGGTTTTGGCCTGCCCTGTAGGGGTGTTGTTGTCCTACCTCGTCGGGGTGGTTTTGGCCTGCCTTGTAGGGGTGTTGTTGTCCTACCTCGTCAGGGTGGTTTTCGCCATCCCCTTCCCACCGCTTCCGGAGTTGGTCGATGTGACGTCTACAGACCACTCCATCTTGCAGTTCAATAGTGTAGGACTTCGGGCCGGTTGTGCTCTCGATTCTCCCCTTAAGCCATTTCGGCAGGCCGTGGAAATTAAGCGCGAAAACCGGATCTCCTGCAGAGAAGGCTCGGAGGGGGCGGCTCGCGGTTGCGGTGACCTCGGAGTGGTACAGGGGGTGAAGTCGGTCCAGGGGTGACCTCAGCTTCCTGCCCATCAGCATTTCGGCCGGGCTCTTTCCAGTGGTGGCATGCGGCGTAATATGCTGTATCAAGAGGAAGTTGTCGATCTTCTCTTGCCAATCGCCCGGTCCCATCCTGGCAAGGGCCTCTTTAGTGAACCTCACCATCCTCTCAGCTTGTCCGTTGCCAGCCGGTCTGTAGGGGGCAGAGAGGGCATGGCGAATGCCCAAACTGGCCAGGAACTCCTCCATTGGTTTCGAGGTCAGCTGCGGGCCGTTGTCGGAAACAAGGACGTCCGGCAGCCCGTGGGTAGCGAACAGCCGCCGGAGGGCTCTAATGGTGACCTCAGTAGTGATGGATGCCAGGGGGATGACCTCAAGCCACTTGGAAAAGGCGTCCACCACTATTAGCAGGAACTTCCCTTGCATCGGGCCCGCAAAGTCTATGTGTATTCGCGCCCACGGGTTGCTCGGTGTTTCCCATTCCGCAACAGGCGTTTGCGGAGGGGCGGGGCGGACTTCTTGGCACGGATCACATCTGGAGACCCAGTTCTCAATGTCTTTGTCCAGTGATGGCCACCAGACGTAGCTCCGTGCCAGTCCCTTCATGCGCACGATGCCAGGGTGCCCCTTGTGCAAAGTTTCCAATGTCTTTATGCGCAAAGCCTGGGGAACCACAACCCTGTCACCCCACAGCAGGCAGCCCTTCATGGTTGACAGTTCCTGCTGCCTCTTTGCGAACGGCTTGAAATCGTCGGTCAACGGTTCCGCGGGCCAGCCGCGCAGCACCCAAGACATCACTTGCTTCAAAGTCCGGTCTTTCTGGGTTAGTGCCGCGACGTCTGCGGATGTGACTGGGCAAGCCAGGTCGCCATCGATGTGATGCAGTCCCAGGGTGGGGGCAGGGTCCTCCACTAAGTCCTTTGACGGGCATCTGCTCAAGGCGTCAGCGTTGCAGATGTTACTGCCGGGCCTGTGGCAAAGTTCGTAAGAGTACCCGGCCAAAAAAATTGCCCAGCGTGTCATCCTAGGCGATGAATAGTTAGGTGTGGGCTTGCTTCCCGACAGAAGGCCCAACAGGGGCTTGTGGTCTGTGATGACCGTGAACCTCCGTCCGTATAGGTACTCGTGGAAACGCTTGACGCCAGCAACGATGGCCAGGGCCTCTTTGTCCAATTGGCTGTAATTTCTCTCGGCGCTGGACAGCGTCTTCGAGAAATAGGCGATGGGGGCTTCCTTCCCGTCCGGGAATTGATGGCTGAGGACTGCTCCGACGCCATAGGGGGATGCGTCGCAAGTCAATAGCAGGGGGAGCGTCTCGTGGTATTGGATGAGGACACTCTCGGAAGAAAGCAGGTTCTTGACAGCTCTGAATGCTGCGTCCTCTTCCTTCCCCCACCTCCAGGAAACCGCCTTCCCCAGCAAGCGATGGAGCGGTTCAGCCACGGAGGCTTTCTGTTTCAGGAAAACACTGTAAAAATTCAGTAGTCCCAGAAACGCCTGAAGCTCCGTCTTGTTTTGGGGGGCTGGAGCTTCATGGATAGCCCTAACCTTAGATTTAGTGGGGTGAATGCCGTTCTTATCAATGAGATAACCCAGGAACTCGACTTCCTGGACCCCGATGATGCACTTGTCCCTCCTGACTCTCAAACCCTTCTCCTTGAACCGCTGCAAAACCATGCGCAGTCGCTCAAGTAGTTGGGTTTTGGAGTGGCCGGAGATCAAGACATCATCGAAGTAAGGGACCGCCCCTGGAATGCCTTGAAGAAGGCGTTCCATAAATGATTGAAAAATACCTGGGGCTGCGCTGACCCCAAATTGGAGGCGCGTGCATTTAAATGCCCCTCTATGCGTGACAATGGTTTGTGCCTCCGCAGTTTTTTCATCCACTGGCAATTGCTGGTAAGCTTGGGCCAGGTCCAATTTTGCGAATATTGATCCGCTCCCAAGTGAGTGCAGCAGATGTTGCACCACTGGAACCGGATATGCGCTCTGCTGGAGGGCCTTATTTATAGAACACTTATAGTCGGCGCAGATGCGCACAGACCCATCATGCTTCATCGGGGTCACAATGGGGGTCTCCCATGCAGCATGATCGATCGGTTCCAGGACCCCCTGGGCGACAAGCTTATCTATCTGGGCGTCGACCTTGGGCCTCAGGGCGAACGGAACCCTGCGGGGCTTAAGCCTAATTGGGGTGACATTTTTGTCCAAATTGAAGGAAATGGGTTTCCCCACAAATTTCCCCAGCTTACCATCGAAGACTTCCTTGAACTCTTCGATGATGGCGTCGAGTTCGTCCCTACGAATTTGATGGATCCCGCTGATAGACAGCCCCAATGGCTCGAACCACTCCATCCCCAGCAGGCTCGGGCGGTTTCGCCCCACAACAGTGATGGGTAGGACGCCCTGGAAGCCGTGGTAGGTGACCCGGAGCGAAGTTCTCCCCAGGATCTCAACAGGGTTGCCGCCGAAATCGACAAGACGGGCCCGTAGGGGCTTGAGGTCTTTCTTCAAGATGCCCGGTTTCAGGCGCTTTAACTGGTGCCAGTCCATGATGGAGTAGTTCGATCCCGAATCAACCTCCATTGAACAGGGTGTTCCTTCCACGATTACGGTGGCATGGAACTTTGCGGCCGCATCGTCAATGGTGTGGATGCCGGAGGACAGCTGCTCGGTTCTGACCGCCGCGTAGCCGCCGCCTCGTTGCTGAGACCTGGCAGAGGACCGTTTGGATGGTCTCTGGTTGTCTTGCCGTTTCTCGCCCCAGCCGGGGGGAAACGGACCCGGGGTAGGTGCTTCGGCCCTGCAGGCTTCAGCGATGTGCCCCCGCTTGTTGCAGCGTCGGCAGATAGCGTCTCTCCAACGGCACTTGGCTCTGGCATGGCTTCCTTTGCAGCTGCCGCAGGGCTCGATCCGGGCGCCATCTTGTGTGCGCTCGCGACGGTTTTGGCGGGAAACCTTGTGAACGGCCATTTCGTCGTCAGAGCAGGAGCTGGCAGACGACTCCTCAGACGAGCTCTTGGGTTGGCGGTGCAATTTGTGCACCCCTTTAGCCCTACTCATGGCGGCAGCCGCCTTTTCTGAGATCTCGGCTGCGATTGCCTCCTCAACGACATCTTTCAACGCAATCTTCTTTCGGCTGAGGAACTTACGTTGCAGTCCAATGTCCCTCATGCCGAAGACAATGCGGTCTCTGATGGCGTTCTCAATGTTGTCAAACTCGCAGTTTGACGCGAGTTGCCGCAGAGCTGCCACAAAGTCCTTGATGGGCTCCCCTTCCAACTGATTCCTTTGTTGAAAGGTGAATCTGTTGGCAATGGGAGTTCCAGTGGGAGCGTAGTGCTCCTTCAGCACGTCTTGCAGATCGGTCCAAGACATCTCCTCGATGTTCCTTGGGGACACGAGGTCGATGGCCATCTCCAGCACCTCGGAGCCGCAATGCGCTAGGAACAGGGCTCGTTTCCGTTCATCGGAGAGGTCTTGATAGTTGTTTCCCCGCAGAAACTGGCGGAAACGAACCAGATAGGAGGTCCATTTCTCCACTCTGGGGTCGAATTTGGAGATCGGAGCCATCGCGGCTTGTGACGCCTCCATCTTCAGTGACTTCAGCTCAGTGAGAATTTCTCGATGAGTGACTTAGCTCCGCGTGGCGGTTCTTTTCAAATCCTTCGTCGCCAGTGTTAGATCAGGCGCAGGAAAGAAGACAGGACCAGCGGGGTCTGTTCAACAAGTTTTATTCAGCTCTTAACTAAGTCAGAACAGACGAACGGCTGTGCTGCCGGAGCCCTTTTTATAGCGCTCCGGCAGACCAGCCGTCCAATGACAGCGGTTTAACTTTCCCGCCCGGAGGATTAACCAATCCCCGGCCGGATGTCCTTATAAGGACATAACACCAGTTGCAATGTACGGCTGTGAAAATTGGACCATAAGAAAGGCTGAGCGCCAAAGAACGGAGGCCTTTGAACTCTGGTGCCGGAGAAGACTCCTGCGAGTCCCTTGGATTGTAAGGCGATCCAACCGGTCAGTCCTAGAGGAGATCAACCCTGACTGCTCTTTAGAAGGCCAGATCCTTCTAAAGCCATTTAGAAGCCATTCAGAGCTATTTTTCCTCTGTCCCTTATATTTGTTTTTTGAGACTTGCTTTCAGAGGTCATGTGGGGTGGAATTTCGCACTGGAGAAGGCTAGATTTTCAGACTGAGATTCAGTGTATTTCTTCTCCCTTCTTGCTGTCCCTTCGAAAGACCTCGTTCTTCTTCCTCGCTTCTCTGCAAACAGTGACCAAGAAGGGCTGGCTCTGTATTGCCCTGAACAGGGGAAGTATTCATTTACTTTCCCTACCAGTTCATAAATGTGAGTGTGTGTGCCTTCCATGCATGCGCTTTGCTGGCGCATGCGCCTTCCGTGCATCCGACCAGCCTCAAAAACATGCCTAAATAGGATGGCATAGAGCTGGGGCGGGTGGGCAGGCAATTTCCGCTACCAGTTCCGGCGAACCGGTCTGAACCGGCTGCATACCACCTCTGGCCCTGAACCTCCCAAAAAGGAACGGCAAAATCACAGGTATGACTTTGTTACGTTCTAAGGCAGGGCTCTGCAACCTTAAACACTCAAAGAGCCATTTGGACCCATTTCCCACAGAAAAGAAAACACCGGGAGCCACAAAACCCTTCCTGTGCCTGACTATTTCTTGAGTGACCACAAAACTAGCATATGTAGTTGAATTAAATGTTCTGTTTTCTTCTGAAACTTTTCTTTTCTTGGATTTATCCATGGTTGGCCTACTGGGGGTTGAAAAGCTCAATAAACCGTGTGCCAGCAGGTGTCGCACATTGGCGGTTGTGATGCATATTTTGAATGACAGGGAGCCACAGCAGAGGGTTGAAAGAGCCACACGCGGCTCCAGAGCCACAGGTTGCTGACCCCTGTTCTAAGGGCTAATTCATAACCCAGAGGAGGCTGATATATTAGAGACTGAGATTCATCACCGCTCAGAAAGGAACGGCCAGAGCAGACCGAGATGATTCAGGCTGTTTAGAACATTGAGAGGTGAGTGATCAGCCCTTCAGGGCTCCCACTCTCAGCCCTGAACTTGCCCAGAATTAATGAGTTTCATTCAGGTGAAGCCAGTGGTGAAATCCTCCGCAGGTTGCCATTGGTTCGCTGCCTGTGCATGCATGGTGCACGCCAAATGTATGCTTCACGTGGAAAAAGGAGTCTTGAAGGTAAGTCGAGCAGCAAGGGGGGGGGGAACAGCTGTGCCGCGTGATTTAGATTCACTAGAAAGCAGGATATAAATTGCATGGCACAGCTGATCATTGGAAATACCGGTTTGCCCGAACTGGTAGCTTTTATTACTACTGGTTCAACCAAACCGGTATGAACCGGTAGCATTTCACCCCTGGGTGAAGCTGTTCAAAGCCAGGTCAATCAACTCTCTCAAACTGAGAGGCTTTCTGAACTGGTTTATGGCTCAGCATCAAATCCAATACGATCAGGAGGCTGTGAGTTCAATCCTAGGTAGAGGCAGATATTTCTCTCTCTGGGCACAATGAGAATAGGTCTGCTGAACAAAGCTCTGCATTGGTGACAGGAAGGACATCCGGCCAGTAAATACTCAGCTCCATTCAGTTGCCCAGACTCCACCCCACAAGGGATTATGGGATCATTAGAAGAAGATCAAATCCAATACAAATAATCCTCAATTCATGACTACAATTTTCATTGCTAAGCAAGGCTTGAGTTGCACCCAATTCCTTTCATGGTGCTGTTGCTAAGTGAATCACTGCAGTTCTTGTGAATAATTGGGGTGGTTAATCAAACCCAGTTTCTCCCATTGTATTGGGTTGCAAATGATATTCATGTGAGCCCCAGATGCTACAACTATCCCATATACATGCCGATTGCCAAGTGTCTGAATTTTGATCTTGTCACCACAGGGATGCGTGGATGGTCGTTGGTACGACTGGTTCCAAGTCACTTTCCTCAGGGCTGTTGTAATTTTGGCCACTAAATGAATGGTTGTGTAGATGTAGAAAGTTATCACCCACTCCTCTCCTAGAAGAATGAAATATTTTGAGAAATATTTAAAAAGGCAGTATATTATATTTCCTTTAATGAGAAATGGAGAAACATGGGGTTATTTTTAGAAGTGGAAAGCAGCCCCCATCTTTCTTAATAGCTCCCAGCAGATATTTGGTGCCCATTATGAAAGACTGGGCCATTTTAGCTACAAAACAAAAGACCTTTAACTCCAGGGTGATGGGATTAAGACATGACCCTTCAGGACATAATAGGATTAACCCACTACCATTTAGCAGCACTCACTACATTGCATAATCTCCTAAGGACATTGCATCACCCTCCAAACTTCAACCAAACTTAGCTCAGACAAACATGACCCCTACATGGGAGTCTGACAATAGCCAATAGAATACATGTTCTTGCACAGGAACAGGAAGCTCAAGTTCAAAGACCAAGAGAAAGTATAAAACCCCCTCACTCTCAACCCCATGTGGTCATCAGAACCATGAATGCTGATGGTTCTGTTCATTATTAAACCATCTTTCCAATCAGCCTCCATTTTTCCAGTGTCTTTCTCCTGGCTTGGAACTGAACCAGAGGGATATTTCTTCCAACCGTTGTAACCTGAGGACTATCTGTAGTTGGTATGATTCAGGGGAGGGTTCTACTTACCTTTACTACCGGTTCGCAATGGGGCTGCATGCGCGTACTCACTTCACTTGTGTGCACGTGCACTCTTCTACGCATGCACAGAAGCATTTTAATGACATCATGATCAGTGGGCGGAGCCTCCCGCCGGTTTTATTACCAGTTCTATAGAACCGGTGTGAACCGGGGGCAACCCACCACTGGTATGATTTCCTGATGGTCTGTTCGACTGAAATTAGCTTTGAACTGCAAGAAACTGAACTGTCTTGGAACTGAATATTTATCAGCTAAATTTATATCCACCCTTTCTGAAAAACCTCACACAGCTTTAAACCCGTTTGGAGAACACAATCGACTCCACCGGATTTGATAGAATGGAATAGAATTCTTTATTGGCCAAGTGCGATTGGACACACAAGGAATTTGTCTTGGTGATGTTTTTGCCTTGAAAGGTTGGAACGAATTAGCTCTGATTCAATTACAGTCTTTGCATTGGATTGAAATTAATCGAGGCTTCAGAGCAGATTAGCGCCAATCTACACACCCCAGTAATTTTCATTTTTAAAAACTCATTAAGTGGCAGCTAAAGACGGGCGTTAAGCGCTGCGAAAAAGCCTAGTCTGCTCGAGGTGGCAAGCAGGTTTAGGGCGCAATGGCCAATCTGCACTCTCAATTTCTGTGTCACAACCCAATAAGGGCAATATTTTTATTTATAATCTTTGACAATCAGATACCGCATAGAAAAATACAGCAAAAACATCCTGTTGTTATTGTGGCTCATTAAATTAATCCTGACTACTGGTGACCACAGGAACAAGTAACCTGAAGTTGGGTTTTTGTTTTGCTTTTTTGCAACGTTTATTTGGAAGTGGTTTCCCATTGCCTCCTTCCTGGGGCAGAGAGAGAATGGCTGACCTCAAGTCACCCAGCTAGCCTCATGCCTACAACCCAGAGTCTCTTGGCTGCTTAACTTCAGAAGTTGTGGGTGCTCCATCACTGGAGGTTTTCAAGAAGACACTGGACAGCCATTTGGCCGGATTGATATAGTCTTCTGCTCAAGCAGGGTGTTGGCCTAGAACAGGGTTCTCCA
>WNWU01000025.1:15058146-15111727 GCA_012654045.1 Ptyas mucosa | reverse complement strand
AGCTGGCTGAGGAATTCCGGGAGTTGAAGTCCACAAGTCTTAAAGTTGCCAAGCCTGGAGAACCCTAGACAAGAAGACCTCCAAAGTCCTTTGTAATCCTCCTATTCTATCTTCTATGTTTTACTGTTCCCTGCTTTTAACCACTTCACCCAGCTGCCTCCCAAAACACATTGTAGAAAATAAAAAATAACAGTGAAGTAAAAAAATAAAGCGGTTACAGAATCACTAAAGGGAAGAAGAAATTTTCATTAACTAAATAAGTTCCTATCAATATTTTAATTTGGTCTACCCAGATAAGGAGAAAGGGAGACACAATAGCAGTATTTGTGGGGCTGCCACAAGGAGGAAGGGATCAAGCTATTTTCCAAAGCACTTGAAGGCCAGACAAGGAATCATGGATGGAAACTGAACAAGGAAAGATTCATCCTGGAAATAAGGAGAAATTTTCTGACAGGGAGAACAATCAGCCCATGGAACCGAAGTTTATTTATTTATTTATTTATTGGGTCGATTTATATGCCACCCTTTTCCAGAGACTCAGGGCGGCTTACATTGCGTTAAGCAATAGCCTTCATACTTTTGTATATACCTGCTTAGTAGGGCTTTCAGCCCCCCCTAAACCGTGTTCTTTTTTTATACGAAGTCAATTTATTGCCCCCACAATCCGGGTCCTCATTTTACCTACCTCGAAAGGATGGAAGGCTGAGTCAACCTTGAGTTCTGAAAGTTGCCTTCAGAAGTTGTGGGAGCTTCATCACTGGAGGCTTCCAATTCTGTTAATCTGTTAAAACCCACAGAAGAAAATTTGTAGCTCAGGCTTGAATTGTGGGGTCCTTGGTGGTCTCTGAGCGGTAATTTAACTGAAGGCGTTTCAATACCAAATAGGGTAACATCAAGTGCATTAAATATTAATGAATTTGGCCCAAACACATTTTCACCTCTGAACTCTGGGCTGCAAATTTAGTGGGGGGTGGGGGTGGGGGTGGGGGTGATTGGAATTGATTCATCACACAGTTAGCCAGATGGATTTTGCATTTTTGTTTACCTACTGAGTCCTTCCCAAGGCCCTGAGATAGGCGGGGTGGCTGTTTGATGGTGTTAAAAATATTGTTTACAGGATGTAAGCCAGTGATGCTAACTTTTTTGCTGTCGCGTGCCAAAAGCAGGGGGAGCACAGGGGGTTGTGCATGCACATGCCCACACCCATAATTCAATGCGCCCCGCCCCCTGTGTTTCCCCAGCTTTTGGCATGTGATGGCACGGTGGGCCCAGTAGGCCTGTTTTTCGCCCTCCCCAGGCTCCAGAGGCTTTCTAGGAGCTTGGGGAGGGCGAAAATGGCCTTCCCCACCCCGCAGAGGCCCTCCGGAGGCTGGAAATGACCTGTTTCCTGACTTCTGGTGGGCCCACAAAGCCCAAAAATCAGCTAGCTGGTGCGCGCATGCACACTGGAGCTGAGCTAGGGCAACACTCGCGTGCCCACAGATATGGCTCCACGTGCCATCTGTGACAGGCGTGCCATAGGTTCGTCATCACGGATGTAAGCTGTTCCAAGAAAAACTGCCTTTTGCAATTGACTGATAGTAAATTGACTGATAGTAGAAGATGTTCAACTGATGTTCATCCTACAGTCAGCCAGATGTTTAGACTGGATTTTGGCCCTTCCATCCACCTCTCGAGTTTTCCCCAAGGACCTGGGATAGGCTGATGTTGTTTGATGGTATGAAAGGTATCATTGTAGGATGTAAGCTGTTCCAAGAAAAGCTTCTTTTGCAAATGCCTGGGGGGGGGCTCATTAGGATTATTGTTGTTGCAAATTAAACTTCAGGGAGTATTCTCCTAGCTGCTAAGCAACATTTGGCTAGAGAAGATGTCATATTGGGCAGACAGAAGAAACAAAATTTATACCTTGACTTCTCTGCCTGGCGAACAATATACAGGGAGTCCTTGACTTACGACCACAATTGAGCCCAAAATTTCTGTTGCTAAGCGAGACGGTTAAGTGAATTTTACCCCCACGTTACGATTGCTACAGTTGTTAAAATGAATGACCACAGGTCTTAAGTTAGTCATACGGTTGTTAAGCGAATCTGGCTTCCCCGATGAAATTGCTTGTCGGAAGGTTGCAAAAGGGGGATCGCATGACCCAGAACACTGGGGCCATCATAAATGTGAGTCAGTTGCCAAGCCTCTGAATTTTTGATCACGTGACCAGGGGGGTGCTGCAAAGGTTGTAAGGGTGAAAAATGGTCATAAGTCACTTTTTCCAGTGCTGTTGTAACTTTGAACGGTCGCTTTAAAAAACTGTTGTAAGTCGAGGACTACCCGTAGTAAATCTCTGATTGGCTCAGGGCAATGTTTTGCTGTGTTCACATTGGCTTCTTGGCAGCCCCGAAAGGCATCTGTCGCCCAATAAACATGCTTGCACTGTGAGGATGCAGAGCCTCTCTAACCACTGTTCCTGAACTGTTGCCAAGAAAAGCCTTTGGCAGTTTGCCTAATTATCCCAAGGTCAGAGATAAACTAAAGACTGGTGTTTTGAGGACTTTGCTTTCATTTCATTTAGAATATGCTGAGAATGAGTTAATTCTCAGCTGTTTTAATAAAATCTATTTGTTTTTTGGAACTGTTTTGCATTTAATATCAACTATGTGGGCCTGGGTCACAACACTGCTAAGCAGAAGACCCTATACCATTGCAGACAAGTGGCTATCCAGTCTCTTCTTAAAAATCTCCAGTGATGGACCACCCACAACTTCTGGTGGCAAGCTGTTCCACTGGTTAATTGTTCTCACTGCCAGGTTGCTTCTCTCCTTGATCAGTTTCCATCCATTGCTTCTTGGCCTGCCTTCCGCTGCTTTGGAAAATAGGTTGACCCCTTCTTCTTTGTGGCAGCCCCTCAAAGAATACTGCTATCATGTCACCCCTAATCCTTCTTTTGACTAGACTAGCCATACCCAATTTCTGCAACCATTCTTCATATGTTTTAGTGTCCAGGCCATTAACCGTCTTAGTTAATTAACTAACAAACTAATTAATTAGTTAACTAATTAAAGTTATCTATTTTCAGGCCAGAAATTGCAGTGACTTCAACACCCAGCAAATGCTCAACATCAAGACCAGGTTCAGGGCAACGAGTCAATTGAAACGGGTGAAAGGCAGGAAGAAAAAGCAACACCTTTAAATTGACTTCAGCATGAGAAGAAATCCCACCCTGGAGGTTGCAGAGGGTCATCCCTTGTATAGGTCGTCCTCGACTTACAACAGTTCGTTTAGTGACCGTTCAAAGGTACGACAGCACTGAAAAAAGTGACTTCTGACCATTTCCCCCACTTACGACCTTTGTAGCAGCCTCATGACCTTGTGATCAGAATTCAGAGGCTTGGCAACCGGCTCATATTTTTGATGGTTGCGGTGATCCATGGTCACGTGATTAACTTTTGAAACTTTTTGATGAGCAAAATCAGTGGGGAAGCCAGATTCACTTGACACCCTTGTTACTAACTTATCAACTACAATGATTCACTTAGCGACGGTGGCAAGAGAGGTCGTAAAATGGGGCAAAACTTACTTAACGAATGTCTCACTGAGCAACGTAAATGTTGGGCTCAATTGTGGTCGTAAGCCAAGGACCACTGGTAATGAACTAAGGCACGGGTGTCCAGCCTTGGCACCTTTAAGACCTGTGGACTTCAACTCCCAGAATTCCCTAGCCAGCTTGATCAGCTAGGGAATTCTGGGAGCTGACGTCCTGAGGTCTTAAAAGTTGCCAAGGCTGGACGCCGCTGAATTGAGGTGTTGATCCATTTAAGGGAGAAGTTCTAGACCAGTGATGGTTAACCTTTTTCTCTTCATGCGCCAAAAACGCTTGCGCGCACGCGCGACAGTGCACATGCATGCCGGCACCCATAATGCAATGGGTGCCCCCCCATGCATGCATGCATGACCCCCACCCCCGTGCATGCGCACACGACCCCCGACACAACCCCTGCCCCCCCCAAGCATGCGTGTGAGGGTGGGATTCAAATATTTTAGCAACCTGCACCACAGCGGGGTGGGGGTGTTTTCATCCTCCCCAGGCCCCCAAGCCTCTGGGAGGGTGAAAACAGCCTCCCCCAAGCTTTGGAGATCCTCCTGAGGCCGGAAACAGGCCCATCTCCAGACTTCTGGAACTTCCAGGAGGCTCGTTTTTTGCCTTCCCCAGGCTCCGGCGGCTTTTCCCGAGCCTCTGGGAGGGAGAAAACAGCCTCCCCTGGGCTTCGGAGGCTTTCCGGAGGCCAGAAATGGACCCATTTCTGCACTTCTGGAACACACGCTCCATATCCCCCACTGCGTTCCATCCGCCCCCTGTGCATGCATGCACGTCCCTGTGTCCCCATGAATGCACGCACATCTCCCACATGCTCCCTCCCCCTGCACATCCCAAAAATCAGCTGGGCGACGGAAGGCGCACGCACGCATGCGCAGTGGAGCTAAGCTGGGTGACAGCTTGTGTGCCCACAGAGAGGGCTCTACATGCCAGCTGTGGCACACGTGCCATAGGTTCTCCATCACGGTTCTAGACTGTCCCTCTATGCCTCTTCTGACAGAAGAACCATGATGGTGGCAACTCACCATCTCTCTGGAGGCATTTATCTTCTCCTGAGTCTGCCTGCACAGGCCCTGCTGCCCACCTGAAGGACCCAGGTCAGGTTTGTGGACCCCACCCAATGGGTGGGTCCAGTTAATTCTAGAGAAGACCTTCCCTGCTTAGTCAGGGTTTTTGTTTAATCAGTCTTCTTCATCCTTGTTTGGAGAGATGACAAATTCCATCATTTGTGGAATAAGGCAGCCCTGTTGGTTGTATCCACTGATGTCGCTGCTGTGCCAACTTGACTCACCTGTATCTTTTGAAAAAGAAAGACAGAATTGTGTCTGGACCGACTCTTTAAGGCTAGTGTCAATATGTACAGGTAGTCCTCGACTTTATGACCGCAACTGAGCCCATATTTTCTGTTGCTAAGCAACACAGGTTACAGGTTTCACCGCATTTTACAATCTTTTTTTTCCTACCGTTCTTAACGTGAATCAATTACAGTTGCTAAGGAAAAAAGATCTGTGGCAAGAAATGTTGTAAAATGGAGCAAAAGTCACTTAACAACTGTCTGGCTTAGCCACAGAAATTTTGGGTTCAATCGTGGTCGTAAATCGAGGAAGTTGTTACAAACACAATCCCTATTCAAAATGACCTTAACCTTAACCTTAACCTTAACCTTAACCTTAACCTTAACCTTAACCTTAACCTTAACCTTAACCTTAACCTTAACCTTAACCTTAACCAGCAAAGCATTGTGGCTTGTCTTATGGGCCATTATCACTTGCCTGGGTTTTATTAATTTATTTTATTTATTTTATTGGACTTATATGCCGCCCTTCCTCCACAAGGACTCAGGGCAACTCACAGCAATAAGCAACAACAAGTCCAAATTTAAATTCAAACAGTAAAAGAAACTAAAATTCCCATTAAAACCCCATTCAGTCCTGGCCAGCCTGGCGAAACAACCATGTTTTAAGGTCACGGCGGAAAGAGCGAAGGTCGGGGGCCACCCGGAGCTCCAAGGGGAGCTGATTCCAGAGGGTAGGTGCACCTACAGAGAAGGCTCGCTCTCTAGGGGCCATCAGCTGACATTGCTTGGCCGAGGGGACCCCAAGTAGGCCCTCTCCGTGTGAGTGCACCGGGCGATGGGGAACTGTTGCTGCTTAGTTATCAAGTGAAGAATTAATCAAATTGACTGCTTAGTTATCAAGTGAAGAATTAATAGCCCACCAGATTATAGCTTTCCAGATTTTACAATTCCTCACACCAGCTGGAATAGGAAATCCTACAATAGCAATAGCCCTTAGACTAATATATACTGCTTAACTGTGCTTTTACAGCCCTCTCTAAGCGGTTTACAGAGTCAGCCTCTTGCCCCCAACAGTCTGGATCCTCATTTTACCCCACTCGGAAGGATGAAAGGCTGAGTCAACCTTGAGTTGGTGAGGATCGAACTGCTGGCAGTTGGCAGACTTAGCCTGCAATACTGCATTCTAGCCACTGTGCCAATAAGGAAGGAAGGAAGGAAGGAAGGAAGGAAGGAAGGAAGGAAGGAAGGAAGGGGCAGAGCAATAGTACTTAGACTTATCTACCGCTTTACAGTGCTTTACAGCCCTCTCCAAGCAGGTTACAGAGTCAGCCTCTTGCCCCCAACAATCTGGGTCCTCATTTTATCGACCTCAGAAGGATGGAAGACAGTCAAGGTTTCAGAATATATATTGTAGGATTTCTGATTCTAGAGTCCCAAGATCAAAATGCATTTCATCCAAATGCTTATAAATTCACCAGAACTCCCGTGATAAACGGGTCTTTTCATTTTAAGTTGGCTTCCATGAAATTGATTTTTCCTTTTCGATCCATCCTCGGTTTAATGGTTTTGTTAAAAGATTTGTAATGACAGGTAGCTAAGAACATAATTGCAATGTTTCAGTGATGAGCTGACTAATAAGGAACAATGTGATCAAGGCAACGCACGATCAAGGTTTTTTTAAAAATTTTTTATATCACCCCAGAAGAAGCAGTGAAGAAATCAGCCAGGTGACATGTGAGGGTGACTTCTCCACTCAGGTTGAAACGCTTTGTTGAGGTCAGGATGGAGTCATGTTTACCGGAAAAACAAAAGAGCACACAATGGAGGGTGGAGTTGGAAATATCCCTTTCCAGAACCTCATGCTAATTAAAGACTCTTGGCACTTCGGTAACCCCACCCGTGGCATTTAAAACATATCCTGCCATGATGTGGGCGTCAGGTTGAGCTCATATTGACCTATCTGTAGAAAGTGTATCTCCCATGTAAACACTGCAGGGTCGAAGAAGACGGAGTCAGCCCTGCGAGTAGGTAGCAGCTTCTTTCAGGGGGGCCAGACCTGACCACTCTTTCTTGCAATTCCCATCTCCAAACTGCTACTGATTAACAGATTAACAAGAGTTGGAAGGGACCTTGTAGGTCATCTAGTCCAACCCCCAGCCAAAGCAGGTGACCCTATACCATTTCTGACAGATGGCCGCCCAGTCTCTTCCTGAAAGCTTCCAGGGATGAAGCTCTCACAACTTCCGAAGGCAACTTCTGTTCCATGGGTTGATTGTTCTCGCTGTCAGAAAAAGTTCTCCTTATTTCCAGGTTGAATCTCTCCTTGTTCAGTTTCCATCCGTAAGAAGGCCTTCATTACTGGAAGCTTTCAAGAAGAGGTTGGACTTGAATGGAAATCAAAGACAAAGAAACTGAATATTATTTAACTTGCCTTGAGAGTAGATGCAAAGATTAGAAAATTAATGAAATAGAAATTAGAAATAAGTATAAGCATAAAGAAAGAAAGGGATGCAGTGGCTCAGTGGCTAAGATGCTGAGCTTGTCGATCGAAAGGTTGGCAGTTCAGCAGTTTGAATCCCTAGTGCCGCGTAACAGGGTGAGCTCCCGTTACTTGTCCCAGCTTCTGCTGACCTAGCAGTTCAAAAGCAGGTAAAAAATGCAAGTAGAAAAATAGGGACCACCTTTGGTGGGAAGGGAACAGCGTTCCGTGTGCCTTTAGCATTGAGTCATGCCGGCCACATGACCTCGGAGATGCCTTTGGACAGCGCTGGCTCTTCGGCTTTGAAACAGAGATGAGCACCGCCCCCTAGAGTTGGGAACGATTAGCACATATGTGCGAGGGGAACCTTTACCTTATAAAGGAAGATGGAGAATACTTATTATATATAATATTAGATCACAGTAAGGTGTTACAAAAATGTAAAAAATATTTAGAATGATAAATATATAATGTAAATACAATTGTATATATAAAAGTAAACAAACCCTGTGGATACAAGCTGGTATAGAGACGTTGCAAAATGGAAACTGTACTGGTTAAACGAAGAAAACTGTATAATAAAAACATTTAAAAAAAAAAGAAGAAGAGAGTGGACTCCCACCTGTCAGAAATGGTGTAGGGCAGTGATGGCTAACCTTTTTGCCATCACGTGCCAAAAGTGGGGGGAGCATGGTGAGGTCACACGCATGCATTCCCACATCCATAATTCTATGCGCTCCACCCCCCGTGCTCCCCTCGCTTTTGGCACGTGATGGCACAGTAGGCCCGGTAGGCCTGTTTTTTGCTCTCCCGAGGCTCCAGAACCTTTCTAGGAGCCTGGGGAGGGCAAAAACAGCCTACCCCACTCCCCCCCCCCCCCGAGGCCCTCTGGAGGCTGGAAACAGTGTGTTTCCTGACTTCTGGTGGGCCCAGAAGGCCCGAAAATCAGCTGGCTGGCGCACACATGCGTGTTGGAGCTGAGCTCACGTGCCCACCGATATGGCTCCGCATGACATCCGGTGGCACCCGTGCCATAGGTTCGCCATCACGGGTGTAGGGTCTCCTGCTTGGGCAGGGGGTTGGACTAGATGACCTACAAGGTCCCTTCCAATTCTGTTGATCTGTAAAACCTTAATTGCCTCCTATCTTTTCATGTATTTGTTTAATGTATCATTCATTGCATAAATAAATAAATCTTAGGTCAGGTGAATCCCTGAGGAATTCAGGTGCTCTTAGAAACCTCTGGAAAAGATCCTGGCTGGAGCACATATTATGGGGTGTGTGTGTGTGTTTGCCACCCAAGATCCAAGCACTTGGACTCCTGAATTGCTTATTTCAGATCATGAAAGAAGGAGATGAAACCTAGAGCACTGCCATAAACAAAATGGTTAGCAGGGCTTGACTGCCTTGAAAGCAGGGGTGTAATCCAGCAGGTTCTGACAGGTTCTGGAGAACCGGTAGCGGAAATTTTGAGTAGTTCGGAGAACTGGCAAATACCACCTCTGGCTGGCCCTAGAGTGGGGTGGGAGTGGAGATTTTGCAATATCCTTCCCCCAGGAGTTGGGAGGGAATGGAGATTTTGCAATATCCTTCCCTGGAGTGGGGAGGAATGGCAATTTTGCAGTATCCTTCCGCTGCCATGCCCACCAGCCACGCCCACAGAACCGGTAGTAAAAAAAATTGGATTTCACCACTGCTTGAAAGCTAAGTATAGAAGCACCCTCAGCTGCAAAAGCTAATGCAGTCCTTGGTTGAATAAACGGAGAATCAAAATCATGTGAAGTATTAGTACTGCTTTTTAAAGCCTTAGTAAGACCACACCTGGAATACTGCATCCAGTTTTGGTCACCACCTTACAAAAAAAGATGTTGAGACTTTGGAAAAAGTCCAGAAAAGAGCAACTAAGATCATCAAGGGCCTGGAAACTAAAACATATGAATGTTTGTAGCCTGGCTAGTCAAGGTAGAACCAGGGGTGAAATCCAGCAGGTTCTGACAGGTTCTGGAGAACCGGTAGCGGAAATTTTGAGTAGTTGGGAGAACTGGCAAATACCACCTCTGGCTGGTCCCAGAGTGGGGAGGCAATGGGGATTTTGCAGTATCCTTCCCCTGGAGTGGGGTGGGAATGGAGATTTTGTAGTATCCTTCCCCTGCCACGCCCCCCAAGCCACGTCCACCAAGCCACACCCACAGAACCGGTAGTAAAAAATTTGAATTTCACCACTGGGTAGAACTGGCTAGTCTAGGAAAAAAGGATTAAGGATGACATGATAGCAGTCTTAAAATATTTGAGGGGCTGCCAGAAAGAAGAGGGGGTCAACCAGTTCTCCAAAGCACCAGAAGGCAGGACAAGAAACAATGGATAGAAACTAATAGAGGAGAGAAGCACCCTGGAATTAAGGAGAAACTTCCTAACAGTGAGAACAATTAACCAGTGGAACAGCTTGCCTCCAGAACTTGGTGCTCCATCACTGGAGGTTTTTAAGAAAAGACTGGACAGCCATTAGTCTGAAATGATAGGGTTTGCTGCTTGGGCAGGGGGTTGGACTAGAAGACCTCCAAGGTCCTTCCACCTCTGTTCTGATTAATTGAAAATAAACCTCATTTCCTTTCATGGGATTTATGTCAGCACATCATTTCTGCCCGTGTTGTGATTTTGCTGCATCAGAATTACAGTTCAGCCTCTTCTTACTCCTTACACTTCACCAAAAGACATCAAAAATGGAGAACCAAAGAAGTAGAATTCTAACCAAAATTGCTCATTTCTATCAAGCAAAGCTGATTTAACGATAATATTGACAGAACCCTGTGTAGCTGTCATTCCACCAGATGCCACATCTTGAGGGACAGGGACAAGGTGCTTCCGATTGCTGGACTTCTAAAGCTAAATTTAGAGAGGAAAGTCCTTTAGAACGAGGACTCTGTTCTACTCCTGGACCATCCAGAGAGTTGCTTGTTTAAACACAGACAAAAAGAAAAGGGTTAGGTGTCAGGCCTGATTGATGGCAGAATGATGCATCCACATGTTTTTCTTGTGATCAAGAGTCAGACCAAAGAGAGACTGCTCAGATATGTGGTCTACTTATGTCAGTCATTCAACTGTCTAATCCAGTGTTACGCAACCTCTACAACAGGGCTGTCAAACTCGCAGCCCATGGGCCGGATGTGTCACACGCTGCCCACACCCGGTTTAACAAAGGGGGAAAAAAAGTCGCAATACGTCAAGTGACAACGCCATGATGACGCAGGCGGATTTGACACCCCTGCTCCATAACGTGAGAAGACAACTCCTAGTATTCCCCAACAAGCCATAATGGCTAGAAACTCTGGGAGTTGAACATAGAATCATAGAGCTAAAAGGGAATTGAAGGTCTTCTAGTCCAGCCCCGTTCTCAAGGCAGGAGCAGTGGTGGGTTGCCCCTGGTTCGGACCAGTTCTATAGAACCAGTAGTAAAACCAATGGGAGGCTCTGCCCACCGACTCCGACATCATCAGGAAGGCCCCATTGCAAACTGGTAGTAAAGGTAAATAAAACCAACCTCTGGGCAGGAGCCTTAATCATCCCACTCAAATGGTTGTCCAATCTATTTGTGAAAACCTTCAATGATTGAGCATTCACAACCCCAAGCTGTTTCGTTGATTAATTGTTTTCACTGTCAGGAAATTTCTTCATACTAGATGGGATCTCTCTTTAACAAGCTTCCACCCATTACTTCTTGTCCTGCCCCCAGGTGCCTTAGAAAATAAGTCAATCCCCTCTTCTTTATGACAGCCCCTCAAATATTGGAAGACAGCTTTCGAGTGTCCCCCTAATACTTTTCCTCATTAGGCTAGACATACCTACTATCCTTAGCTGTTCATTCAATTAATGAAAATTATGTCACTTAATTGGGTGATAAAGGTGTCATCGCAGGATGTAAGCTGTTCCAAGTCAGGCTGCCTTTTGCAATTGACTGATGGCAAATTTGTCAATGCTGACACTGTTCAAGTGGTGCTTCAGATGTTTTTAGATTGCATCCAAGGTGCCTATCACTATTGGTATTACCTTTCCTTTCTTTTGCCACAGTCTTTCTATTTCAAGGTCTTTGTGTTATTGTAATCATTATTATTACCGAGATTGCTTAAATATCATGAGACTTCAGACTAGAACACCAAATCTTTACAATATGCAACCTAAGAAGAAGACTTCAGACCATAATTTCTTCAGCCTCATCGTGGTGAAACCCAGTTTATTCAGGAAGTCTGAAAAATTGTTCAATATCTATATAGCAATCCATTGTCTTGGGAGAGAGAATTTCAATATTTTACCAAGAGTTCCTCCCAAAGCAGTCAAGAGGCTTTGTATTCCAAGTGACCTTTCATTTGAGAGAGCCAATCAAGTGAGATTAATATTAATTTATATTTGTGACAAAGGAATTTGCCATTGTCGAAGTGATTTCTGTCTGTCTATCTGTCTGTCTCTCTATCTTCTCCTCCCTCCCTCCCTCCCTCTCTCTCCCTCTCTCTCTCTCTCTCTTATTTATTTAAAATATTTATATAGTTGCCCATCTTCTAACCAACAACTCTGGGCAGCCCCCAATCAACATATAAATATATCAAAATTAAAAGATAAAGGGCAAACCGGAAAGTGGTTCATAAAGATAAAATAATCATTGTCTATGTTGATATCTGCTTTATAGAGGAAAATTCAAGCGCAAAAAAAATACTTTACAAAAATATATAGTTTAATAAAAAATATCTAAGATCAAACGGTATATGTCAATTTATTTTGAAAAAGAATTCAATGCATTAAGTGGTACCATTTGCATGGTAAAAGTTAAATGATCAAATAGCCAAATGACCAAAATAAAGGACAAAAGTAATTTTTTGCAAAATAAATAAATCTAAAGGCAGCTTTCTGAAATCAAGGACTGTCCTTTAAAATAATGGATGTGTGATCACTGTAGATATCTAAATCAAATGAATAAATCTGATTTACTAAAATAATGTATATGCTTATTCCACTCAGAAAGTGAGTTTCTGGCCATCCTACAGTGTTTAAAAATAAACTCTGCCTCGTATCTTTTACTAAAGTTACACTGAGAATTACTGTGTATATTCACGGAGAAGCCAAGAATTTTAGGTTCCAAAATAGACCCCCAAAATTGGCTTCTGCTTATTAACTTTGCTACTGAATATACACTCACACTCACGTACGTACACACACATAGTATATTGCTTTGAGACTGATTTTGAAAAATCAGTCACTTCCTTCTCAAAGTCATAAAAACCAGTGAAAGTATAATGAGACATGAAGCTGGGTCTTTCAAGAACGGCTCCATCAAGCAAGATAAAAAGACTCCCAGCCATCTTTTTCACTTCAAGAGCTCCCAAATGCTTTGATGTCTTCAGATCTATAGGAGAAACTCAGTGCTGAAACTGAATTCTTCCCAAAGGCTTGATGTTATTAAGTCTTGGACGTATGCCCGCCTTGAATTAAGAGAGCCAAGAAAGAACCATCTTCTTTCTTCAATGGTGAGCCTTCCACACGAAGCCTCAGGTGATGAACACGGATTATCTTCACTTGATTTCCATGTCAAGCACAAAACAAAACACTTGGCTTAAAAGAAATTAGCCAAGTCCCGGCAAACACGTTGTCCCACATTCCTTCCAAGGATGTTTGCCACAAATCTTTGGAGGAGGCTGGAGCTCTTGGCGGGGTAATTAAACGTTCCTGCCACCCCAGTATTTCCTTCCTGTCACTACAACTGATCTCTGTCACTCTTTGGTTCCATGTCGGCTGGAGGACCAGAGCATGCTTGAGTTCAGTTTAAGTATTCAACCCGGGGGTGAAGCCATCAACAAATTGTGAGAAGAAAACAGGGATCGCCGCAATTCCCATCCACAAAGGTAAGAGATTTCTTTGACATCCTGAAATAGGAATTAGGAAGGAAAACCCAAGACAACCCAAAGGTCCGTCTCTCTTCTGCATCAACAGATGATGGAATGCATGCCAGCCAAACTTCTTATTCAAGTTTAATTGCTCCTTGGTTTAATTGACACACTTATATTCTGTAAGCCAGGAGTTCTTGGAAAAACCCTCCAACTGCTGTTTTGAGGCTTTTTGATACCCTGGCAGTATGGACTAGCTGTGCTACCAATGAATCCCCCCCCTCCACAGGTTTTAAATCATATCTCAATAAGAAGATTTTTAGCATATTCTGTTCAGAAGTAAAACCTGTACTTGCTTGGTGGGGCTTATTTTTAGCTGCTTCGGTGTAGGGTACAAGTGTTATTTTTCTTTCTTTCTTTCTTTCTTTCTTTCTTTCTTTCTTTCTTCTTTCTCTCTTCCTTCCTTTTGTTCTTTCTTTCTTTCTTTCTTTCTCTTCCTTCCTTCCTTTCTCTCCTTTCCTTCCTTCCTTCTTTCCTTCCTTCCCCCAGAACATAAAAACATCCAGTTTTAAAAGTAACACTTGGAAAAAAGGTAAAAATAAGGAAAAGCAGAAATCCAACATTCAGCCAAATGTTTTGAATTTCTCAGAAAGGTTCTCAGCTCTGGTTAGAAAGCTGAATAATTGACAAATGTCGGAACTTTTTAAATACTCTTTGTGGTTCAGCGGGGAGAGGTTGCTGAATGGAGGGCCCCGCTCACTTCCTTCTTGCTGTGAATTAGGGTCGTGTAATTTATTCCGCCAGTTTAATGCATTGAAGTCACTGGCTTAGTAACTGAGAATGTGTGAAGAAACAAAAACTGACAAATGTAGCAATTGGATTAAATTAGTACTTTTTCACTAGAACAGGAAAAAATAGTTCCATCTGATTGAGTCAAATTCTGCAACATCAATAGAAAAGGCTTCCCTCCAACCCCTTTTATAGGTAAATCCTTATTTATAAAATACATTATGCACAAAACATCACAGGATGTTTATTCTAAACCCTTTTTCTAGAATTATAACTGAACAGCAAGATTGCAACATAGTTTGCGGTCTGGTTAAGGGCACATTTTCATGATGATGGGTGAACGACCTTCAAGTGGAAAAAGATGCTCAAATTAGGTACCTGAATACTTGCAAGATCTTCTGGTCCTCGTATCTCAGTTCGGAATATAAAATTAGGGCTCCTCTTCTGATCTTTGTACTTTGCTTATCTGTCAGCCCCCCAAAACCAAGAAAGACATGTGGTAATTCTTCTGAGCAGATTTTTTTAATTGTTCCATGCCTTTGGCTAAAATCTTGCCAAACTGAAGCAAACTACTCCCTACACCAGGGGTTCCCAACCAGAGGTGCTCGCACCCCCAGGGGGGGTGAGATGATATTCCAGGGTGTGCAAAAACCTGGGTTTAGAAGTTTCAAAATTATAGTGTGTATGTATCATTATATGCATAGAATTATTTATTTTTTAAAGGGGCGCGAGAATATATCAGAAGGAAAACTGTCTTCCAAAACTGACAAAGCATTCTAGGTGTGAGGGGTATAGAAAAATTTAGGAGCCCCTGTCCTACCCGAAGCATACACTCTGGGAACTATCTTCACCCTCTTTCTCTCACACAAGCTATCTGAACTGAGTTGTCTTTTGTTCCTTTGGAAGGCTCCCTTCCCTCCTGGGCATCCAGGCCAGTTACTGTCTGTATGTTGAGCACTTCAGAAGATAACCTCAACGACACTCAAGGAGGGCAACCAAGGAGCTTAAAATCACAAAGGTGTAAAATAGGTGAATAGCTGGGGAAGAGAGTGAGACAGAGAACTCAAAGGGAAACTGTCAGGCTGGCTACAAATGAGAATCCATATTAAAAGGTGAAATCAAAAAAAGAGAAAGAAACAGAGTAGCTGAGCTTAAAAGGGGAATTTCAGAAAAAGGGTGGTGCCAAGTTATGTTTTGATTTGAAGAAAAACCTTGCCTCTCCTTTAATCACAATATTCATTAGGAAGGACAGGAACAGGGGCATTTGGAATTGGAATTGGAACGATAAGATTCTATCAACAATGAGAAAAAAGCATCCATGTAAAAGAGCAAACAAATTATTATCACATAAATTAAATAAGATTGCTCTATTTTAATGCAGTATCTAGAGACGTTACTAAAATATTTTGTAAATAAGCCAGAGAAACAAAGCTCCAGATCTACATATTATGGGCGTCATTATATTTAAATATGACTCAGCACTTACGTTATTATTCACAAGTTTACATGGCGCAGAATACAAAGGACTTCGTTTTATAATCTAATTACCAGGGCTTTGCAAGTCTTCAAAAATCCATTTCTGACAAAGGGAAATAGTAGCAAATGTGTTTTGGTCAATGACGTGGAGATGTGTGTGGCCTGAAGGTGATTTGATTATGTGCAATCAAGTCATTTTTGACTCCTAGAGAGACATAAATAGATTTTCTCCAAGACAATCTATCCCCAACCTTGTCTTTCAGGTTTTTTCATGGTGTATTCATTGCCATTGTTAACTGAGTCCATCCACCTGGCTGCTGGTAATCTCTTCTCTTTCCTTTCCCCATGGGTTTTTTTTTTTTTTTGTGCTTACGTGATGAAAGGATTTATCGGTGACATCACCGTTGCTCAGGGGACACCCAGTTGGGGGCTCCTTTACTGTCCCTGAAAAGATTAATGGTATCCATTAATCTGCTCAGAGTTGCTCACTTTCAAACTCCTGGGTTAGTTGGAGCTGGAGTGGAGCATGTGATGGGAACTCATCCCTGTGGCAACAGGTCTCGAACGCAAGCCTGCCTATCTCAGCCCAGCATTCTAACCTCATGATGCACCACACTCCAGCTACCTTTCCAGAGAGCTGCGTCTTTGCATAACATAAAAGTAGAATAATTTGTGCCTCGGGTAAGAACTCTTAAGTTGATTTGCCTAATGCTTCACTTCTACGTTTTCTTTCATGGTGGTTTCAGGAGTCTTCTCCAACACCAAAAGGGTCAATATTCTTCTTATCCTAAAAGTCTGTAAAGATTCTCTGTCATCTAGGTCATGGTTGCCCCAAAGGTGCTTTTTCAGGAAGCAACTGGACTTCCTTGTTTTTTCTTTGAACACGTTTCACTTCTTATCCAAGAAGCTTCTTCAAGTGCTTCCCAGAGCTTCAACCACCCTCTAAAAGGATGCAAATGACCAGCTGTCTGCAAGGAATATAAATCCTTCCATTCCTCAGTATCCTGTCAGAGCTGAAGAAGCTTCTTGGATGAGAAGCTAAACATCTTCAAAAGAAAAAACAAGAAAGTCCAGTTGCCTCCTGAAAAAGCACCTTTCCTACATCGTCATGGTCCAACTTTCTCTTCCATAGAGTGTCACTGGAAAAAAACCCCATGGATTGCAATGTGGTATTCTGGTCCTTGTACACCACCACACCTGAATATCTGCCTAGGCCTCCATGGCTGCTGGACCAAGTGCTAGTCTGCAGCTTGATCTAACACTGAAGCAAAATTTCCTCCCTTCACTCAACTCTACCAATGTTTTGGGGCTTTTAAAGTGCTAGTAGTGAAAATGAGAATATATTGCTCGTTTTATTTGAGATAGATTTTGACAAATGTAGGGTGCAAAGAAGCTTGGGGTCTCTATTTAGGGAAAACATAGCTGATCATATTTGGCAGAGTCTGTGGCAGCATCAGGGAAGAGTTGGGTCTCAATCAATCAGAATAGAGCTGGAAGGGACTTTGGAGGTCTTCTAGTCCAGCCCCCTGCTCAAGAAGGAGATCCTATACAATTTGAGACAGTGGGTTGTCCAGTCTCTTCTTAAAAAGCTCCAGTGATGGAGCACCCACGACATCTGAAGGCAAGCCCTTCCACTGTTTAATTGTTCTCCCTGTTAGGAAGTTTCTCCTTAGTTCTCGGTTGCTTCTCTCCTTACTGAGTTTCCACCCATTGTTTCTTGTCTTATCTTCTGATGCTGTGGAAAATAAGTTGACCCCTTCTTCTTTGTGGCAGCCCCTCAAATATTGGAATACTGCTATCACGTCACCCCTAGTCCTTCTTTTCATTAAACTAGTTTCAGGGGTTGCAGACCCCTGGTCTAGTTTTTCATTAAACTAGACCAGGGGTCAGCAACCTACGGCTCTGGAGCTGCATGTGGCTCTTTCATCCGTCTGCTGTGGCTCCCTGTCACTCAAAATATGCGTCACCACTGCCAATGTGCGACACCCGCCAACACGTGATTTATTGAGCTTTTCAAACCCACCCTCCCCCCAGTAGGCCAACTATGGATAAATCAAAGAAAAGAAAAGTTTCAGAAGAAAACAGAACCTTTAATTCAACTATATATGCTAGTTTTGTGGCCGCTCAAGAAATAGTCAGGCACGGGAAAGGTTTTGTGGCTCCCGGTGTTTTCTTTTCTGTGGGAAATGGGTCCAAATGGCTCTTTGAGTGTTTAAGGTTGCAGATCCCTGAACTAGACATATCCAGTTCCTGAAACCGATCTTCATATGTTTTAGCCTCCAACCCTCTAATCATCTTTTTTCCTCTTCTCTGAACTTTTCCCAAAGTCTCAACATCTGTTTGTAATGTGGGGACCAAAACTGGATACAGTATTCCAGGTGTGGCCTTACCAAGGATTTATAAAGTGATATGAACTCTGTTTAACAAGGCAAAAGACTTTATGAGGCCTGTCCTGGCAAACAAGGATCCTACAACATCCAGTTGGATTGATCTTTGTAGCTTGGTGTGGAGTAAGCTATATTCAGGCCAGGATTTAAGTGCGTTAGCTTCTTTAGTAATTTGCTAGAGATACCTCCGATGAAACTGTGTGAGAACAGGAGAGTTAAAATGCAAACTTAACCCTGTGGTTCGTATTGCTTCCAACACCAGAAATGGCTAACCAGTGGAAAATGAGATATTTGCCCTCTGACTTGCTTGTTCTCTTTTGTAGGAAGAGATTTATGAGTTTATTTGTTTATCTGTCTCCCTGTCTATCATATTTTTGAACTGCCTGTCTCTCTCAGATGTCTGGAATAAAGATGTCCCAGGAAAAGGAGAAAATCTCCATTCCCACGGTGACATTGTCCGTGCCCCAGGAACCTTACGCTCCAGGATACTCTGCTTCCTACACCCCAGAGGCCTACACATCACAGTCCTACAATCCACAGATGTATGCCCCACAAGCCTACAGCTCAGAATCACAAAGCTATAAACAATACACATCAGATCCATACGCGCCTAATGTTTCGGAGACTGAGCATTATCGGGTCACAGGTATGTGCCAAGTGCATTTCCAAAGGTGAGGTTTGGATCAAAGGAGAAAGAGGTTTTGATTTGGGGCTCGACTCAAATCCTCTGCAATGCTTCTCTTCCTTCCTTCCTTCTCAATGCAGATGCTTGCTGCTATGATGTTTCAACTCCACCTCCATATAGCTGTGAAGAAGTGCCTTGTGACACATTAGGACCAGGTACGCACCAGAAACTTATATGCTGAAGACTGATTCATATACAGGCAGTCCTCCACCTACAACCATTCATTCAATGACCATTCAAATTTACAATGGCACTAAAAAAAGTGACTTATGAGCAATCCTCATACTTATGACCACCGCAGCATTCCCATGTTGCTGTGATCCAAATTTGGGCACTTGGCAACTGGCATGTAATTACAGAGGTTGCAGCATCTTCTCAACCTCACGAAAAGTCGTGATTTGTGACTTTTCCAGTAGACTTCAACAAGCGAAGTCAATGGGGAGAGCTGGACTCACTTAGCAATCACATGATTCGCTTAAGGACTGTAGTTATTTGCTTAACAACCATGGTGACAAAGGTTGCAAAATCAGGTCTGACACACTTAACAATGTCCTTGCTTAGCAATGGAACTTCTTGTCAGTGGTAGTCATAAATTGAGGACTATCTGTAATCTTGGGGAGGAATAAGATGCCTTAGATGTCCAAGTAGCATTCTTTGATATCTCTGTTCCCAAACACCAAGAGTTAAGATTTCTGCTAAACTTTGCACAAAATAGCCAACAGAATGCTGATGACACCTAGTTGTAGATCTCAACCCTTGGTGAGTTAAGTGATGCTGTTTATGTGGGGGTCTGATAAGGAACAACAGGTTTGAACTGAATTGTGATAACACTGAGTGGCTTTGGGATAGATAGATAGATAGATAGATAGATAGATAGATAGATGGATGGATGGATGGATGGATGGATGGGTGAGAGAGAGAGAAGATGGATGGATAGCAAGATAGATAGGTAGATAGGTAGATAGATAGGTAGATAGGTAGATAGATAGATAGATAGATAGATAGATAGATAGATAGATAGATAGATATGGATGAATGGATGGATGGATAGATAGAGACACAGATTGACAGAGGGATAGTCCAGAATGCTGGAAATACAAGGGGCCTCATTTATGGCCATTTGTAGATAGACAAAATGGGTTGCCAGTATTCACATCTATGTTTATGATGCAATCATGGCTTATTCTGGATACCTGAGCTCTCACACTAGACTGATGCCTGGGGAGAAAGAAAAATATCCATGTTTCCCTGAATTTCCTGCTTAAGGTTCTTAAGAAGATTCTCCTCAAGGATCTAAAGCTGGAAGCCAGAGGACCCAAGGGGGAGGATTGGAATGCTGACCATGGACCAGGAAGAGTCTCATGCAATTGTTAGCAATAGAAGTGTAGCAAATGACTGGGTGCTCATTTAATTACAAGGACACGTATGAGACAAAGTTGAGCTCTTTATTGGTGTTCCAAGAAACTCCTGGACTGAACTCCTTCAAGGTGTTTCTGTTTTAAGAGTACTGGCGGAGTCTCTGGGATGCCCAGAAGCATTTGCGTAAATAGAAGTGATGCATCACACTTGCTCTTTTTAATCAAAAGCCTTTTATGAAAGTATTTAGGGGGAAATACAGCACAGCGTCTACATGGAACAGCTTGAGAGATGGACAGAGACCCAAGGCCAGTGGCGGGATTCAGCCAGTTTGCACCACTTTGGGAGAACCGGTTAATTTTCTGAGTAGTTTGGGAAACTGGTTGTTGGAAGAAATCATTAGGGCAGAGAACCAGTTGTTAAATTACTTGAATCCCTCCACTGCCCAAAGCCATCAAAGTCAGGTCCCAAGGACAGATATGGTCTAAACCAGGGATCTCCAACCTTGGCAACTTTACGACTTGTGGACTTCAACTCAGCGCTGGCCGAGGAATTCTGGGAGTTGAAATGCACAAGTCGTAAAGTTGCTAAGGTTGGAGACCCCTGGTTTAAATTGCCCGACTAAGATAAAAGTTGGGGAAAGGGATGGAGAAAAAGCTTCTTCCCAGATCTTTTTACAAAGACATCTTTCCCAGGAAAAAAAAGAAGCTTTCAACCTCATTCCCGGGAGAACCTTTCAAAGTTTTTTCCTTGTTTTTGATTCCTCCTGGAGTTTGCTGAGCTGTCTTGAATTATGGGCTGATTGCAGTGGTGGGATTCAACCGGTTCGCATTGGTTCAGGAGAACTGTTTGTTAACTTTGTGGAGTTCTGAAGCGGCTGAATAGTCAACCTGCCTAACGATTCCAGTAGCTTAGACTTACATACCACTTCACAGGGCTTTACAGCCCACTCTAAGCAGTTTACAGAGTCAGCCTCTTGCCCCAGGGGTGAAATCTAAAATTTGTTACTACTGGTTCTGTGGGTGTGGCTTGGTGGTGGTGGGGTAATGTGACTGGGTGGCCGTGGCTAATTTTTTTTTTTTACTTTTAAAACCATTTTTTACATGTAAAACCATGTTTAAAAAAATGCTTTCAAAAGGCTCTGACGGTCCCAGCTGAGTTGCCTGAGCTTGGATCGTCAGAGCCATTTAAAAGAAAAAAAAGGCTCTGATGATCGCACGGCTCAACTGGGCATGGGGGGCGGGTCAGGGATTTTTGCTACTGGTTCTCTGAATTGCCCGCTGTCATCGCTACCTACTCGCCCAAGCCGGTCCAAACCGGGAGCATTTCACCCCTATCTTGCCCCCAACAATCTGGGTCCTCAATTTACCCACCTCGGAAGGACGGAAGGCTGAGTCAACTTTGAGCCTGGTGAAATTCGAACTGCCAAATTGCAGGCAAATGGCTGTCCAGAAGAGATTTCTGCCCACACTTATTTATTTATATATTTATTAGTCCAATTTATATGCTGCCCATCGCCGTAGACTCAGGGCGGCTTACAATGCATTATAGCAATTGCCTGCATACTTTTATTATATACCTGCTTATTAGGGCTTTTGGCCCTCCCTAAGTGGTGTTGTTCTATACAAAGCTGAATTATTGCCCCCACAATCCGGGTCCTCAGTTTACCTACCTCGAAAGGATGGAAGGCTGAGTCAACCTTGAGCCTGGTGAGATTTGAACTCACACGAATTGCAGGCAGCTGGCAGCTAAGTGCTAGCACTTAACAGCACTTAGTCCGCTGCACCACAGAGGCTCCTCCACTTAAAAGCTCTGGATGTAAGAGATGAAATGCACATTGATGTCTCTCCCCCTCTCTGCCCCATAGTCTGCATGGACTCATCCCCACCTGTTGTGGTGGCCGGGATCTTCTCCAGTAAACCTGCGTCCACCATCTGCCCCTGTTGCCGACAGATCATCACCACCGAGGTGGTCTTCCGTGTGGGGTGCCTAACCTATGCCGTCTCAACCTGCCTGTGTTTGGTGGGGTGAGTGTCCATGCTTTGTGACTTTATATTTTTAATTGATTAACAGAGTTGGAAGGGATCTTGTAAGTCATCTAGTCCAACCCCACTGCCCAATTTGTCCTCTTACACATTCATGGAGTTCATTAGTAGGTAAGAGTAGACAAACTCAGACCCAACATTTTCTCCCCCATTGAGTTGGAGGGCTGGAGGGTCAAAAAACTAAAATGATATCCACACCCATACCCCTCAGCCCCACTCTTTTTCACATCTATCATGCTCGCTGCCCCTTTGATTTTTTTAAAAAAATCCCCTCCATCCTTGAGAAATGGCTTCAGCGATAAAATGAAGGCCTCAGGCCAGAGATGGGAACATTTTGGGAGCTGAATGTTATCCTGAAGTTCCTTTGGGAGGAGCCAAGGGATGCCACATGTGGGGGCTAGTGCAGTGGGATAGACTTGGGGCTTTCTTTTGGCTTTTGGGGGGTTTATGGGGGCCTCATTGCAGGTAACCCAGAGGCTTTTACAGGAGTGCAAATAGAAAAACAACAGTGCGCCATTTTGAGGCAAGCTCCACCCCTTTGGAACCTGCACCGTGACATTTGCATACAGGTACTAAGGGGGCGGAGCTGTTTTGGTCCTATTGCAGAAATTACTGGAACCTGGAGATGTCTTTGGCCCCACTTTAGTCCTCCTGGCTCAGTGTTTCTCTGCCTCAGCCACTCAGTTCATAGGTCTTAAAAGTTGGCTGGGGAATTCTGGGATGTTGAGAAACACTTTTTGCTCTTGTGTAACCTTATGAAGACTCCTGCTGTAAGAAGCTTACTATCTAAAGCAGTGTTTCTCAACCTTGACAACATTAAGATAGGGGGACTCCAACACCCAGAATTCTGGAAGTAGACATCCACCTATCTTAACATTTTCATTTCAAATGTTCCTATCTTAACATTTACTGGCCTATAAGGGATAAAGCTGACAAAATGGGTAGTTCTTCAAGAGGGACATATTTTTACATATTTTTACAATAAAATCTCTGACTGCCTTCTCCAGCCAGGACTGGGACTGCAATCAAAGACTGGAAACTTGGAATCCGAGGACCCATTGACCTGCAGTAGGCTGTCTAAGGTCTAGAGCAGGGCCTTCCAAACTTGGCTACTTTAAGACTTGTGGACTTCAACTCCCAGAATTCCATAGTCAACATGGCCGGCTGAGGAATTCAGGGAGTTGAAGTTCACAAGAAAGTTGCCAAGTTTGGAGACCCTTGGTCTAGAGTTGCTGGGGTTGGTTGATGGCCAATAATTCTATATTATTAGTTTGACATTTTTGGGAGTATTTTCCAACTGTCATATTGCTGGATCATTAGAAATTGCCTGCGCCAGAATGGATAATGGTTGGTCTATGCAATTTTGAAATGGATTGCTTGGTGTAATTTCTTGGCATAACATCAAGTCATAAGAAAACCCTTTTCAAGTCATGGTCTGTCTTTTTATTTTCTTACGTGGCTCTCAGGTGCTGCTTGGGCTGCTGTCTCATCCCTTTCATGTCCAAATGCTGTAAGGACGTCGATCATTATTGTCCCTGTTGCCGATATCACATCTACCGGTATAAAAGGATCTAGATGCTTAGAAGAACAGCCCACCCAGCTGTATCCCTGGAAATCAAAGGGGAGCAAAGGTGTATCCAACTTGGATGGATTCACACATTTGGAACTGGATTGCACTATGCAGGATGGGCTCCCTAGTCTGTGGTGAAACCGGCTGGGCTCCGGTCAACATTGGCCTCCTTTAACCTCCTAAGCAGGGAAGCGGCTTGCAGCCGGTCAAGGATCTGCTCTAGGATTTTCTGTATTACTTTCCTGGTATTTTGAGGTTTGTGAATTAACTCCTCTTTTGGTTTTTCTTTTGTGAATCTTTTGGTACGCTTCCTTCTCAAGGCTGCTCAAATCCATCTATGCTACAGTCACCACGTATCTCCTCTGAAGACCATGTCAACAATGCACCATTTTATGTCCTACCAAGCATCTCCTGGCCTGCTGGCTTGTCAGAGGCCACTTTTACATGTTTTTTACTTCATGTTGGACTGAGAAATCCTTCGTTTTCCTCCTGACCTAACTTTCACTTGATTGGATAAAAGGAAACTTCTGAGAAATCTCTCCATTCCTTGGCCTGAAGGAGTCCCCAAATAGTGAAGATGGAGTCCAAGGCCAGGTCATCAGAGCCCCGCCCATTTTAATATGCATTTTAAAAGAGGGCGTGGCTTTGGTTGCATGGTGATGGTTGCCATCTTGACTTTTTGGGACTGTCTCCATGTAGACTATCCTGCCTGCCCCTATATTTGATTCAGAATTTGGAAAAACTGTTTGCTCCAGCTCTTGTTTGGGTGGATTAAGTGTTAAGATTTTGATTCTTTCTGTGGACAGGGTAATGACAAAGCTTTCTCATTAGATGAGAGAGCAGGACACGTTCCTTGGATGATGCTCAATTTTGTTGCACTGGTTAAAGAAATGGTTCCTGTGTCATTCCTGTTGTATTTTCTTTGGTAAGGAAGATGGAGGACACTGGCAGCTGAAGGTGGGAGGAGCAAAAAAAGAGCAAAGGAGGAGGGAGAATACTATCAGCAGCTGGTGGTCCTTGGTCCATATTTCTCAACTTCAGCAGTTTAAGACGTGTGGACTTCAGAATTCAGTATGCTGGCTGGGGAATTCTGGAAGTCGAAGTCCACACAACTTAAAGTTGGTTGGGGAATTCTGGGAGTTGAAGTCCATATATCTTAAAATTGGCTAGGGAATTCTGGAAGCTGAAGTCCGCACAACTTAAAGTTGGTTGGGGAATTCTGGGGGTCTAAGTCCACACATCCTAAAATTGGCCAGGAAATTCTAGACGTCAAAATTGACAGAACTCAAAGTTGGCTGGGGAATTCTGGAAGTTGAAGTTCATACATCTTAAAGTTGCCAAGACTAGGAAACACTACTCTAGTGACAAAATAATTAAATAAACAGTCCTCTGAATCAGATTTTGAAGAAGACGTGACCATGCCAGACTTGTTTCTCAACCCAGGTGAGATCTTATATGTATTTAAGGATCTCCGTCTTCAAACGCACCATGGAATTTGAAATCCTTGCGTGTAGGATAGCAATCCAGAGTCTCTGCCATCACCCTCATTGGTTGAATGGCCCATCATGCTTTCATGGCCTCCAAGAGAGTCCTGGCTTGGACCTTTTCTCCACCTAAGTAAAATCAGGGACTTAAACACATCACCGCTTGAACTGGTACATGTGGAGTAACCATTTGTTGTTTTGTTTTCCCCCAAAATTGTTTTTAAATACTGCACAAAGGACATTTTTAATGATTTTCATTTGGTTAATTTCGTTTAGTTGAGTTGAACCACAATTTACTGATTACATCTCAAATGATTGGCTGTGCAGTACACAGTGAGCCATCAGCCACTTACAACCTAGTCTGGTTTGACGCATCTTTTTCAGAGCTAAACCTGAAAGGCTGTGCAATCCCATGAATCAAAACAAGTGAGTCAAAGCTCAAAGTCCAGATTGAAAGAACGATTACAAATGTTATTGTACGGGAAGGTTAGGCAAGAGAGATGGAAATGCTGAGTCAACAGCCACGTAATTCAGAGTTTATATTTTGAAGTCCTCTAGCCGGTTTTAAAGTTCTGAGTTTAGCAATTCACCAGTGAGCTGGAGCTAAAGATAGATCAAAGCTTGCTGTAAATTGATGTCTTAGTACAAGCAAGGAGCATCTGAAGAAAAGGTTTTCCTGCCCCTACCAAACTCAACCGATTCAACCACGTGTATAGAGATGGTTGCCATATATATTGAATAAATAATTTTAAAAGGCATGTTAAGTATGAGGTATAAAATCCCATCTCATCCTATGGGGGAACCTATCCTTCCTCAATCTTAGGTTCTCTACCAGAAGCCTGGGAATTTGAGGGTTCTGCAGAGCATCTTAGCTGTTCCTAGACCTGCACTCTTTTGGATAGAGAGCTCCAATGTTCTTCCTCTGTTGGAGTCACATTCCTATTTAGGAATAACAACTCTTGAGTGCTTCTATCCTCCCTAGGAACGCTTCGGCCCACACTTCCCACATCCTCTCTAGTTCCTTCTTCAGGCCCTGGTCCTTCTCCCGCTTCTCCTACTCCTCCTTCCTGAGGTTGCTGTCACTTGGCACTGCTACGGCTTATCATCAACGTTGTCTTCTGCCCTTGTCTACTACCACAATGTCTGGTTGATTGGCCGGTACCTACCTGTACGTCTGGATCTAGAAGTCCCACAAGATCTTAGGCCTATATTTGTCATGATCTTCTGTGAAATCTCCCATCTGACCTTGGGAGGGTCTAGCCCAGTAATGGGTTTCACTTACCTTTGCGTCCATGATGACATTCGGGCAGGTGGGCAGAACCTCCCACCACCGCTACCGGTTCGCCCAGAAACCCACCACTGGTCTAGCCCATACATTGCGCAGATGTTCCTGTACACAGTTCCAACTACATACTTGGTTGTGCCGCTCAAGAGTATACTGATTTTTCCTGCATCCTACACTCTACCACTATGTGTTGGATTCTCTCTGGGGCCTCCTGCCCAGTCTGCCCCTCAAGTCCGGTCTAGTATGGTAGTAGGGTCCTTTGTTTCTATGGATCGTAGTCCCTGTTCTTGGCCTGCTGGCTGGAAAATTCTGGAAGTTGATGTCTACACATCTTAAAAGTTGTCAATATTGGGAAATGCCGATCTAGAGTTTAACAGAATTGTTTGGTGGGAACCTCATCCTCTCATGAGAACTAGTCCTGGTTCTCACTTGACCCGTGTGAGAGATTGGGAGGAGGTTGAAAAAGAAAGCAGAGGAACTCTGATGATCAGGTAAGAAAGGAGTTTTTCAATAGCTTCTAAAATAAAAGGTAGATCAGCCATGCCTCCAAAAGGTAGGTCAGAGGGAGATTCAGAAGGCTACAATTTAATAGAAGTGGAACATCCATAATTAATCGGACTGCTTGGCACAGTGGTTAAATTAATGGGATTTAAATGTGGTTAAAGTGCAGTATTGCAGGCAAACTCTGCCCACAGCCTGGAGTTTGATGCTGACGGAACTCAAGGTTGACTCGGCCTTTCATCCTTCTCAGGTTGGTAAAATGAGGACCCAGATTGTTAGGGGCAATAGGCAAATAATGCTTCAACATTGTAAACCACCCAGAGAGTGCTGTAAAGCACTATGGGGTGGTATAGAAGTTTAAATGCTATTGTTTTTGCTACTGTGTCAGATACAAATAACCAGGAGCATTCATTGAGTTCAAAGCACAGAAGAGTTTATTACTGCTATCTGTACACAAGAATCTGAACAGCCAAAGCTAACATGGCTCTAGATAAGGATCAATGGAATTCATGGGGGGCTGGAGACTTAAGAGGTCTCTTGTGGGAGCGCACAATGATTCCAAACTGATGACGTTTAACTCCGCCCTCTGCCTCAGCCTGCTCTTCTATAGCTTGGGGTTCAAAATACAATACAGCTACTCCTCACTTTATGTCCATTCGTTCAGTGATGCTTCAAAGTCATAGCGGTGATGAATGAGGGGAGCTTATGATGGGTCCCGGTAGTTGTCACCACTGCAGCACCCCGCAGTCCTGCGATTGCAGATTGGGTGCTTGCCAACTGGTTTGCAATTGCAATGCTAGAGTGCCCTGCAATCATGATTGTGGTTTGTGATGTTCCCTGCTGATTTGCTACAAGCAGTTCACAGGTGACAATACTTCCCAGGTAGACCAGACAGGAAACACAACCACATAGATTAGTTCTGCTTTGCTGTTAAGACTACATTAACAGATTCTTGCAAGTTTGAAAGTAAACATTTCCTACCCTCTCATTTATAGCCAGAGAAGTTAAGGAAGATCCTTTCTCAGCCACCTTCTTCCCTCATTGTGAAGCTGTGAGCTATGTTGTCCTTTACTTGACTTCTCTTAGGCAGCATCTCCTCTTCTTAGCAATAGCAATTGCTAATTTTAGACTTTTATACCACTTTAAAGTGCTTTACAGCCCTCTCTAAGCGGTTTACAGAGTCAGCATATTGCCCCCAACAATTTGGGTCCTCATTTTACTCACCTTGTAAGGATGGAAGGCTGAGTCAACCTTGAGCCAACTGGTGAGATTTGATCTGCCAAATTGCAGGCAGTCGGCAGTCAGCAGAAGTAGCCTGCAGTACTACATTCTCACCACTGTGCCACCACAGCTCATTTTCTTAGGCAAGAAAACCAAAAGTACACATATGGACCGTGTGAAACCAGGCTTAATAGCAGTAACTGTGAGAGGGATCTTGAAGGGATCTTGGACCTTAGTGGACAACTAGTTAAACATGAGTCAGCAGTGTACAGCAGCAGCCAAAAAAGCCAACACAATCCTAAATTGCATTAACAGAGGGATACAATCAAGATCAAAGGAGGTACCACTCTATAAAGCCTTAGTAAGACCACACCTGGAATACTGCATCCAGTTTTGGTCACCACACTATAAAAACCATATTGAGACTCTAGAAAGTCTCTTCTTTGCCCTCTAGAAAGAGGGCAAAGAAGAGCAACCAGGATGATTAGGGGACTGGAAGCTAAAATATACAAAGAATTGTTGCAGGAACTGGGCATGGCTAGTCTCGTGAAGAGAAGAACCAGGGGAGACAGGATAGCAGTCTTCCAATATTTGAGGGGCTGCCACAGAGAGGAGTGGGTCAAGCTATTTTCCAAAGCACCCAAAGGCCAGACAAGGAACAATGGATGGAAACTGATCAAGGAGAGATTCAACCTAGAAACAAGGAGAAATTTTCTGACAGTGAGAACAATCAACCAATGGAACAGAAGTTGCCTTTGGAAGTTGTGGGAGCTTCATCACTGGCAGCTTTCAAGAAGAGACTGGACTGCCATCTGTTAAAAATGGTGTAGGGTCTCCTGCTTGGGCAGGCTGGTGGTGGACTAGATGACCTACAAGGTCCCTTCAAACTCTGTTAATCTGTAAATCTCCTCCCCCCCCGGGCCATTCCCAGATGTCATTCCAATGGGCAAGCCAGAAGATTGTAGATGGCCATTACTGACTTTGAGGAACTGCAACCTCATGGGATTCACCCAATAACAGTCTTCTCTGCCACTGTAAGTCAGCATGGTCATGTGATGTCACACTTTTATGACTGCGCTGCTTAGCGTTGGCATCACGGTCCCAATTACTGTTGTAAACCAAGGGCTTCCTCCCTATCACTACCACCTCCATTCAAAAAATTGTGGAATGTAATCTCTCATGCCAAAATGGACACCTTTTTTAAAAAAAAATCAACAATTCTCTGGGAGTTGAAGTCCACCCATCTTAAAACTGCCATGGTAGAGAAACATCTGCCCTGAAGGCAGGCTGGCAAGAAGGGAGTGTAGACCAGGGGTCTCCAACCTTGGCAACTCTGAGACTTGTGGACTTCAACTCTCAGAATTCCTCAGCCAGCAAAACATCCAGTCCTGATGTTCATCAGCAGAGGGGCAGCTTCAATATTACAATGACCGATAGTGCTGCTTTATACTGCACAGTAAAGCCACACTTGGAATATTGTGTCCAGTTCTGCTCACAATACAAACAAGATGCTGAGACTTTAGATAGAATGCAGAGAAGAACAATGACGACAAGTGATCTGGAAACTGTACAATGAATGTTGTGAGAAAAAGGTACCTCTAAAGAGAAGGATTGGAGGGGACGGATATGATAGCAGTCTTTCAGTAGAGGGGCTGCCACAGAGAAGCCTAGGTCAAGCTTTTCTCCAAAACACCCGAGGCCAGAACAAGAAATAATGGGTGGCAAAATCAACCTAGATCCAACCTAGAATTAAGAAGAAATTCCCCGATAGTGAGAATTATCAGGAAATAATTAGGGTTGACTCAGCCTTCTATCCTTCCAAAGTCGGTAAAATGAGGGTCCAGATTGTTGGGGGCGAGAGGCTGACTCTGTAAACGGCTTAAAGAGAGCTGTAAAAGCACTGTGAAGTAGCATATAAGTCTAAGCGTTAGTGCTATTTTCCTTCCTTCCTTTGCAGTGGTTAGAATGCAGTATTGCAGGCTAACTCTGCTGACTGCCAGCAGTTCGATTCTGACCAACCCAAGGTTGACTCATCCTTCCATCCTTCCGAGGTGGGTAAAATGAGGACCCAGATTGTTGGGGGCAACAGGCTGACTCTGTAAACTGCTTAGAGAGAGCTGTAAAAGCACTGTGAAGTGGCATATAAGTCTAAGTGCTATTGCTTATTAATTGGTGGAACAACTTGACTCCAGAAATTATGGGTGCTTCTTCACTGGAGGTTTCCCAGAAGAGGTTAGACAACCATTTGTCCAGAATGATATAGGTCTCCTGCTGAAACAAGGAGTTGGACTAGAAGACCTCCAAGATCTTTTCCAACTGTTATTCTACCTTCTATGTTCTATGCCGGAAGGTGGCATGACGTTTGGGCCACCACGTAGCAAAATGTCTATGACATGCTGAAGATGGAATGTAGAAGGCAGGGCAACACACTAAATGGTGCCATACATATACAATACTCCAACTAAAAAAAAATAGCTTGATAGACATCCAAAGAATGAAACATTTCTAATGGAGTTGGGGGCCAGGGAAAAAGGGCTGTCATGATTCAAGTGGAGAACCAGGATAGATTTTGGAAGGAATATGTGGGGGAAGGATGCCTTTGTAACTGTGTGAAAGAGGATGGAGAAGCACTTTATAAGAGCCACAGATCTCCAGCTTAATTCTGCTGCTAGGGGTTCAATCCTCACCAGCTCAAGATTGAGTCAGCCTTCCATCCTTTCCGAGGTTGGTAAAATGAGGACCCAGATTGTTGGGGGCAATAGACTGACTCTGTAAACCGTTTAGAGGGCCGTAAGCGGTATATAATCACTGAAGCAGTAGGCGTGAGCTTAAATGGACTGCAGAGGATGGTAGAAGACAGGAAAACCTAGAGGAACATTGTCCATGGGGTCGCGATGGGTCGGGCACGACTTCGCAACTAACAACAACAAAGCGGTATATAAGTCTAAGTGCTATTGCTAACCCAATGTCACAAATATTCAAAAGGCTGCCTTCCATGAGATGAAGTGGGAAGGCAATATAATAAAGAAATCCAAAAAGAAAAAGAAGTCTCAGGCTAAGTAATTGCAAAAGAATAATTAGGGAATTATGCAGTTCCCCTGAATTCACGGCAGAGATGTAACTTCATATTTATCCAAATGAGACTCAAAGGGGTTGGATGCCTTAGAGAAAGTTTATAGTCAACCGCATTGTCTTGAATGGGTGAGATAGAAGAAGACACCCCGAATGAGATTGGCCCATCTGGTTTTAACTTCCTTATGTTGTGAAGATTGATCTGATTTAAACATGTAACTGTAGCTTTAAATTTTAATCCAGAAATTTGGAATTTGTCAGTAGGGCTCTAAACATAGTACAAAGCACAGAAGTTTAATTTTTTTCAAACTTAGCACCACAGTGCAAACCAGATTTGAAATCCTGTAGAAGTATCTTCACTTTGTTTTAAACCGATTCTTTATTAATAAAACAGAAACCTTGAGCAATCATATGTAATGGTGCTTAAAAACTGGAGTTTCTCTGTATTTGTTTCCTTTTGTTTCTTTTTCAGTGCAAAACAAAAAATAAAGTAAAAATAGTAGCTTTATAAATCAGACAGCCTACTTTGGTAGAGACACGTTGACATAAGTTTTAGACCAGTGATTACCAAGCAAGCTTTGTAGTTTCAAAAGCTGGCCTGATTACAGAATATCTTAATTCACCATTGCAAACACACTCCAACTCTTAAAAGTGTGACTTGCCAAAGTAAAGTATTTCCTTCAAATTTGCTTTTGAAAAAATTAAAGCATTCAAATAAAAGAAAATGGTTCAAAATGAAAACAGCAGACTTTCCCCATCACTTTGGTATTCCATTAGAATAGTTTGGCATGGCAAAATCAGGAAAAAATATTACAAGATATTGAAAGGGTTCCAAATTTCCTAAATGGCAGTAAGATTCTTGTCACTCCAAAGCAGGACCAATCCTTTCTTTCAGACAGAAAATTTATGTTGCAGCATTTCAAGGCACTGGAAGCAGAGAAATCTCAAGGTGATCAGCAAATTCTTCTGGTAATTGAAATGATCAAATAATTGCAATGGAAGTGTCATTTTACTCTATGGTAGCCAAAAATCAGAACGCCTGGTAGTATCTTTTTAACACTAGTAAATTTTATTAGGAAGTGCAAGCTTTTGTGAGCTGCAGTTTATGCCTTTGAATAAAAAAAAAATTGTCACTTAAAATGTTTATTTCATCTGGGCAACTTTGAGGTGTGGACTTCAACTCCCAGAATTCCCCAGCCTGGGGAATTGTGGGAGTTGAAGTCCACACCTCTTAAAGTTGCCAAGGTTGAGAAATCACTACTCTAAAATGATCCTCCTGATTTTTTCTTTTAATGATAAAGCGACTGTCCTTCTAAGGTCATATTACAATCTGAGCTTTGATAATTCCCTCCCCCCCACACCTCAGAGGGCCAATGGGATAAGGCTAATGGGAACTGTATATTGTGGTCCGCCAGCAGCCTGCAGAGCTGGCAGCGGAGTCGAACCGTGATGAGGCTGAGGAAGAAGAGGAGCCAGTCCTGGAGGCTGGGGAAAGCCCGGATGAGGGCTCTGCGTCGGAGGCAGAGATGGGGCCAGGGCCATCGGGGAGTGACGTACAGACTCCGGAGCCTCCAGAGGCTGACAGTAGAGAGGCAGAGGAACAGGAGGAGCCTGTTCCTAGTGCACGTTATGAGAAGGGCTGCCAGAAGGCAAGAGCAACTCAAGCAGAGAGGACGACTTGGGAGTAGGGCCAAGAGATGATTGGCCCCTCCCATAAGGCTTAAAAGATCAGCAACGGCTCTTGGCCTCTTTGCCGGAAAACAACGTTCAGAGAATTGCTTTGTGTTTGGCTGTAGTTATTTCTTCTGTTCCTGAACTGTTGCCAAGAAAAGCCTTTGGCAGTTTGCCTAATTATCCCAAGGTCAGAGATAAACTAAAGACTGGTGTTTTAAGGACTTTGCTTTCATTTCATTTAGAATACCCTGAGAATGAGTTAATTCTCAGCTGTTTTAATAAAATCTGTTTTTTGGAACTGTTTTTCATTTAATATTAACTACATGGGCCTGGGTCACAACACTGTAGTCCAGCACAGTGGTGGGATCCTGCAGGTTTAACTACCAGTTAGTGCAGTTTTACAAAAACTTCCGCGTAACTGCTGGGGAGTAACACAGCTGAGGTGCGGCAATCCGGTCTGCGGCGTGAATCGGCTGAGAAGATATAGGTCAGTAAAGCGCAGGGGCGGGCCCACCTGATCGTTGGAGCAAACCGGTTCTCTCCCAGCTGATTGTCGGAGCTACAGGTTTGCCCGAACCAGTCTGAACTGGTAGAATCCCACCCCTGGCCAAGCAGTTTCAGAAGATCGATCCCTCACCAGGAATATTGCTGGCCTAATTTTAAGGTAAATAGCTTCTGTATTGCTATTTTTCAAGGATTCGTTTCCTTTAAAACTTTCCCTTGTCACAAACTCCATTAACGTCTTTTCTATTATACTGGAAGGGACTATTTACTCCGCAGACAAAGCTTAAACCCAGAAATGTGTTCAGGATGCAGCTGTATCTTCATGGGTTTGCAGGAAAGATTCAGGCAGCCTCCCACTGCCTGTCTTGCACTAAGCCAGGATTAATCGCGGTTTGCTGAAAAAGCAGTAATTGGCCTACATTGGACCATGAGAAATTATAAACCATGACTTACAGTTCACTAATGCAAGAAGCAAAAAAACCAACCTACCACAGCATCATGGTTTAAGTTGTGCAAATCCAGTTTATTTGGTAAACCAGTTATGTTTCCTCTCAAACTTTCTATAAAGGATGTGATGTCCCTGAAAAAGCTAACTAGTCAAGCTTTTAGGAGCAATTTTTAACCGGGAATCAATACACACTTGGAGAAGTGTCCTTTATGGAAAAATGTTGATTGCTCTGGCCTAAAGTAAAGTAGAACATACCCACAGAAATTAAATATTATTATTTTGGTTGCTGTAGGAAAAATTGTAACATATCAATCTCTCACAAACTCCTTGGGATCAAGACCTATTCCAATATAGGTCTTTGCTACACTTAGCTATATTTATGTACTTTCATGCTGCAATTGCAACTCTACGTATTGATATCAACATCTCGCTTTTTAAAATTCAAGCCAATTTCTAAAACTTTTGCTCTTCGATAAATCAAAAATTCCATCTTAAATAACATCTCCCAAAACTATACTTGTAAGGAGAAGTCGTCTTCGACTCACTGAAGTAAAATTTTATAGAAAATTTTTATTCAACATACAACATTTTTTTTTCCAGCCAAAAAAGGCAATATACAGGAAGAATCATTGCACACTGTAGCTACAGAAACAAAATAAAACAAAAAACAAAACGGGACGGAAGGGAAGGAGGGAAAAAAAAAGAAGGGAAAGGAGATAAGAACGGAGGAAGGGGTGAAGATAAAGAATACGAAATTAAAGGAGAAAAAAAAATGAAGGGAGTGTAAATGGCAGATTCTAGTTTTATTCACTCAAAAAGAAGAAGAAAAAGTAAGATATTCCACAAAGGTTGCCATTAGCTCCAAACTAAAACAGGAAAGGAGGCTGGGATCGAAATAAAACTACACACAATGAATATTGACATCTGAGGAATTCACTAGCAGACGCCCCCTGCCCCCCCTCCCCACCAAAAAGAGAAATCTCCAAGTGTTAAATTGTACATGTTCCTTTGTTAAATATACAATTCCATTTTTTTGCCCCCTCCCAAGCTCCCCTGCCCCTTTTTACAAAGTCAACAGCTTACTAAATGCTAGTGAACGTGCCCTCAGTGCGAAAAAGCGAGTTTGCTCGTCTTCCCGGATTAGCTAAAATTCAGTATAAATCAGGTGATTTTTCCCCCTCCCCTTTTCTGCAAGCCCACTGAGATGCCAGCCGCCATACTCGGATATTAATTCATAATCAAAGGCTTTCCTTCTTCTGAGCAGTTTTTAAAAGGAATATAAAGATGCCACGGCTCTTTCGAGGATTTTGAGTCTTCCTTGGCAAAAAGCGATGTGGGGAGTAGTGGAGGGGAGGGACTCTGACACAAAAGTCTTTTATTTAAAACAATAATAATAATAGAATAATAATAATAATAAAAAGAGAATTCCTAGGCTGATTGAAAAGACGTTTCTCCCCCGAATAAGTGCCAACAGTGTACACAATGAAGTAGAGATTGCTATTTATTGATGATGTGAGTTTCTCTTCGCATTTACAAATGCACAAAAATTTCATTTAAAGTATATAACTGAAGGAAAGAAATTCAAACGTGAGCCTAACCATTGTGCCAGCTAGCTGCAGTGATGGCAGGTACCACGCGTTGGGGGGGAGGGGAAGGGGGGAGAGGATCGGGCGGGGAGGGAAGGGAGAAAGGAGGGAGGGGGAGGGCAGCCCGCACAGACTATGCCCTTAAAGGTACTACAGACAAAGAGTTTGCCAATGTCAACTGTCCTATTCGACCCTTCCCTTCGTTTATGCTGACCGTCTTGCCTGGTTTACGTTTCCCATAAAAACTCTCATTGGCACCCGAGCTTTATTTTTTTTTTTTATAAAACACCTTCATTTTTTTTTTGCTCAAAAAAAAAAAATAGAGGGCAGTCAATAATAGATATACAGAGAAGCCAAACTGAACAGCCTCAAAATAAAATTAATAAATCAGCAGCAAATTGTCTTGCTGGAGACTCCCGATCTCAAGTGCACGTGTACCAAAAGTCCTACAGTTGTTAAAAAGGTGCGCGCACGCACACACACACACACACGCACGCACACACACACACACACTTATCGTTGCCCCTTTTGCCTCGAACAAACTGGAGAGGGTAAGTCAGTTATGGATTTTAATAGCTTTTTCAAGGTACGTGTAGCGGCTTCTCTTTGGGGCTTTGTTGAAATGATCGAGCCCGAGCCATGGCCTGGGATGGGACATGTTGCCTGGAGGAAGAAAGAAAAAGGATGAGTGAGTTTCTAGAGCAGGGGTGTCAAACTCAAGGCCTGGGGGCTGGATAGGGGTTGCTTAGATCTGGCCCGCAGGGATGCCCTGGAAACAGCGAAGGACCGGCCTGCAGCGCAGTGGTGGGATTCAAAATTTTTCACTACCGGTTCTGTGGGCGTGGCTTGATGGGCGTGGCATGGCTAGGTGGGTGTGGCAGAGGAAGGATACTGTAAAATCTCCATTCCCCCCCCCCCAATCCAGGGGAAGGATATTACAAAATCCCCATTCCCTCTGATCAGCTGGGACTCGGGAGGCAGAGAATAGATGGGGGCGGGGCCAGTCAGAATTTTTACTACCCGTTCTCCGAACTACTCAAAATTTCCGCTACTGGTTCTCCAGAAGTGGTCAGAACCTGCTGAAATCCACCTCTGCCGCAGGGCCTCTGCCAGTGAAAACGGAGCTCAGGAGGGCTGAGTGCGGCCCTCCCGAGCTCAGTTTTCGCTGGCAGAGGGTTGCAGCTGAAACAGAGCTTGGGAGCCTGTTTTCACTGGCAGAGCACTTGGGCCGCCACAGGCGCCCCGACACGAGTGACGCCGAGCTGGCCATGTCCACCCCGGCCCCCCGAGATCAAACACAACCCTGATACAGTCCTCAGTGAAACTGAGTTTGACACACCTGTTCTAGAGTTTTGCTGTGACACCCGACAAGTCCTGAAGAATTGTGACACAGAACCCGCCCCACCTTCAACCTGAAGTAGCTCCCACTTACTTTGAAGAACACAAACAACACAACACAACACACACTCATATACAAACACACACATCCCAGCCCCGTCCAGCCCCCAAATGAAGATAAATGGACCCTCACCGGGTTGGGGCTCAAAATCTTTCAAGTTCACTTCATATTCGTCTTCATTAAGATACTGGTGCCGGCCCATCATTACAATAGCAAACTTAAACTTCAAAGAGAAAAAACAACAACAACAGAAGATTTCTTTACCGCACTTCAGTGACTAGACTGCAACAAAAATTGGGCACGAGTACAAGGTGAGAGAAAACAATAAACCTTTAGAAAGACGTCCCAAAGATGCTTGCCCCCCTCTCCCAAGGGACGACTGGACTTTCTGGTTTTTTCTCTGATGACGTTTTGCTTCTCATCCATTAGCTTCTCTTCTCCAGAGCTGAAGAAGCTTCTTGGATGAGAAGGGAAACGTTTTCAAAGAAAAACCAGAAAGCCCAGTTGCCTCTTGGGAAAAATAAAAATTTAAAAAAGCACCATAGACCTTGAGAAAGATATTTCCCACAATCACTGGCTCGGTGGGAACTAGGGCCGGAGAGAAGTTGGCAAAGGGGAAAAAGCAGGGAAAAAAACCTCCTGGGTTTCTAAGGTTGTGACTTTAAGCAAGTACAGGTGGTCCCAACTTACAACAGTTCATTTAGTGACTGTTTGAAGTTACAACGGCACTGAAAAAAGTGACTGGCATGACTGTTGCAGCATGCCCATGGTTTATGTGATCAAAATTCAGATGTTTGGCACCTGACTCATATTTATGACAGTTGCAGTGTCCCAGGTTGGTCTGGCAGTGAAGACTCTCAAGCATCCTACAGCTGACAGTCTGGTTGCGATCTATGTCCTCCCAACCCCCAAAAGGTGGAGGTAAAGTATTTGGAAGCCCCCCTAGAAGTATCTGCTTTCATCTTTTTTGGGGGGGGGGAAGGGGGATCAGAAGAAACAGAAATACAGGTAGTCCTTAACTACCATTCAAAGTTATGACAGATTCCTCTCCCCCTGCCCCCCAAATTACTTATGATCCATTTTTAAAATTATTGACAGCTTGGAGACCCCTTCTGTGGCCACATGATCACATTTTGAGTGTTTGGCAACCGGCTCACCGTTATGCCCATTTGCTGCATCCCAGAGTTATGTGACTGCGATTTGCAATGTTTTTTCCTGTGGTTTCCATCAAAAAACGCCCATTCGGGGGAAAATGATTTGCTTAATGACTGCTGTGTCATTAGGAAGAGTCCCTGCAGATTTTATTCCACTAGTTGTTGCCAACTTTAGGGGACGGTGCTCATTTCCATTTCAAGGCCATTGAGCCAGCGCTTTCTGAAGATGTTTCCGCGGTCATGTGGCAGCATGATGTCATGGAGCGCTGTTACCTTCCCACTAATGTAGTACCTATTGATCTTCTTGCATTTGCATGCTTTCGAACTGCTAAATGGGCAGGAGCTGAGGCGAGGATGGGAGCTCACCCATCACGTGGCGTTGGGGTCTCGAACCTGGGCTGCCGGCTTTCCAGCCGACAATGACTTATGGTTACAATTCTGGCCTCTATCCATGTTTTCCTTTGTATTAAACCTGATTGTATTTTACATCTCCAATACAAAATCCAACATTTTAAACATAAGACTATTTGAAGTATTTACATTTACAAAGCAATTCTAGGCAGTTTTATTCAGAAGAACGTAAACGAGAACTTTGTGGAAAGGGAAGGTGAGGTCCTTGCAGATTTAATGAAGTAAATCAAAAGAAGGAACACCCTTTTCTTCTACCTCACTCTCATGCCAATTCTAACACCCACCACCCTTTGTAGAGTAACAGATATTCTACTTCACATTAATACCTTTTCAAATTCCTTCTCTTGGATGTCCAGGACTGTCTGAATCCTCTTCATCACTTCTCGAAAATGTTCACCCTAAAAGCATCAGAATTCCAGAAATACATGACATTTAAGTCTAGCATGTGAAAAGTCTATCAGGCATATATTCTGCTAGTAAACTGTAGTTTTAGGTCTATTTCACACATCTTAGATGATGCTTGATGATACTAAAAGCCTGTTTTGTGTGCATGTACTGTAGAGAACAATTGTGTGTACACATTTATAAACATTCATGCACACCCATGCTTGCACACTGATTAAGTTTACCACCCAAGAATGTTGACCAAAAATTGTGATGAGTGGCTTGGAGTGAACAATAATGTCCAATTTATGAGACTGGTTTGGGAAGACCCTCCATCAGTTTTGGTCTCCAGTGCAGCAAAATTTCTCTTTTCGGTAACACGGACTCAACACAACAGCAGTCTATACAGGACCCACCTGGTGTATCCTTAGCAAGAAAGGGGTGCCAAATGTTCCAAAAACCTCTTTCTGGAAATGAGCCACTGTAATTAGCATCTCATTCTCCTTATCGAGCTCTACCTGGTCCAAAGGAATTTCCTACAGCAAGAAAGATCAATGCGATATGCTGATTAGGAAGAGTGTCCAGCAGCAGCATTAACAGGATAGTCGAAAAGCAGGGCAGTAATAGAATCAGAACTTCTGAAATCAAACTTCTGAAAAAGGAAGTAACCAAGACATCGACATTTGATTGGGAAGCAACTATAGGATCTCAAGGTGAGCAGGGCTAAAGCCCCTTCAGCCACTTCATCAGCCCTTGGTGCTCTCTTGAGTTTGGTGGTTTTCTTGCAGACCAGGGGTGGGTTCTAATTTGTTTTCGTTTTTTTTTACTACCGGTTCTGTGGGTGTGGCTTATTTTGTGGGCGGGCTTGGTGGTCATGTGACAGTAGGTGTGGCTTGATAGTCATGTGACTGGGTAGGCGTGATCAACTCAATGTCATTCACGTCAAGGGGAGTCCGTTTTTTTGACCACGCCCCTTGTTCCTTCCTCTCAGGCCCAGTTTCGACTCAGTCAGCCTGAGAGAAACATCTCTAGCAGATCTGGCTTTCAGCCATTGTCTGTTCGATTATCTCAGAGTCACTGTGTTTTTTGACCAAACAATTCTTTAGGATTGAGCATACGTACTGGTCTACCAGGCTTTTAACTGCTTGCAGAGCCATACCGGTCTACCCATTTGTTTTTGGAGCGTTCCTGTCTACCTATTTGTTTTTGCAGTGCACTGGTCTATCACCACACTGCCTTTTACCGCTGATCAGTTGTAGGGCGGCCCTTTGAAGCACAGCGGCAAGAGTTTAAACAGATTTTTGCCAATGTACCACCACCGAGCAGTTTACAAGGAGCGGATCAGTTCTAGCTGATCAGTTGGGAGGCTTCTTGGCTTCTCAATTTAAAGCTAAGGTGTCTTGTTTTTTTTCCCCTCTTCTTTGTCAAGTGAGCCCTGATTTTTTCCTTCTAGCCGATCAGCTGGGACTCAGAAGGCAACGAATAGATTGGGGGCGGGGCCAGGCAGAGGTGGTATTTACCGGTTCTCCGAACTACTCAAAATTTCCACTACTGGTTCGCAAGAACCAGGGAGAATCGGTAGCAACCCACCACTGGCGTGCATAAGCGCACCAGCATGCCTACCGTCCCTGTCCTACTGTCCCCATTTATCTGTACTTACTTCCTTTGTTTATGTTTATGTTTATACCTATGCCTGCTATCTTGTAAATGTTTGACAAACAAATAAAATAAATAGTTATTGTTTATTGAACAAGCCGTAATAGCCTGGATTGTGCATTAAACCAAACATCAAACAAAGCACACTGTGTGTGGTTTAATTCAAAGGAGAGACCCAGTCATGAAAGCTGCTAGGGCCGATGGCCTCATCAGGGGTGCTCAGATAAGTCATTTTTGAACACTGTCTCAACACTGACCTCTATTCGAAATGTCCGACTGGTTGCTGGCGATAAGCACTCTAATAATTCATCCTCCTGATGGACACCAATGATTTTGTAGCTTACAATTTCTAGCAGCCTTAACAAGAGAAAGACGGTGTAAGAACATTCGAAAACGCACAACTGAACTCCTGAGGAAGTTCTGTTTCTTTTGACAGAAATACTTGGTGCAGGAGTCTAGATGACTTTTAAGAAGATGCATTCAAATCTGGCTTAACATACATTTTTACAATTGATAAACGGAGCCCAGTAAAGGTAAGGAATAAAAACATTTCAAATTGGTAATCAAATTAAAGTTTGCCTTTCCTAATTTGTTTAAGTATACTTTCTACTTTTCTGTAGATCTCTGGGGGCAGGGAAAAAACAACAACTTTTAATTAAATAAAGAAAACACTTGCCTTAATTTCCCTGAACCTCTTTCAGCAAGTTCTACAGCTTTTTTACATTCATCTAGTAAGTCTCGCACACATCCATGTTTATCTGGATATAGTGTTATTTCCTAAAAAAAAGTTAAGGGGGGGAGGGGAAGAGAGAGAGAGAGAAAAGCAGAAGCCAATAATTAATAAGATGCAAAAGGAAACTAAAGTTAGAAGGAACAAGCTCTTGAGTTATATACGAATGCTAAAACCGATCAAGTTTTTTGATACTACAAAAGAGTCACTAATATAAAAGTAGGCTACATTGCATACAAATAATGTTCTATGTCACCAATAGGGTTTGCAGAAGAAAAAATGCTGTATCAAAAAGGAAAAGTTTTGGATAATAAGATGAGCAGCATATACATTTAACTAACAAACAAACAGCTTGTTAATTGATTGCACCTTTGTGCGAATAAAGAGCCTTGGGAAATTAGAACGCTACCGAGCAATTATTCAGTTAGTTCATGTATGGAGCTGAAAAGATAAGTAGCAAGAACAAATCCCTACCCGTAGATAAAAATTCTGATTTGTTCCTCAAATACTTTACTATTACTGGAATTTTGGAATGAGTAAACCTTTTGTAATGTGTAAGACAAATAGGTGAGTAACATGAATTTAAAAACCGAATAAAACTTGTTATTTGATCATTCTGAACATTACCACAGATGAAAGGGCTTACCTCTTCCCTAAATTGGCTGTTTAGCCATATGCACTTAAAACTTCTCCTGTTTTCAAAGTCTGTGATTTTCATTTTCAGCTATGGAGAATTGGGGGGGAAAAGGCACCAGTTTAATCATACTGAAAAACAAGCCAATTGTTCCTTCTTGCAGAAGTAACAGAAGCCCCTACCTGCTGATAATAAAGCTTCTTAGGTTGTCTGGGTTTGAAGAATTGCAGGAGATCTCTTAAAGTTCCATCATAATTATGCCTAAGAGGGTTACCAGGACCATCCCTGTAACTAAAAACGAGACACAGACAGACAGACAGACAGACACACACACACACACAGAGAGAGACAGACAGAGAGAGAGAGACAAGGGGGGGAAGAAAAGAAATCTCACTTTAAAATACTTTCTGCACAGCATTTTAACTGGATTTTTCTCCCTGTAATCAGTGTTTAATATTTTATATACTCTGTTTGATATCCACTATGATTTTTCCCTGCCCTTAGAATAAGGAAGGGGAGCCGTGGTTGCGTAGTGGTTAGAATGCAGGATTGCAGGCTACCTCTGCCGACTGCCAGGAGTTTGATCCTGACCGGTTCAAGGTTGAGTCAGCTTTCCATCCTTCCGAAGTCAGTAAAATGAGGACCCAAATAGTTGAGGAGCAAGATGCTGACTTTGTAAACCGCTGAGAGAGGGCAGTAAAGCACCATGAAGTGGTATATAAGTCAAAGGGCTATTGCTATATACAGGTTTTACAGAATCTACAGAGGTTTACCTGTATGTTTGTGGAAAACATATTTTAAAAAGCCTGCTACTTAAAAAGTATGCACGTTGGTCCATGATGAAGATGACCAACTTGGAAAGAATGTTTAACCAGAATGTCAGTTGCACCAGGATCTAAAACAGAGTTATGTGCAGCGTGAACCAAAATCCAATGAATCTGACAGGAAATTTCCAGCCATGCAAAACGCTGCAAATTATCTTCTGTGCACAATCGGCTTTCCCTCCCCAAATCCAGGATTCTACCCTGGAGATTTCTGGTATCAGGAATATACATGAGGTGTCATTCTCTTGCATTTGTAGTTTTCAGCATCTACATTACAACACAAACCAGATGATAAATTTGCTCAACATCTCTTACCCTTGGGACTTGAAAAACTGCAACAGCATAGGATCTGTATTAAGTCTTTGAGCCACTGTCTTTGCAACCTGAGAAGATTAAAAAAAAGGAAGAAGAAGAAGAGGAGGAGGAGAAAGTGAGCCTAATTTTGGTAAACAATGGAACAGCTTCCCTCCCAGAGTTATGGGTTTAAAAATTATGAATTTACTCCATACCACATTTTGAGAAAGGAGTAAATACCTGAAAATAATTCATTCTGTTGGACAATGTGACAACAAAACCAGGATCATTAGGGATTGTTTTATCACAAAAGATGACGTCAACTCGGTAGTAGAGATCTCGAAAGTATTCTTTTGCTGTCGCTAATTCACTGTTGTCGTTTTCAGGGTCATCCCTTGTAAGCAAGAAAAAAAAATTATTACACAAAAATTGCTGAAACATTAAAAGGATGATCAAAATCTGTAGCTCTTGGTCAACCTTTAGAAATTATTCCATCTAAGTGAACAAGTGCTAACCCTAATTTCTAACAATGAACTACTAAAATAATGCACACATGCTAAAAAGGACAAAAATGAGAGTGAACTGCTTTTGAAAGAATTTCACAAAAAATAATTGCAATTACAAACTGTAGCCAGCCAACAAAGCAGATTACTCAACTAAAACTCCAACAGATTGTAAGCAAAACATTGCTTACATTTTGTTTTAAGTAAAGACCTCACTTAGAATGCATGTGAACTGCATCCCACTAGAATGAAATTTGAAAAATGTTGAGTGTTTCACTACATAATAAGAATTTGAAACAAATCCATTACTCCTTCAGGTTTTGTACTGAAGTCACAATATTAAAAGCAGTAGTTTGCTGCCTTCCATCACTTAAGTGTCAAAAGATTGACAATGGAGATCATTTTTAAATGTTATTAAACTTTGAATAAGCAGGGGGCAAAACAACAACCACCACCATGCCTAGATTGTTAAAAAGAGAGATCCAATCTGGGTCTAAGAAATTTCCTGACAGAGATAACAATTAACCAATGGAATCGCTTTCCTCCTTGAGTTGTGGGAGCTCCATTGCTGGAGGTTTTCAAGAAAAGATTGGACAATCATTTGACTCAAGTCTCCTGTCTTTGAGTAGGGGACTAGAAGACCTCCAAGGTCCCTTCCAGCCCTATGATGTTAAAACTGTTGTTTCCACTGTTTGCTATAAGGAATTACATTGGATGGGAGGCAGCACTCACACAGAGCCTACATTTGTCCTACGACAAAAACAAAAGAGGGTATAAAGCAGAGGTCTTCAAACTTGGCAGCTTTAAGACTTGTGGACTTCAACTCCCAGTTTTCTCTTAAGCTAGTGGAGGATTCAGATGTGTTGGAACTCATACTGATTGGGGCTGCTGGGGGTTATGGAAGCTGAAGTTGTACATATCCAAGGGACATTCTCTTGGGAGAACCTGGGATTGAAATTTTCAAAGCCATCACACAAAAACGGTTGCAAGCCTACTTTTGAAATACAATGATGTCGCCGTCCATGAGTTCGTCAAGAGCTTTGTCGAGGGAAACATCATAGTCTTGAATTCTCTCTGTTAAATTCGGTTTAACTTCCTGGGGGGGGAAAAAAACCCAAGAAATTAAGAGATTAGTTATCCGAAGTCATAATTAAGAAGAGATAGTTCAGTTGCAATCCTAAATAAAAATTGTATATACTTTTGTATAGGTAACTACAGTACATATACATCACTATTCTACATCCGTACAGTACATTTAATCCAGGGGTCAGCAATCTGTAGCTCCGGAGCCGCATGCGGCTCTTTGGACCCTCTGCTGTGACTCCCTGTCAGGTGATCCCACCACTTGCTGGCCCTCTCCTCCCAGTCACTCCTTGCCTGGCCTGAGAAGGTAAGGGCGACAGCGGGGGATGGAGAAACAGCCAGGGCAGAAACAGAGAGATACAGAGAGTGGGGGAGAGAGAGAGACATAGAGAGATACCGAAAGAGAGGGAGGGAGGGGAGAGAGAGTCAAAAGGATTTTGTGGTTCCCTGTGTTTTTTAACAACTGGTTCTCTACCCTAATGACCGGCTGGGTAGGCGTGATTGGGGTGGGTGGGGTGTCATGTGATTGGCGGAAGTGAGTGACAACAAGTTGGCCACGCCCACCCAGGTTTTGTGGCTCCCGGTGATTTCTTTTTTGTGGGAAATGGGTCCAAACGGCTCTTTGAGTATTTAAGGTTGCAGACCCCTGGTTTAATCACTATTCCTTAAGGATAAAAATGTACTTTAAGCCATGCCCTGAAGATAACTTTTGAGCTATGAACACTAACAAATGTGTTCTGGCATTAGCTCTTAGGGATCTATCTGATTTTTATTTTGGAAAGAACCAACAAAAAAAAAATGATTAGCCTCTGCGGTTCTGCAATTCTCTTTTATTACTATTTTATGATAGGCTGCTCACAGCCTAGAAAAAAAAAATGGGAGTTTGTGCAGTGTTATAAGCACAGAAGATCTTCTGCTGTAATGAACTTAAAACTGGTATTAAAGCAAAGATAGTTACCAAGATTTCTGTAACCCAATTCCTCTTTCCTTTTCAATAAATCTGATAAAGGAAGACTGAGTATTTTTATTTTGAGTTTTAAGTAGCTACTGGGGGTGTGATTCATTTTTAGAGTTTTACCGGTTATTCTGCTTCATTAGAACCAACTAAGATTTTATAAAATCAGTGTTGGTGGAAGGTAAAGGGAATAAACTTACTCAAGAATATATGGTGTTTTGGAGGGGATAAAGCACAATTGGAATATATTGTGAATCTTTTAATTGTTATAGACGAAGAAATATAAGGGAAAAAAATGGTCTCCGGGGGGTGGGGATGCACTGTAATATTTGTTTTTTCCCCTTTTTCTTTCTTTTTTTGTTTTTAGATGTATATGTACTATGCTTGTATTATTTGTATTTTTTAAAAAAACCAACTAAGACTCTTATACTGCGGACAAATTTGTTATGGCATGATTTTTTCTGATGGAAATATTGTCAAAAATTATCTTTGTTTTCAACAATATCATTTTTGGGTGAAAACCCTGCAAAAAGCTAAGGCAGAATTATGTCTTAGCCAGTAATTCAATTATGCAGACTAACTGAGGCAATGTTTATTACAACCTTGTGATTCACTACAACTAAGGTGACTCAACTTATGACTGAAGCAAAAGTTGTTGCAAAAAAAAAAACCCTGTTATTACAACCCACCACAATTTAGAACTGAAATTTTAATCTCAATAGCGGTTATAAGTCTGTATCACAAAACTATCTGTATTGTGTGCAATATTAAAATTTGTTAAGTTTTTCCACGTGCCACAAAACTGCTTTTATTTATGTGAGGATGTTGAATGCCCAAATGAAGGCAAATCTATGTTTTCTCAGGATAATGTTGCAGGATCCAATCTGGGTCAGTCACCAGAACCAGAGTCTTGGTCTTCTGAGCTTTCGGACTCGTGTTGGAACCATCTTCAGGGAACTTCTCTTTCTGTGCATACATTCTGGTGAGAAAGAAGTTCCCGATGATGTGTTCCTAAAAGTTCAAAAGTCAGAAGACTAAACCTCTGGTCCCAGTGACTGACCCAGATTGGATCCAGCAACATTGAATGCAATTCCTTTTTTTGGGGGGGATATGTTTTATTTGCAATCTTCCTTCAACTTCCAACATATTTTGTGGACAGTGTATTGAGTGGGTCAATGTATTTTTTACACACTACTAACAATAATAATGCAACTGAATATACATAATCCTTGACTTCCAATTTCTAACCTTAATATGCTCATTGTAATTATAATAGACTCTTTTATGTAAATATATATAATACTATTTTCCCAATTTGTATTTATCCCTCCCATTTATTGGTGTTCTTCTACATTCACATCTTTGCCTTTAAACAATACCATTCTCTCTTTATGATTCTTTATCGCTTTCTCCATAAATATATTTAAACATCAATAATATTTCTTCATACAATGTATTTGTTGATCCCTGCTGAATCACTAATATTTTAATATTTTAAATATTAACTCAATGTTCCACCATAATTCCAATATCTCAATTTTCTAGAAACACCAATAAAATCGATTATTATTAATCAGTCATTGAATGCAATTCCTGATTCACTGCTGCATCTAAAATTGCACTGGGCTCCCTCTTTTCAACACGTTCCCTTCCGCGGATGTTGCTAGATAGGGACACTTTAAGGGGGCTCCAAAGCTTTGCTCATTGGTGTCTTGTTATCTTCCTAAGCTTACATGTTTTTTTTGTTTAATTTGACTTATATGCTGCCCTTCTCCGGAGACTCAGGGCGGCTTACAAAGCAATAAGCAATAGCCTTCATACTTTTGTGTATTTATACAAAGTCAGCTTATTGCCCCCACAATCTGGGTCCTCATTTTACCTACCTTAGAAAGGATGGAAGGCTGAGTCAACCTCGAGCCTGGTGAGATTTGAACTTGCAGTAATTGCAGGCAGCTGAATGTTAATTACAGTGCTTAGTCTGCCACGCCACCAGGCTCTTAGGTTTTCCTAAGTTCACACAGTAATTGTATGATTTCAGGAAAACATGTGTATGAATTTAACAAAGACTTAATGTGCAAAGTTGTCGGTAACACCTTAAACTCAAAATGTGTGTTTTCTTGGGACTGCCTGGCAACCACCACCATTCTGAAAAAAATATTTTTAGTTTTCACTCCCCTCTGATGCAGATCCCTTAATAATTCCCAAGCAGCGTATAGAATTAGCACGCTGCAACCATTTGCAATAGAACTATTCATAATTTTTCCAACCTCTAAAGAAAAGTGAGACTTAACCCAGATCATCAGTTATTAGTAGCCCAAAATTAACTGATGGCCTAGGTGAACAGCTGTAGCTCAATTTGCACCAGATGCTTATAAAATTTGGGCACAGCACTTATGACACCTTCAAGGAGACCTTAATTCCTTGGGGGAAGGATATAAGGAACTTGAATTTAGCTTGGCATTGCGGTTTCCTTAAAGCAGAGGTGGGGGGCTGGTGGCCCCTTTATGACTTCTGGACTTCAACTCCCAGAATTCCTGAGCCAGGGGGGCTTTCTATCAGGTTCGCCTGATACGCCAGTTGCGCCCCTTTCTAGATCAGGACTCCCTATGCACGGTCACTCAAACACTTGTCACTTCTCGTCTGGACTACTGTAACGCTCTCTACATGGGGCTCCCCTTGGGGTGCACCCGGAGGCTCCAACTGGTGCAGAATGCGGCCACGCGGGGGATTATGGGAGTGACGGGGCGCTCCCATGTGACACCTCTCCTGCGTGAGCTGCATTGGCTTCCAGTGGACTTTCGGGTGCGCTTCAAGGTCTTGGTAACCACCTTTAAAGCGCTCCATGGCTTAGGGCGGGGTACTTATGGGACCGCCTTCTGCCACCAATTGCCTCCCACCGGCCAGTTCACTCCCACAGAGAGGGCCTCCTCAGGGTGCCGTCAGCCAGACAATGTCGGCTGGCGACCCCCAGGGGGAGAGCCTTCTTCGTGGTGGCGCTCACCCTCTGGAACGATCTACCCTCAGAGATACATGTGATCCCAGACCTCCGGACTTTTTGTCGGGCCCTTAAAACTTACTTCTTTCAGTTAGCCGGGCTGGCCTGACTCCATGTGGGTTTTAACGCTTGATACTGATTTTAATTGAAATGTTTTAAATTATGGGCCAAATTTTATAAATTATTTTAAAATTATTTGAACTTTTGTATACAATGTTTTTTAGTTGGCTGTTCACCGCCCTGAGTCCAGAAGGAGAAGGGCGGTATAAAAATTTAATAAATAAAGAAATAAAGAAATAAACAAACAAACAAACAAACAAAGGGGCCACCGTTCCCTACCCCTGCCTTAAAGCAACACGTTAGCAACCTAGTCACATGTTTTACACCAGCTGTAGCCCACTCCACAGACAGCATAACATTGCAGGTGTAAGTTACTAAGGCCAATCCTGTATGCCAATTTGGAGATAAAATTCCACAAGCAATAACGAAGAGAATCTACTGTCCATGAATGCAGTATTCATAACAACAGGAAAGCAGTGTATACGTAGTGATAAGAGCTCTTGTTATGTGTTAGCACGTTGGTTCTAGCACAACAGACACAAATGACAACTTTTCTAGGGGAGTGTAACGTCTTGGATGCAAAATAGTTGTTCAGAATTCAAAGTGGCTATTTCACCATTAATAGTAATACATTTTTTTCTATTTTTTTAATGCTTTTATTTGTAATGCTGGTCTATGACCGTAATAAAAATTCCATTGATAGTTCCACATTCTGGAAGTATTCACGGCCCTCTCCACAGACCAGTAAGCTTAGGCAACTGCTTTACTACTTCCTGTGAAATTGAAATAGCCACTTTGAATTCTGAACAACTATTTTGCATCCAAGACGTTACACTTGGTTCATGACACCAAGAGCCTTGGTGGCGCAGCAGACTAAAGTGCTGTTAACTAGCACCAGCTGCCTGCAATTACTGCAAATTCAAATCTCACCAGGCTCAAGGTTGATTCAGCCTTCCATCCTTTTGAGGTAGGTAAAATGAGGACCCGGTTTGTGGGGGCAATAAGCTGACTTTGTATAAAAAAGAACACTGCTTTGGGGGGGCGGGCCCCCCAAAAGCCCTACTAAGCAGGTATATACAAAAGTATGAAGGCTATTGCTTAACGCATTGTAAGCCGCCCTGAGTCTCCGGAGAAGGGTGGCATATAAATCAAATCAATCAATCAATCAATCAATCAGTCAGTCAGTCAGTCAGTCAGTCAGTCAGTAAGTCTCCAACCTTGGCCACTTTAAGACTTGTGGACTTAAAGCAAGGCTGGCTGTGGAATTGTGGGAGTTGAAGTCCACAAGTCTTAAAGTGGTCAAGGTTGGAGACCCTGTTATAGAAGATGCAGTATAGCAGGACATCAGTTGTAGTTTCAATGGTCTCTTGTCCACAGGAATCGGGAAGTACTGAAATGCTTTCCTGAGGCCACAGCAACCCATTTCAAACTCAAATAATTTGCTATGTCTGATTATTCTAACAGCCCTAAAAGTTCAAATGCACTAATCTCTATTCCAAGTTTCACTACGCAAAACGATTTTTCAAATGAATTGTTACAAGATGCATTTCATTATGTTATTTAAAAAAAACAAAAACAAAACTACTCCTTGTAAAAAATTTAAATTTTTGATTGGAACATAATGTGGAAAAACTGCCAAACCTGGCAATTCGATCCAACTATTTGGAAAAATGAAGACACATTTTAAAGAAATGTGTTCATATTTGGATTGCTTAAAAGTTTACTTTGCTGTAAAGACATTCATTCATTCTGACAATATTTCATAACATTCAGCCTATTTTTCCCCCAGATAAATGTCTCAAAGAATAATTCTACCTTTAAGGGAAAAGTAAATAAATGGCCCAAACCTCATAGAGGATAAGATTAGATTCTTGGGGAAATCCTGCTCTTTCACACATAACTGGCAGCAAGTCACCTTTGGAGGAAGAACAGAAAAGAAAAAAGTATATACATATTGCAACTTCTGCTTCAATGGAAAACTATTGCGTCTAGAAATCACTTTAATTACCTAATGTTATGGTTTAGCTCAGAAATCAAAACTATAGCTCAAAATTAGCTTCTCTCACAGATTCAGCAGTTAGAGGTAATGTTTGCTATCCTATATTTAACGAGTTCAGACAAATATATGATCTGAAACTTCAGAATGTTATTATGCAAAGCATAATATGTGGGGTGGAATATTTTCTTTTTCTTTTGGCTTAACACAATTCTTAGGGGGCTCTTTATGAGTGACAAAAACACCAAAAACGTACGTATTTTGCAGGATATAGGTGTGTAGATATGTCCACAATAATTCAAACTTCGTGTCTTTGGATCATACATTTTTAGGAAGAGCATCACATCATCTACAAGAAAAGCAAAGATGATTTTCAGAGAGGAACAAAATCTCCATTTGTGCCCAAGCTGCTTTTTGTATATATCTCAACTGATTATATTTTGTGTAGTGTAATAAAAATATAATAAGAGAAATATTTGGTATTTAATTATTCGGATCGTGGTTTTATCCTTCTCAAATGATTGATAAATCAACCACAAAGCCAATCTTAATTGTACTTTCAATCAAAGCACAGTGAATTTACTGAATCATAAAACAATTTTTTAAAAACAAATCATGCTGTGACAGAGCGAGCCAAGATTAGTCTGTTGACTGATCAAAATCCAACTTTTAATATCTTTCCTTTTTTCTGAACTGTTTCTGGTTCATAGGTACTATGATTTAGTTAAAAAATCAATTTAAGAATGCCCCTTCTTTTTTCTCTTCAACCTCTCATCTTAAAAGGAAAATAAAACTAGTTTAAGCTTGTTTTTAGGGTTTACACCACACTATTAATCTAGGTCAGGGCTCCCCAAGGGGTCAGCGGAACAATCCAAGGGGTTGATAAATGGCTGATGATCAAAACGTTGAAAAACCATTTAGGGTCATTTAGAGAGTCACTGCATAGAGCTCTGCACCATCCCCTACTCCTGGCAACGTGCCTAATGGCAACTACAACTCCCAGAATTCCCCAGCCAGCATGGTGAGATAGTATCACCCAGGGTTGCATTGCCCAGTTACCAGCAAGAGCAGCCTTGAATGCAGAGGTGGTATTCAGCCGGTTTGGACCAATTTGTCTGAACCGGTAGCAGAAATTGCAGGTGGGCTCCGGCTTTATGCCATCCTATTTAGGCACGTTCTTGAGGCTGGGTGCATGTGCAGAAAACACGTGCACGTGTTAAGGTCTGCCAGCAGCCTGCGGAGTTGACAATGGAGTCGGACAGCGATGAGGCTGAGGAAGAACATGGGCCAGTCCTGGAGGCTGGGGAAGGCCCGGACGAGGGCTTTGCGTTGGAGGCAGAGATGGGGCCAGGGCCATAGGGGAGTGATGCGCGGACTCCGGAGAGGCTGACAGTAGAGGCAGAGAAACAGGAGAAGCCTGTTCCTAGTGCACACATGAGAACAGCTGCCAGAAGGCAAGAGCAGCTCAAGCAGAGGATGATTGGCCCCTCCCGTAAGGCTTAAAACAGACCAGCAACAGCATTTGGGCTTTGCCGTAAAACAATGTTGGTAGCTTCGTCTTCTTCTTCGTCTACATCTTGTATTTATATTCGTATCTGTGACTTTTGAACGTTTGCCAAGAAAGACCTTTGGTAGTTTGCCTAATTGGATCAAGATTTGAGATGGGACTGAGGAATGTGTGTTGGGAGGAATTTGCTTTAATTTAGTTGAACGACACTGGGAATGAAGTAATTCTCAGCTGTTCGAATAAAGTTTGTTTGTTTTTTCACTGACTAATTTTCCTACTACTTACTTGGGCCTGGGTCACAACAGCACGAGCAAAGTGCATGCATGGAAGGCTGGGGCGTGTGTGAACCAGACGCACACATGCACGAAGCAAGCATGTGCATGTGGGGCGAACCAGTAGTAACATATGAAACCCATCGCTGCTTGAATGGTTTGGGGATAAATAATTTCAAATTTCATGAAGGTGTCAATGAGCTGCAGTTTGAGGACCCCTGTTCTAATCCTTGTTTTAAAGGGGCATGAAACTGTTCCACTGGTGTTCAGTATACATTGGGGGGAGGACGGGGGAGGGGGCAGGCTTCAGAGGCTGCCAACCTGGAACTGGGGTTCAAAAGGGGGCTAACCACAAGACTGTTCCTTTTGACCAGGATTTCTCAACCATGGCAGCTTTAAAATGTGCAGACTTCAATTCCCGGAATTAAGGATGTATGGACTTCCAGCATGGCTGACTGGGGAATTCTGGGAGTTGAAAACCAAGCATCTTAAGGTTAAGAAACGCTGCTTTAGATTTCCCAGAACTTCAATGGATTGGCCAACTTTTTTTTTTTTACAAGATGAGAGGACTTGGTAACCTGGTTCATCCTAGCTGGGGAAGAAACAATTCATATAATACTACAAGGAAACCATCATTTCATCAATGCAAGCAGTTTCAAAATCCTACAATCCAAAATGTTGACTTTTCTATGGAATGGAAGATTTTATTCCCTTTAGCATGAAACTTGCAGGTCACGGGACTTACGGTCTTTGTCGAACTTGGGTAACGTTGCTCCCGTAGCAGCCATTTCTGGATCTACTGTTTCAAGGAATATTGTCCATGGGTTTTCATTGTCGCTGAGCTCAATCATCTGTGAGCAATTAATACAGGAGAGGGAAATAAGCAGTTAAGTGCAACATAGTCAGAAGGAGGAACAGGTAATATTATGTCTGCTTCAATGAAGAAAAGCAGCTTTGAAGTATTTTTAATAATTCGATGTTGCATTGTATTAGTAGAAACCTGGACTCAACATTTTGCTATAACTTGGGGGAGGATAACCATGATCAGCTAGTCTAATCTAGGACGCTGGGTTTTGAATTTAAATCCTGGCATTCTTCCTAGGCCCAGATAATTTTACACCTAAGGCAGGACTAGAGCTCACAATCTCTGATTTCTAGACTTGTGTCTTAGCTATACTGGCTCTCAATCTAGGGCATACACAAATTTAAAATATTATTTCGGTTCCTTGGGGGTGGGGTGGGGTGGGTATCGTGCAAATATTTGTCATGCACTTTTCAATGCAACAGAATTTTACATGTGCAAAATGTTATGCATCTATCTTAGACGACTGTGGAGAAATGAAGGAGAATAGAATAGAATAGAATAGAATAGAATAGAATAGAATAGAATAGAATAGAATAGAATAGAA